>CM032665.1:33564619-33616852 GCA_019095985.1 Streblospio benedicti | reverse complement strand
TGAAATTTCTGACAACACCCGAAAACACTGAAAAGTCTGTCTTGATCATGTCTGGATATATGTTCAAGAGTATGTACATGTACTTAATGCTGAAGCAAGTACAATGTGAAGAGAAGGTCGCTCTCATTATATACTATGCTGAATGCTGCCTGCAGAAATTCCTGTGTCTGACCACCTTGCAAACAACAAATGCATACAACCACACTTGAGAGCAACATACCCTATACTTAGAAATGAATCTCTACATACGGAAAGGCTTCACACTATACAGATTTACTGCAAATTTACTTCTACACAACCCACACATGTGCAGTACAATACTTCCCTATTTTAGACCAGCCTTGTCCATTATGTGCTCGGGTCTGAAGACATTGGTCCTATGAGCAGGCCAAGAAATGATAAATTTCCCTATTCCCTATTCTGTTAAGAATTTTCAGGCTCGAGTACATAATGGATAAAACTAGTATGAAATATAGCTGTATACTGCTGCATGTGTGTGGATTGTATATGGGTAGATTGACCCAGAATCTGTACAATGTGAAGACATAGGATATGCAGAGTTTCCCCCCATTGCGCTAAGCATGCATTGGCTCAGACATGGTGTAAATGTTTGTGCTATTCAGGTGGTCATACACACAAATTTCTGGAGTCCAAATTGGGCATAGTATATATAGACGGCAGTGTATCATGGTTAAGTAGCCCCTGCAGATTCCATGGTGGCGGGGTTGTCCCCTGACATAAGCCTTTGATACGGGATAGAAATACGTGTATTTTGTGTGATTTCCAGAAACAGAAAATTCGGTAATACTTTTACTGAAATAACTGTGTTCCTTATAGGGTGACAGTACTGTAAGTATTGAATATGGTACATTTAATCACAAAGAGTTTTGGGGGTGTCAACTTTTAATCAATGAGATAATGCCATTGAACAATAGGTGTCCTAATATGTGTGATTTAGTAAGGCTTTCTCTATAATGGAAGTAAACGATATAACAGATATTAATCACAATGTACTCAACGTTTAAAATGCTTTTCTAGTTGAGTGGTTTCACACTTTTGCTTTTTGGTTTTATATCAGCATGTTTTGGTCTTCCCTTTCCTTTCATTCCTTCTATTTTCAGTTTTATTAGATGTCTATAAGATGTTAATTTTTGTATTCATTCCACACATGACAAGCTCATGAACATATAGACAATTTTAAATGGCACATTAAAAATGGTGATGATAGACTGCAGACCACTTGTCCCATGTATACCTGTAGTGTTCCAGAAACAAAAGTAGCAAAAGTAAACACTTGTTTACCTTTTCAAGGAACTGGTTTATAATCATTCTGCATCGTGTATAAAAAGTAAACTGAATAAACATTCAATATTTCTCTTTCGATCTGCAGCCTAAATAGAATGATTCTTATACTATTTCATATTTTTGATTTTTTTCATATTCTCGATCTAAATGCAATTGTATGGGATGATAACAATTGATGGCGAATCATTGACATGCAATTGCCTCATGCACAGTTAATCAATTATACATGTTTTTGGCAGCATGCTAATGGACATTATAAAAATGCCCAGACAATCCTGATCCTAGAATGATTTCCTACAATATGGAACAAAACATTTCAGTCACTTTTTTATTATATGCAGGAATGAAATAACCAGTTATTTCATTCCTGGTATATGCTAATATTAGCCCAACAGGACAGGATGTAATTTTAGTTGTATTATCTACATAGTTTATCTATATATGTATTTACAGTTGACACCTATCAAATGGTTATCACCATATGGTTTGCAAGTTTGTACTATACTGCTTGGGTATCCTTCAAATTTAACTTATTGATGTTACCATGAATTTCGCAAATAGGATATCAACAAAATACTAAGGGTGTAGCAATGAAATGCTGTTATGCTTAACTTATGCTGGTGTTACTGTGCAGAAGCACTTCTCCGTGAGTATTAAGTTATATTACTGCGTGTTGCACCGTGATTGGAGTGAACGGGTATGAAGATTAAGGCATGACATATAGGATGGTCATTCCCCTGGACTACAACTCGATTAGCATGATCTAGTGTGAGCTAAATCTGACATCGCCACTTCACTTGGGTTGAATGTCTGGCAAGCTCGTATTATATGTAAATGCTCATAATGCTGATTTTCTGAAACTGTATTTGGGCTTAGTCAGTTTCTATATGTACAGGTAGGTAGTAATTAATGCGTAAATGTTAACAATTGACGCTTGTGCATGTATGCATATGTAGAGCAAGATTTAACTTAAATAGAAACTTGGGCACGATTAACTTTCATATTATAATCCTTATAATATCCTTACCATACCATCCAAATGTTTATTTATATAAAAACAATTCATGATTCTAACTCTTCTCATAAAAGCATGTCATCTTGTTATTATATATACAGTAGAACCTCAAATTAAGACAACCTCTCTATTGAGACCACCTCTATAATAAGACCACTTTTCACTGTCCAATCCGTCATAAAGCTACCAAAATGAATGTCTGCATAGGGAACACCTCTCTAATGAGACCTCCTAACACCCTCTCAAAAGTGGTCCCAATAGAGGTTCTACTGACTCTCCTGTCACAGTGTTGACAGTTACATTGTGGCCTCCAGGATGATCCATCATGATGTATGTCTCAAAGATTGAGCAGAAAATTAGGTTTTATATATCTGCTTTTTATACGAATATGATATTGGTTGTTTTTGTTTCAAACTTTCTGTCATGAATCTTTTTTGTCTAGAATAGGAAGAAGTTACAGAACATGTACTCATTGTACTGATACTGTTATTGGCTTGGTACGCATTGGTGGGTAAACCTTTAGTCAAGTACACTTGTCTAGTAATTATTATTTATCAATTTCAAATGTATTGCACTGTGAGTTGATATGTGAATTAGAATGTGAATTATGAAGTTATCGAGCTTGTAAATAGGTAGACTTTGTTACAAAATGATATACAAATGGTTAAGCTGGAATTTCCAAATTGCCAAGGCCATGTGGTATAAAGTGTGCAATAGCTGGTAATTTGAACTGTAGGCAATGGTTGTTCAATGCTGCTTAGCTGGAGGCAAGGCTGAGTAAGTCACATACACAGCTAATGCTTCAACCTATAATCTATACAATAGGACAAGCCTTATAATATACATGTTCATATTAAAATTAAACCTTAAAATCATCCCTTGTCATGGTAGAATTTTGACAGTAACTTTTCTTCAATATTAATGGCATTTATTGTGATGTTAACACGCAATATTTTTAGGAAGGCGTTATTATATTTCTTCACTTCCAAAGATGTACCAGATTCAGAGATTCGATTATCTGTTCAAGTCACGTTCTGATCAGACATTAATTCCTGTCAATTACAAACTGTCACTGGCCATTGGACATCAATCAATTGATAGAGCATCCTGACTGACTGTGCTGAAGGCTTTTTTAACCACATGTGCATATTTTCCATTCTAGTGACACTTGTTTGGAAGACAGCAAGCACACTATGTTAACAGGAGCTTCATCCTGATACAACATAAATATAATAGTGCTCTAAAACACCCAGATAGTAGAACACTACACTCTCCAAGACAGCACTGAGTACATTCAATGCATGATTTCTGCATATTTAATTGTAATAACGGCCCAGGGTTGTGTTGATTGTCAGTGAAGGCTTAGCAGAGACTTAAATGCATGTCATTTGTGTGTACGCGTGAGCAAACCTCATCAGAGCATTGACAGCCAAAATCGCCCTGTCAGTTTATTTTAGTGATGATAGGACAGGCAAAGTGAGGAGAAAAGCTCATTTTCTTAAGAGTCGGTGATGGATGCCTTAGAAGTAAAATTGTTCATCAAGTACATTGTACATTGCACATATGAGAAGGAGCATGGTACATTTTTTTGAACCAGCATGGACATTTTCTATCCTGTAACATTCTACTGTCAAGTTGCTGGGGTCATCCTAATTGTCTAATTAAAAGAAAATGATGCTTTTATAAATGGTATACAATGACCATGCGTGTGTGTCTTTTAGAAATGAATAATGGCCTTGCGGTCAAGTACTCTAAGAGTGAATGGAGAGAAAAGGTAGAAAGTGGTGACACACCAATCATGTCAGTTGGCAGGCGGGGTAGCCGCATTGAATGGAGCAGCCAGGAAAGTAGAAATCTTCATTAGCTTATTAAATGTTGGATGGAATACATGCATAAAACGACCTTGTCAAAACAGACTGACAAAGAACGAAATTAGCTTTACAGTTTTGGCTCTAAAATGATCGATTCAACAACTTCTAGCATTTCTGTTTTTCCAATTATGTTGAAGTTTAAGATGCTGATAAGGATGAAAGTAGGTGGGAGGAGCCGGATGATCTGTACTAATGAAAACATCATGAGAGTTGAATCTCACAGCATGTGACAGTCACATAAATATTAATAATGGTCAGTTGGTGATAGAATTTCTATAGATGGAAAGCCTACATCTCAAGATCATCATCTTTGTGGCATTGATTTATTACAGGTCCCATATGCTGGTTACCAAAGTAGAATGTCTTCGCCTTATTTGGCTACAGACATATGTTATCATTGATAAATGAAGCTAGTATATTGCTGAATTATGGCCCATCTACATGTAGCTATAACTTGCCATTAGTGTTTCATTCAAGGTTAGTGTCAGAATCCGTGTAACAAACATTTTTGGGGAAAATGATTGTGAATTTTTATTTGACAATAAAATACATTTTTCATTACATTGCATTACACAATTATGAATACGCTACAATGTACATGCATGTTAGGATTTGATTCAATTCATTTGAATTTTGGATAGTATAAATTCTGTAAAATATGATGAACTTATGGGCATTTTAGCTCAGTCATAATTGAATTACCTGTATGTGTGTTTGATTATGGGTGTTGACCCAGCTGGCATGATTAATTCAATGCCTGCAGTAAATTAGAAATGGACTTAATGCCTCATAATGTCCATCAGGTAATCAAGCTCATACAAGGAGTTTGATATATACGAATCTTATGAGACTGCTGTTGTCTTTCATTGTTTTTTTGTACCTTGTGTTTTGTGTCTCCTACTGAATTTGGTCCTCTAAATCATTGGCGACAGTGAAGCCATAAATTCATTTGTTCAACAGTAGGCAAACCACATCCTTATAAGTGGAACAATAGTTGTACTTTATTGAGAAGCCAGTGAAGTTAAATTTACAACCATGATCCCTTGATAATGACCACATAGAAACCACAGATATGTGTATTTTTCAAGGAAATGTAAGTTCTCTTTTTATAGTGTCCCCCATCTACATTTTTAGGTTGCACCACCTTAGCCAGGCTTTGTGATCTTGCTGAAGAACCTGTGATTAACCTCCTACTCGCAGCTGGTGAACCATTTGACACTGATTCTACCTGAGGAAGCTCTGATGGAGCGAAAATTTGTAGATAATAAATATTTCGTACCCTTTTGACTTTATTTAAACATGTATTGTACTGATTCTACCATCATACATGTACATGTACATGAAGTTTTTGGATTGCACCATGTGTTTTCAGAGTCACGTAAATGTTCTATGTTTAATAAGGAAAGATGTGATTTTGAAGGCGAAGATCACAGAAATTTTATTTGCATGTTTATTGTATAAACATCTTACCACTCTTTGCGGTTTTACTGTAATTTCTTCAAGATGTTCCTTCGAGAGTTTGATGTCAATGTACATTTACAACTGTTACAGTTTATGGGCAAGAAAGTCTGTGTATTGGGAACACAGATGTTCAGAATCCAGGAGATTTATGGACACATTAAATGTAAAAAGAGGGTAGAAGGTAGAGTTTTTTGTATGGACAATGCAGGTATTAAGTTTGCCATGTGCGGGATGTTTGAAATTTGCCAATGATAGAACCTGCTCAGTGTTATAGCAGATAGGCAACCTGGGCAAAAAGATTATCACACTCTGAATAAAGCAAGAATTTTTGGAACAGTGCTGTATGATGCACGTTTCTTCACTTATTCTATGGTGACATGATATTTTGTTTGCTCCAACCAGTATTATGCAAATCCATATTCATAATTGAGTAGTGATTATTAGTAGGACAAAACGAGTGATTTATGATCTTCGTTCTAATTTGGAAGTGGCATGATTGTGTGGAGTAGTCAGGGCAATTTAGGAATGCAATTGTGAAATTAGGATACAGTGGTTCCTCAAGAGAGCAAAGATGGATTTGTAGCTAGCATTCAATCGAAATACTTCCTTCCTTAGATTGTTATTTCTTTTTACACAATCTATTTTTACCTACATGTAGGTTTTGAGATATGGGTTTGGTTTTTAGTTATTTTTAACATTATGTAGTTGGGTTGTTCTAAGGGAGCAATATTTAATTTATCTTTAAAATATGTAACAATTTTGTGAAAATGCTTGGAATGTTGTTACATTCTATTTTACTCTTCCGATACAAAGTTATTCTATGCTAAAATCCTAGTACGAGGTATCACTAGAATGATAATGAAGGGTTTTTCAAATCGCTGTGTCCTTTGAATCTTCTTTCAAATCCTTGAAAGTATGTGACCTTGGCGAAAATTGATAATTATAGATTTTTGTTAGGTATGTATTTGGATTTTCACTATGATTTCATTTTTTATTGTGTGCATGCATGTAAATAATTTTTTTAGTGATGAAGTCTTAGTTAATAATCATCAATTACAGCTGTTTTCTTATCAAGGTCAAGCTTCCAACCAAGGTCGAGACAGGTGTCAACTGATTAAGTGATCAAGAATGATTGACAATTATTGCTACAGTCTTCTCTCTTTCTGATGGTAATTAATCATGTAGACAACTAACATTGATGATGAAATGGATTGAAAAGGACCATCTCATCCAAATAGAAACAATGTAAGCCCGACCAAATAAGCTAGTCCAAATATAAATAAGTTAGGTGATACCTGTTATAGAAATGAAATCTTGCATCCATTTGAAGAACAGATTCTTTTCATTTGACTTACAATTATTATGCTTTACTATGATGATTTCAACTGCCGATAGTAAATGTGGTTGGTTTATTCAATATGCATTTTGAGAGGTCTTATCAGCAAACCATTTTTCTTGTTGATGATGACCAATCCTATAGTATATGTAATGACCTGCCGACATACAATAATTGATAGATACAGTGACTAAGTGGATACAAAGCTTTCACTCATAGCAGCCAAATGATACACTTCAAAGAAAATAGTATAAAAAATGGAGATGAATTTCGTCATCAATCAAAGCAAGGATGTACAAGTATCACCTTGACGTACTGCTGCTTTTAATTAAGTTGTTAGAATTGTACGTCTTCGGATGATTGATTATTGAAGGTGATTTTCGTAATAGTTAGGACATCATGTCTTTCCAAACGATAGAGAGAAGTAGTTTGCAAGAGTTACAATCACTCCAGATTATTCTAATTAGTTGAAAAACATTGAGTGGTTTATGTTTCAAGTATTGTGTAAGCAACCCAAACTCCTAAATTAATTGCATGAGTTTTGTTGTTAGCAGGTAGAATGGTAAACATGTAAGCAACATTAGCAATAAGGTAGAAGTTTATGCCTTATAGATGGCAACTTTTACAGCCAATGGTCCTCTAAATCTGCCATGGGGTACATGAGCCAAGAATACAAGGATACTATTGGGTACACTGATTATAGAAAGGCTATCAACTCATGCAAACATGACACAGGTCCATAATATCCTTCGCTCTATTACGGCTCTTTTCTTTCTCCGAATGGGTTAAAATGATTGAATTGTTTGTGATTTAGGATTGTTTGATTAATAAGACTTTAATATTTCAAATTGGACATTTGTTCACTTTAATTGGTGCATCTCATGTATGTACACGTAATCATTTCAAAAGATGAGAATAAATTCAGATTTATAAACTCATATGTAGCAGATATATCTAGCACTCACTGTGAATAGGGCCATCAGTGCTACACATTTTTATGTGTCCTGTGGTGCCCATCCTCTAAGTTTAGTACTACCCATTGAGGGGCAGAATGGTAGCTTTATGTGGGTGTGATCCGTTCTTTATCGCTGATTGCCTTCATAAACATCTGTGTGATAGGACGCAATGGGCAGTAGGGTGAACCTGGCATGGAGAAACAATACTTTCAACTATGCTATTTTTAAGCTAATTTTTAAACCTCTATTAATCGAACTGAATGAGAAATATGATGAATAGTTGATTTTCAGAATGTGTTTTTGACTGATATTCCTATTTCAAATTGTATTATACATTGGGATCTGCGGAAGAATCACTTTTTGATAACCAAATACAATATGTGCATAAATTAGCACATTACATCCTATCTGTTTTCTGTTGTAATATATTTCAGCTCCCATCCAATCTATTTCTGATCCTTGTGGAATATATGAATGGACGTGGTATGCTATATTTGGTATACAGCTCCAGTTTTATAGATTAATTGTGGATAGCGTGTTTACATTGGATAAACTTCATGATAAATTCATGCCATTTTTCATTTGCATCTTAAGCTGGGGCTATACATGTATATATGCAACATGCATATAAGCTCAGCTAAAATACATTTTTCATTTACATTTTATATGTGATATAAAAAGCTAAGATGAAAATGCAGATAATTTTTGTCTGTTAGGAAATGTTACAACGAAAGATAAGCAGAAATTATAAGATAAGTTTGTTAAGAAGCGTTGGTCATCTAGATGATCAGTATGACTGGGCTAGGAAAGACATGGAGCATGATTATAAAGTGCATTGTATAATATATTAGAAGGATCATACCCAGTACACACTTACACAATTATACATCTGTGTCTAATATTATTGAATGAAACCATCAACTAACTATATGCCTATCATATTCTATTATTGATGTCCAACCGCATGAGACCATCTATGGCAGATGTAACAAAGCTAATATTAACCGTCATTGTAAGAAGCATTACTATAGGATCATCAATAAAATAAGAGATAGAATCTACTGCTGACACCAAAACTGCATTTCGCTTCGTCCATAATGGGATATTAGGGCTAAGATACTCAATGTAATTATAGTAGAGTGGACTAGATTGGCCAGGCTAATTATGACCCATGGGCAGTAGTGACCACTATTGTAACATATGAACATTAGCAGTTTGGTCATTATTGGTTTGTGTCAATCTAATAAAGGTTTTGACATCCTTTGGCACATCCAATGGGACATTCGGGCAGTTGTAACAAAATTCATTTGGTATTTTGAAGAAAAAATGCTAATATTGCATATAAAAAATGTAGATATGTATTACAGCACAAAAAATGAAAATCATTTTTATCATTGTGGAACATTTTTTTTTCTGCTAGAATATCCAAATCATGCCACACTGCTACGAAAGATGAAAGATTAATTGAATGCAAAGGATGCCCACGATCAACACACACGAAATGACAACAAAAAAGCATGCTTGTAACAATACATATATCTAAATAGCCACAGTGCATCTTATTGTGTCGGACCTGTGAAGTGCTGAAGTGCTACCACCATCAATGAACTGGGGTCGTCACGATTGTATCAGAGAGGCACGTTGAAGTGAGCTGCTGTCATTAGACACTAGTGTCATTATCGGAGGTAATCAGGTGAAAACCACCATTACACCGTCATTTGGGGCTGAATAAAGCCAGAAACAGATGATTTAGTTGCCCAGTTGCCAGCACCTTGCAAGGTTAATGGATAGTTGTTTTTTTGTAATTAACCAAAAGACGGGCAACCACATGACGGTCATCTTCTGCTGCAAGGTTAAGGCAATCTTAATTGTATTTGTATTTACAAATATATGTAAATATATAATGTTAAGTGAGTGATACCCTTATGAATCATATCAAAAGTAATGTTTTTTTCATGATGAAAGTTGTGATATACTAGTATGTTGGTAATATTGTATGTATTGAGTATGTGGCAGTTGCTTGCATATTATGTTTAATAGTCTTTCTTACCACTGAGTTTAAAGTTAAGAAAACACAATATTAGTAGGTTATATAAAATAGAAATAAAATAATTTGTTTTGTGTTTCATGAATTTTAAACTCAGTGGTAAGACAGACAATTAAACGTAATATGCTAGTATGTTGGAAATAAGATATTAAACAAAGGTGGATAGAAACGTTAGAATATAGTCATTATGATTATTTATTTGAAGACTTCTCTGATAGTACAGAGATCGAGGTATCTGAAAAGCTATGATTATAGGTTATAAACAGCGTAAACGAAGTATGGACATGCAAAGCACATGTGCAATTTAGAATGCATAGATATGAAGCTGGTTGATTTAGGTTAAGAAATTAATAGTTATGCAATAGCTTACTAAGCTTAGGTATCAAAACCACAATCTGAAAGCAGGACTGAATCAATTTTTTTAATATATATATTTTCATGAATCATAGGCCACGCATAAGCCCTGTATACAACATTTAGAATATAAGAAATGCTCTTACTGCCTTGGTGTCAAATTGTTATGGCTGGAGGTGTCTTTTTTCTGTCACATACACAAGATAATTAGTGACAAGACATTGATTGTGTTCCTAATGGTAATATGGATGTCAAAAAGGTTTGGCCATGGGCAACGTAAACGTGCATCGTGGTAATTAATAGATGTTTGTTTTCTTTTTTAGAATGAAAATTAAAATTTAATTTAGCATTCATTATGTACCTAAATATAGTGAGCAGAAAAAAATGACATACACGCAGGAGGCAAACTGGCAAGAAGTTCCACATATTTTAAATTTAAAGAAATTCGCCTTATGTTTTTAAGATTTTTTATGAAATGTATGTAATAATGGCAAATCTGTGCATGAAAAAAGATCATAGTATCGCACATGGTATGGTACTGTCCAACATAAAACCATACAATATCAGTGGAGGGTTGGGTTTGCTGGCAAGTGATCTCTGCTGAAGCTTAGTTCACAACTGCTTATGGTTAGGTTTCAGATGTACACTATACACCCTCCTAGCGGGATTTTAACCCTTGATTTCATGCATGCAAAGATAACATTTAATAAAGATTTAATTGGTTTCACTTATTATTATGAAAAGCAATATTAAAGAAGATAGAAATTGAAAAAAATGTATGTGAATAAGCAAATGTTCTCTCATTGAGAGCACATTGATGGCACTTAATTGCTTCTTAAATTTTTCTAAATTACCAACCAAGGTGATTGCTTAATATCGATTCATGTAGAACATAATACATTGACCTTGTTTTTATATCTTATACAGAAATAACATGTGTATGTCTTATTTTGATGCATATATTCTGCTCTTTTGGCATCACCATTAAATTTGAATGATTTTCAGTAATTTATTGTTCACTGATTCAAGATAGATTTGCAGTAATAGTTTCCTAAAAAAGGGAACTTAAAGGGTGTGGGCATCAAATGTAGAGACTTTGCAGGATTTTATTTGAACATTTTGAAACAAAAATGTTAGTTGAACAATTTACAGTGTTTATAATTAGCAAATGTGAAGGATATATTCTCACAAATTTATATATTATACATGTATGTTATGGATTTCATAATTTTATATGATCGTTGCATGCAAAATAACAATATATAACCATTTTTAACTACAATGTTTCAAGGTTTTAGCCATTGCTTTTAACTTAAATGCTTTTAACATATATATATGTTAATGATTTTATGATATATATATGTGTTTCCCAGTGCTTACATTTTCAAACTTCTCTCTCTTTCTCACATCCTTTTTAGCAAGCATATTTCTACCAACGATAGATATAGCTGAAGACAGGTTGTACAACCCTAAGCTTCCATTTGACTATATCAATTGGCCCTGGCGGGACTCGAACTCACGACTCCAAGGTTGTGAGACCAGAATGATACTATCATCCAAACAGCTCGCTGCTTAGGGTTGTAAAACCTGTCTTCAGCTATATCTATATGGTAGAAATATGCTTGCTAAAAAGATGTGAGAGAGAGAGAAGTGTGAAAATATAATTATTTTATGATTCTGTTCCATTTCGGAAATGTTTCATTGTTAAAAGTTATGTTGAAAGATATGATTCAGATTATTTATCAATCATTCTATAGTGCCGTTTCACATTCACAATTCTCACATTTTGTAATTGAATGGAAAGTCATAAATTCCAACACATTGTCAGTATGTATTCATCATAGTTGGTGTAAAAGAATCCAGGAGTTGGTGATTAATGGAACAAATGGGCCGAACATTGATAAATTGACAAAAGGCGGTGTCAATAGTCTTATTAAATACCTATCATAACATTGGTATTGGGATTTAATAAGACATTGTTGCAAGCAATTTTTGACAGATTTACTAGTAGATTTAGATGTTAAGCAGCATTGAGTTGTCAGAATTTATAAAGTGTAAGTACATGTATATTCAAAAGTCCTTTTGGAATGTTAGCTGATTGAGATCTGTATACCAAGGGATTTTTTGGTTCACAGTGATAACTGAATATTATCATAAGACAAATATAATCAAGAATAACCTGCCAATAGGTTAAAGCATCTATTTATTTAATTTTAGAATATGTCAATGAGCAGATGTTCAAATGTTACTTTGTAAATAGTATACAGGGTACAATGTATCTAACGACATGTATCATGGACATTGGGCAACCAACGTCCTTCAAATTGTCATGCAAAAACCATGCAGTATTACTCTACTGTCAACTTTGGTCATTAATCTTGTGTTCTACAGCATCTCGTTAATCCACCATTATCTCGAGATCAATATCGGCACCCGAATTTGAGCAATTACATGTCAAATTAGCATTAATCCATATTAGGTGCTTAATCTCATGCTGATGATAATAACGTACATGTACTTGTATGGATGTGAATAGATGCCAGATGATTTCTGAAATAGATATTTACGTCCATGGAATCTGATCAACATATTTTATCTCTGACTTGAGTGTGCCAAGATAGTGACTTACATGTACACTCAAGACTCCATTTTGTATTGAGGATGTGTACAAATGCAATTGACTGACTATTAGTTCCAGTCCAGCAGTACCAGTCAGCAGCCTAGACAGATATTTAAATGCCCACCACCAGACCCTATGGGGAATCAAACCCACCAACTTCTGGTCACATGTCCAACTCCCTATCCATTCAGCCACAGAGATTCTTAGCTCATTAGAGATACAATATAGAATATGCTTAGTATTGGAAGGATGGGAGAGATCTAATGCTAATCCAAAGTATTACTCACTCTCTGGAAGTCAGAGACTTAACTTGTATAGGTCATGCACATCCTTTGTGATATTACCCTCATGATTTGAGTCTCAATGCAATATTGGCCTCGTCAGTCACAACAACGAAGCTAACAAGGGTCAATGACCAACTTTGTTCTATTATCCCCCAATACGATTAGCTCAATTTTAGAAGATACTGATGTAGTCAGTGCTGAATATTTTTTCCAATATATAAGCATATTTTCCTTTACAATAGTATATTTTGCTTTGTTGCTGTTTTTTCCTGATGAGATTTGGAAATAAAAAGAATGATTGTTTCTTCGAACACAGAATAAAGTGGAAGAACGCTGCAAAAGTAACAATCCCCACGATTAGAGAAGACAGTTTGCAAATCAGTTGCCCTTTAGATGATGGTTCTTGGAAACTAACTGAATATTTTGTTTTAGTGATAGGCAAATATCCAAATCAATCCTGCATTAATAGAAAATATTCCTTGTTTTCTGCTTATTTCAACAATGTTCTCCTTACTAAAATGTCTTAACAAAGCCATAGCTCTGAAATACTCATTGCCACCTCATAGACGTTCATATCTTGCTCATAGACGACAAAATCTCCCAAAACAATAAAGGGAAGAATATATTGGCTGGGATAAACGCCTAATACCAAGAAGTGGCGCTACTCATTTATCTTCTTGAGCCGAGTCATTATTGGCATTATTTTTATTGCACATTGTAGATGCCATTAAATGTTAGTTGATTATATAGTCATAGGTATGAGTAAGATTTGCAAATTTCGAGAAACAAGCATGGTTAGAATATTCAGGGAAAATTCACTTTAAATAGCATCAATGTTTAACATAATTAGAAATTACATGGAGTCACATGAAAACATTAGGAACATCTTTATCCCATAGCAATTACTTGAGGAAATGGACACTCGCCAACAAGATCCTTTATAGAATTCATTTAGCCAAACTGGTCTCTCTATGTTGATGACCGTGTGAGCTGCAGCGCACCAGCTGTGAATGCTGCATACTACCTTTATTGTCTGCTCTGTGATGTTTAGTAGGGCTCAGTGACATTTCTTGGAGCTCTGGCTGGCAATATATTTTGTTACCTTTCTATAAAGTTTGTCCGGAGTCTTGATTTAAGTTTTTTGTGAATCCTTTTGAAATGATTCCTACAAGTAGTTTCATACCGTGCTACTAAATCATATGATGTTTGTCATTCTTTATTTTGCATTTACCGTATACGACCATCCAAGCACCCAGGGTCGTTTTTTTTTAAATTTCCACAAACTGGAGGGTGGGCTGTTACACGAGTGTACAAATACTTCATAATTCTCAAGGACATTAAAAATAAAAAGGGGGGAAGGGCTGTTACACAAGGGTGGGCACTTGGATGGTCATATACAGTATTATAACTGTGTGCATATACATGTATATTAGCTTCCATATGATGTACTTTTTTGTAGGCTTAATATCATTGTCAGTAAATTGAAGAAAAATATTAAAATATTTTTCAGTTTTGTCTGAACAATGTATCCAAGGCATTGGATTTATTGATGATGCCAGATGCCGTGTCTCATAGGATTCCAATTCTGGAAGCTTTAAATTGCAGATGGCAGCCATCTTGAATTGAAATGAACTATACAGGAGTCGAAATTTACATATATTGGCAGTGGTGCTTAAGAAACTGGAGCGTTTTGTCTCCCATGTGGTATTCATTAGGCGGATGATCAGATTTTTTTGTGTCTGATGTACAAGTATCTGTGTCCATTATTCTGCTGCTGCTGCACACATTTTAGGTGTTTTAATTTAATTGTAGTCTGGCAAATCTTTCTTTGAGCACTTAAACTTTGCTTTTTAAGCTATTTGCTTTATCATGGTTGTAAATGAAGTTTATGACCTACCATGCAATTTCCAATTTGCTATTTATTCCAAATCAGTAAAACAAGAGACAAAGAAATCACACTTCATGTTGAGTTAGATGAGGACACACTATATCTGGGTGCTATTTTATCGTAATACTCTGCAGGCTTCTCATCATGGAAAGAATGCATCACACCATTCCTACATACCTCCCCCTGCAGTGTTCTGATACACCTTAGTATGATGAGATGAGCTTTTTCTTATAGCACCACGGAAATCTTTCTCAAGTGCATCATCATGGTTGATCTTGTCTTACGGTCTTCAAAATAAATTATTATGGATATGGACTCGTTTCATGCATGTTTTTTTTTCATGCTATGATTTTATATTTGCTCTATATCTCTGGAACTTGTGATTGATTGACTTTCTTTTGGATCAAAATTCATTTCAGTCTTCACATGTTAGGATGCTTTAATAAGCCAAAGTTTGAATGAATTAACATAATACAACTTAAGTTTTACAGACATATTGATACAGGACATCTGTACAAAAAAGCATGTTTAGCCATCTACAAGTTGTTATTACTTTTTTTTTTAAATTTTTATTCAGTGAAGACATAGACTTAAACATAATCTGTGAGCTTAAAAGTTTACAAGATGTTGACTTTTTGGGGTGGTTGTGCTCCACATAAACATATTGGTGTCTATTGTTACAGAAGCTGAGAACCAAGAGATCGGTGCCCCCTCTCATACATGTACACTATCCCGATTTTGCTCTACCTGACTACCTGTCACTCATGCCGGGAACCTGGATCTAAAAGTTCCTCCTCATTATTTTCATTCATGTCAGTTTATTTGCATTCAATTCCTGATGCAATAGATTGCAGCAGTGTTGCCTAGATGAAAATCTAATGCATGTTTTGTGACTTTCAACAGATCAGGGTCTGGCCGGTCAGGATTAGCCACTCATCCGCTCGTATTGACTAGTAAAAACTTGTGGAGGATGAGTAAAATGTTTTAGTAACTCGTCCTTTTGACGAGTAGCAATTCTTGTCAATTTGGCATACAAATATAGATCTTTGTGCAAGGAGGACAAGTAAATTTTTTGCAGGACGCGTAGATATTTGAGGGTTACTCTTGAACCTGCTGACGAGTAGCACTTTTCCACCTAATCCTGACCCTGCAGATCTGTGAAGAAGATAGTATTTTTTTGTCAATTTTAAAATGGATTGATTTGATGTGTTGAAAAATCAGTGAGCGCATTTGATTATGAGATTTTATTATTACATATGATTGACATTTGTTCTAGTAATAATCAAAGGCAAAAATTAGACATTGATTTAAATCATCAAATATTGTTTAATGTACAACTGCTTTCCATATGAAGCTTAGATTTATATTCAAATTGTTCTTCATTACAAATGAATGAATTTATTAAATTCCCACAAGTATAGTATATAAAAAGCTGATGTACAAGCCTGAGAACACCTGTGCTGGTGGTGTGTAGTGATACATAGAATGAATCTGAACTACTTTCACATGGTGTATAATACGCTTACTGAGGCGTGTGATCAAACAAATCAGCCGTAGAACATAGAACATCCGTCTAGAACATAAACATTGGACATGTGGGTATGGAATTAATCAATGTATTCCAAGTAGAATATGCTAATAGTGTACAAGATGATAATATTTGTTAGAGTTTTATAGTATATTTGTAAGCCCACCCAGTTAATTTAAATACTGGTACATGATACAGTAGAACCACCTCTACGATGACACAACCTCTATAATATGACTTTTCTTGGGCCCAATCTTCCAAAATGATTGAAATGGAATCCTCCATACATGTATAAAGACCACATCTCCATTGAGACCACTTAAAAACCATCCAGCAAGTGGTCCTAATAAAGAGGTTCTACTGTACTTATCTTTCTTCAATGAGATCAACAATCCTCGTTGCCAGAAGCTACAGTCAAACCAAATTATGTCAGTTCTGCCATTGTCTACTATGGACAGTTATTTGGCTATATGAGCCAAAAGAGGCATAGTATAGTATGTTTCGACATGAATGTGACATATATATGAGACATTATTAAAGAAATTGAATCAGTCACCACCTCAAACTCTGAAAAATTGAGTGACTGGAGCGTGTGATGTGGCGACCAGGCGTGTAATGCTCTGCGTACAGTGAGAGGGGCCACCTGCAGTAATTAGGTCGTGTTTGTGCAATGGGAAACGAAAAGTTGGTATGAGACCCCGGCAACAAAAAAGGGCATACTTTGCTTTTCACTGTTGTATTAATTGCTAATGGAAGTAAAGCATAAGTGCAGCTTTCTGTGAAATGTGATTCGGGTAAACCACGTCATAAATAATAAAGAAATATTGATGAGCGCAGCAGTTGTATTTGATTTTTTTAGTGTAGTATATGGTTATGGCAAATTCTTTGGTGATAACCATATATTCCATGGTTGGATACAAATTATATTTGCAAGTTGTTTACTTCTGAATATCACAGATGGTCTCATTGTTGGTTATTACATCTTGCTCTGCAGAGGAGCCACAGAATAAGATGTAATAAGCAACAAAAATGCATAAAAATTAGCTCACTGGTCTATAAATTACGTACACTTTTTCTGTTGTATTGTGTCAATAAAATGCTGGCTGACTCAAGCTTGAACAGTGAGTGACTCAGGTGTCACATCTGAGTAACTCCTTTGAAATGTGCATTCATTTCTCTGACTCTCAAAAGACATTTTTTCTTTTCAGTTATAGTTTTACTGTGAATATCTGAGATTGTGATATATTTAGTACTTTAACTATTGTAGTATTTATTTCAATGCTCTATTTATTCTATGTTCTCATATTCTAAATATTTTTTTTATCATTTCAGGTACGTCATGTGATTTTCTTTACTATCATCAGGTGTGGGTAAGTTGAAGAGTTGAATTTTCTATTTGAATAACTGTATATCAATTACCTGATGAATTAATAATATAAAGTGGCAGAGAGGCGGCTTCCACTTCCACCCTCAATTTTAATCATTTTCGCCAAGATCCTAGACTCATGGGTACATGTGTTTTGGAGGTCATTCGATACGAATCAATATGCAGGCTGCCCCTAATTTTTGCAAAATCTTGGATCTGCTGTTACACTTTATATATATAAACATTATATATATACAGTACCTCTCTATTAAGACCACCCTTGGGACTGACCTGAAGTGGTCTCAATAGGGAGATGGTCTTTATATGGAGGTTCATTTTGGCTGCTGTTTGTCAACGTTTAGGAGCATGCAAAATAGTCCTATTACAGAGGTGATCTCAATATACAGGTGGTCTTATTTGGAGGTTCTGCTTTATATCATATTACTACATGTAGGAATAGGATATCATATTCCTGCAAATACTAATCAACCGTTTCATGATGAACATCTGAATAGTCCATCTAATGTGGGATCATATATGTATGCATTGATGTGAGAAAGTTACAGTGGGTTACTAGACACAGTAGAATGTCCACACTGCTTGAACTGATAGACATTGAACCAGAAAATGCAACATGGCACAGAATCACTCACTTGTAAAGCTCAATGTGATAGGGAAAGACAAAGTTGTGTTTTGAAAGTGGTCAGATTTCTAATTTTAGATCCTTAAATTGGGAAGTCTATAGAATGTTTTGCCAACTACATGCAGCAGGTGCTTTGGTGTTAAAAACACCTTCTTCTATATACGATGGATTTTTAGTTGATGTTACTTGTGTATTATGATAGTATGTAGAATATACTTTTAGAAAAGAACATCATAAGTTGTTTCACAAGTTATTGGGTAAAAAATGTACGAACCAATAAATAGACAGAGGAAATGACGTAAAAATTATCAACAGCAATGTTATGGAAAACTGAAAAGGAATCAGAATCCAATATTACTCATATCCGAGATAACCCATGTATTTCAATGGTGAATTATCATGCAGTAAATCACAAAGTCTCATTTGCTGTTCAGCACGATATATTTGCACCTTTGATACAGCAGTTTACGGCACAGCTGTGTCAACATGGTAGTACTATGAACCAGATGCTGTTACATTTACATTCTTACTCTATAGCTTTTTAGCTTCTTCAGATGTGCCAGTAAGTATATATATAGAGGCATCGCACAAACTTTGTTCAATACACTAAGAAAAAAATGTATTTTGTATTTGTAAACGTGTATTTTTCAGTGGATGGGTTCAATGAACAATGAACAGTTATACATGTACATGTATAATTGTATATGGATACATGTAAATGTATATGGAAAAACGTTTATGCTATTCCTTATGGAAACTAATATTTACAAAAGAGAATCACTCTTTAAGTCCATGCAAATTTGGTTTAATCTGGTTTAATTCTGTGTCATTTTTGATTACGTTCAAAGGTATTACAGATGGGTATTATGTTTGTTTTATAATAGTGATAATTAACAACTGTTATCAAATATTTTCTTTTACACAAAAATTTATCTTTTGAGACATAACTTTTGACTTGAACCTATTTGCTGTATTGAGTTTGTCAATGAACTTGTCGACTGTCTCGTTTGTAAGCTGCTTATGGATGTTTCATGTTTGTGCATCGATTGTTAACCCTATTTGCAATGATTGTTAGTTTTGTGTGAAAACAATTGATTTCTGTATATGATCCATACAATGTATCGATAGTAAGTACAATAGGGCCCTACATTGTATGTGCGTTAAAAGTGACTGGGCGACATGGCAGTTTTTAAGCCACTTTTACTTGGAAAAGTTACACATTGAAAATCCTTACCCATGGACTCGAGACATACATGTACGCACATTTCTTCTGTATAGACATCATATTTAAAAGTGTAGGGCCCTTATAATTGTCAATCTGGACTTTAATATTTAGAAATGTTTGAGAACTGAGATTGCGCTATCATTTTTCCAGGATAATTGACTTATATGTGTATGATACAAGTGTTTCTAATGTATCTACACCAATACGATGAATTACATGTATGTCACTTTTATAAAATATGTTTACATATGATATTTATATACTAGCTACACATATAATTCCATTTTGAAAAGCATCCCGCCATATAATTGATGATGTATTACTCACACCAAAACCCTACCGTCATCATAAGCAAATGGCATCAGAATTATTGGAGAACTTCCAAAATGATGTATATTAGACTATGCAATCCAGACATAAACTACTTTCAGCATTTACTACATGTATCACTGTGCCCTGCTGTTATTACACTTTTGCATGTCCATGATGGCTATTTTGATGAGCTTGTTTCATGACAACTGAAGTGCTTGATTTCATTTTACTTTTATTTTATCAGAGGACTCAGTCAGATCCTGTATAAAGATACACTAATGTACAATAATGATACCCGTTTTCATTATCCATGTAGCAGTGTGAATCTGAGAAATATTGTGCCCATTCTGTCCATTCATATAATTTTACATTATACTTTTGCAAGTACAATGTAACTTTTATTTGATTGTAAGTTTGAGCTTTAGTTTTAGCTCCTAAAATAAGAACATTTTCATTTCATCTTTAAAAAAAAAAATGAATGTGATGGCAATTATAAGGTAAAACAACTTCATAAACGACTTTTTGATGGTATGATTTGTTGCTTTTTGGCAAGTTTTTTAACAATAACAATTATTTTCATCATGCTATGTAAGAATCATGGTATTTGATATTGTCAATTATTTCGTTTTATACACATATTTGTCAATCTGCAATAACTTGAACTTGTCCAGGAATGACAATAATTCAGGGAACAGCAATAATTCAGCAGACATGTTTTTAAACTAATCACTGAAATAATACTGTAATTGTCAGTGTACAAAAAGTTATGTGGATAGTGTTTTGTAATTTTGATTTACAGCTAAAACTATTTGCCAATTCTGGGGTTGAATAGCCGAAATGTCACTCGCTCCTTATAGGTAGAAAGCTGAATACATCTAACTGAATGCTGCCAACATACTGTGGTTTACATGTACATGTATTTTCTGTGGAAGGTAAAATTAGAATCAATCAATTTCAAAATTTGACTGTGCTGAAAAAAATAACAAGCGAGCAAGTGGAGCTTGACATTTTAACCACAAGGTCACGAGGTGGGTCAAGTGGCAAGGTCAGCAACATGTTGTGTTCCAATCCTGTGAGGTCATTGACCTAGATATATGCTGAATCAAAATCGCAAAGCCATATGTTTAGAAATAACTTCTCCATTAGAATTATAATAAATATTGAAACAAAACTGAAGTTTATTGAATGAAAACATGTAGCTAATTGGAGTAGAAATGTTTCATACTCTTGATGCAACCTAACTAGTCTATTCTTCCTTTTGCTGTCATTTTGTAGATTGTATGAAAATAATCGAGCTGCCTTGAGCCACAATTGAATGTTACATAGATGTCAACAAGTTGGTCAAACAACCAAATATGGACTGTGTAGTGAGACAGATTGGACGATTTCCGATTTCCGCTGTGTGACAATACTACCTTATAAATGGACTAACCAACAAAGGCTTAAACCATAATGCTCTCATTGCAGAGACAGTGGTTCATCTAATCCATGGACTCACCAAATACAGAACATTTGCATACCAAAGAGTTCTACGTTTATAGGTAGTTTATCAGTTTTATGGATCCTAGTTTATTTTAGTAAGTTTTACCGTATTTGCATGATGATCCACTATGTTCATGGAGGAGTTGCTTTTTGACAGAGAGCTGTGATGGAAACATCACAGAAATAGACTAAATGACTTACTTTCTTGTGTTTATATACAGTATGCATCATTTTGTTTTACACTGTAGCCCTCTATATTATACATGTACCTATTTTTGTTAATAGTTAGATGAATTGGTCTCTATTTATTAGTCTGCTACTAATTTAGATGGAAACGTCATCAATTATTATTGTCAACTGTACTGAACCTTTGTTGATATACATAATATAGGGAACTGCCAAATTGTGTCTGGTCCATTAAAGGAACTAAGAAAACAAGCCATTAGCTAAGCCTTTCATAATTTTGGAATTAACTCATTTGTCAACAATAATAATTTGACTGGTAAGAATATTTTGACCCATGTTCTTTTAGTTTGCATGTTTATTTGATTGGTTGTTGTACATTATATTTATCTTCAACAGTGATATGTTTATGTCTATTTTTGAAGGTAAATGCTGTTATTGCAGACGGTCTAAACTAACATTTAACCTCTCGTCAAAGTGACAATGCAATGGGTGGCAGCAGCAATGTTTTAAGTTGTTGGCAGGAATTGTGTGATTATTGCGATTTTGGCCTCTGCAATTTTAGGAGATTTATCTAAGAGAAAACACAGGTTTATATGTTTTGTGGCATTGTTTTGGGACAGTCTCTATTGTTGGTGTACATAAAGTGAACTGTGAAATGTTTTAGATGAGGTCAGGTTCAACACAAGAGCATGCTGAGCGTGATGCCAGAGATAGTAGTGTTAGTGTTGAACTGACAATGGGCTTGAACCATTGTTTTGTATCATATTGATTGTAGAGCAGTGCTTAAGATAAGCCATGTGAATGAATATCCTGTGTTTCCATATGCCAATTGGCTAGTACAGTAGAACCTCCAATTAAGACTACATGTACTTCTCTAATGAGACCACCTCTATAATAAGACCACTTTTCACAGTCCCAAACCTTCATAAAGCTACTAAAATGTATCTCTGTCTAGAGACCACCTCTCTATTGAGATCACCTATCACCTTACCTAAAGCTGGTCCTAATGGAGAGGTTCCACTGTATATACATTTGTAGAAAATGGAATTTATTTTAAATAATTGAGGCTTAATATGAGGGGTGGGGTTGGGGGTGGATGCAAACTCATTATAGATACTGGTAGGTGTATGTGTCATTTGATATAGGACAATCTTCCTTTTTACATGTACATAAATGTAGAAACAAGAACAATTCACCAATATGAGTCTAATAGAAAACGTGGTAGCAATTAGTGAATAGTAACCAGCTGTTGGAATAAGAAATTAGCATATTATGTACATGGCCTGAGGATGGTAGCATTGAACACTTCCCAGCAATAATTAAATCAGACTTGTTTCTTTGTGCTGTTAGAAGTCGCATAGAAAATCTATTAAAAAATGACATTCATGAAATACAAGCTGTGTGAGCTCTTGTGGAACTTGATTGTGAACTAGAGGTTTAGTGTACACCTTGTATAACCATTAACTAGAGCATTTACTTTGTGTGTATAAGAAACACGTTAAGATACAATTAGGTGACGGACAATCAATTAATCTTTGTATAATTTCATCACATTGCCTGAGGCACCAACATTGGCTATAATTGAAGTCAATGTAGCAACTGTACATGTATGTGTGGCTGCTAATGTATGTTGTATATAAATATGCTTATGGTAGTGCACATATCATTATTGCCGAATTATATCGCTGATAAATACTTATAATATGAAACGCATGACATTTGACTACAGCAAAATATCTGAATTTGAGCCATGGATAATTTTTGCATTGAATTAGTAACCATGACTTTTGGTTGTTTCAATGATACTCAGTGTCAAACACACTTGAAAAGTTCCATCCCGCTGTGATGACAAGCACCATGATTTAATTTGACAGACTCAATGACGGAGTGAACTTCATCCTCCACTGGGACTGGTTCATCGTGACAGTTCATGAAGTTGGTGTACGAGGGTTGTGTAAGGACAGCAACCTGTTATCCCTACCTGTGATTGTCATGTACAGAATGAACAGAATGAAAACTTAAACATTGTGTTTAGAGTAGAATGTACCCTACTGTGTGACTTGACTCCTGTCTGAGTAATTAACACTAATTGCATTAACATAAGGTTAAGGAACAATCATGATTGTACTTTGGTTGACTAAGTGAGATTCTGCAAACTTTGAAAACTTCCCTCACATCATCACTATCACCCAGCCATTTGAAGCTGTTAGAAACCGTCCCTTGGCAGTTATTATACTCCGCAAGCAGAATTTTATCTTCATGCTTTGTTATCTCTGGTTCAGCCTGAACGAAAGGATTACCATGGATAGAGTAACTATCCCCATGAGGTAGAATATGCCATTATATAATGAGACTTGTAATTATAAACTCATTACTGGCTGATATACTGTATGTATGTATGTCATGTATATTTGTGCAATCCATTTCACGGTGGCCTAGCAGATACCCTTCCGCCAGTTTTAGGATACCATTGTGCCAGTTGATTTGGAGGCAACATTTCACAACAATCACAGTATTATATAAATATAGGAGTATCCTTGTGTGTTAAGTCAACTATATGTATTGATTTATGTTGAATAAACATTCATAGAGCACATAGAAAAGGCATTTCCATTAAAAGTCAAATATTAAGGTTACAATTTAAGATTTAAATGAGGTATCCATATTGATACCAGTGTTGCCAGTTGAGGATACCATGAACGCCAGTATTATTGAAGAAAATCACAGGGGAACTCGTAGAAGGCTGCCTTAATATCCGTGCCAAACTACCCATTTGACAACTTAACAGAATCCTCTATTAACTTAGAACATGCTTACGTTTGAAGATTCAATGATTGCTTATGAATTTGTGTGTTCAGAAATAACTAAGAATGAGAACATTATATGATTTATTTTGATAATAAAAACTAGGGAGACACAGGTAGGTGATCCACTAGCATAAACATTGTATCAAATACGGAGGCCATGCGTCAAGCTGTATTGAAACTACAGTGTAAAATGACAAAATTGACTAAAAATGGTCTTCAGGAGGCATACTTTAAGTTGGCTAAGTGCAAAAATTGGGCACTTATGATGGTCACTATGTATGTAAGCAGAATACTATATCAAATTGCCAAAATTGGCTACACATGATAGTCTCTAGGTATGTTAACATTGGACCGAGTTTGAATGGTTTATTTCAAGCTGTATTAAAGATGTTGCACACAGTGTCAAAAATGGACCATACGTGGCCTCATGGAAAGCACACTTTAATAGGCAGAGTGCCCAAAATCAAATCATTTCGGTGTCTACACATTTTAATCACCTATGATTTTAACTGGTGAACATGGTATCCTGAACTGGCGTATTGGTATGCGTTAAACGCTGAACTGGCGTTAATGGTATAAATTTTTAAATGTCTCTTTTATGCCATTCACAATTAATCCTTTAACAAAATCACCATCCATACATGATTGAAAATGCAACAAGTTTAAACTACAATAAAGAGAAATATAAGAGATGAAGTAATCTGGACAAGAGAAGCAAAAATTATCTCATCTTCTTGATTTTCTGACTAAAATCAACTGGCACAATGGTATCTTAAAACTGGCGGAAGGGTATCTGCTAGGCCACCGTGCATTTGGTTTTGAAAAGAGCACACAATCAACTTATTATTGCATGGTATGATATAATGACATTATATTCCTGAATATTATTAGAAACTAATCATTTTTATGCTAGCATTTGTCAGGTTTTAATGAATGGCCACAATGTCTGAAAAAATATGTGTCATATTATTTTTTAAAGTTTGATATCATATTTTGATTTGTAAAGATGGTTTTAATGTTTGTTATTGATTGGTCGATATGAGAATTCTCGCAATGACAGTCTATTGAACAAGCACCCTATCTGTGACAGCCATACATTGTTGTGTCTGGTCCTTTGTTACACCCATCAGATCTCATGACAATAGCCAGCAACTGGATTATCTACATCTCTAAATGGATTTGCATGCATAAAGATAGTCACTAGGGATGCTGTTATTGTTAGCATTAGTGTCATCCTTTATTACAGGAAAACCCACTTTTTGGTTTGAATGTTATATTTACAGTGATATTCATATAGTACATGTATATATCAACCATTGTATATACATATATTTGATAGTGAAGTAAAAGTTGCGTTGTCCAGAATAATTTGATTGAGTTCATGTTCTCATTTTACTATTAATCTTTGGTCAAGCCATTTAGAGGGTTGTGCATGTAGCTATTTGTGTTGTAATGTTGCCACAAACGAGGGACCCTAATGGCACTTTATATATAATCTCATAGTGTACTCTTATTCACTGAAGCACAGAGCAACAGTAAAGTCCAAACAGTTTGGTAGATGCCAGAGGGTATCATTTAACACCTGATGTACTATTTTAAGAATAACTGTCCCAAGCTGTTAAGCAGTAATATCGACAATGTGTTTGACTGAAGTGTAATGTTTTTTCTGCCCATGTATCAAGAATAATGCTACATGTAGGTTCATCTGGACATTTTGTTGCAAAGTTTGATATTTCCAAGAAGTTAAACGTAAATGTTACACTAGATGAATGTAATATCTATAATCAGTGGCGAGTGCGTGATCTGGAACGTCTAGCACCTGGTTTATTAGTCTGGTGAAAGTTTTACTGTGTGCTGGAATTTAGCACTGCAGCAGCTGGCACCCATCACTTATCAGGCTAGACTCATAACTCATGCTAATTGTCCATCGCACTGATTGCAAGTTTGTCTTTCATCTTCTTGTTATCGTTTTGGAAAGTATTCATAGGTTTCCAGCACGCTTCTATGATATTATAAATGCATCATCATTGCTTTTATGCAGTCTTCCATGGTTTTGATATTTTGATTTATGTATTTTGCTATATTTTGAATAGGCAGGGAAACGTTTTGATCAAATAAATTGTACATTTTAGAATATACTCGTAAAGCCAATAAAGATTTTAGTATTACAACTCTTTATAGACCAGAATTGAAAAAACACGGCCCATTTTATCATGACATGCAGACTATAAATATTGTGAACTTAAAGCAATGTTTATTATATCAATAGCTCTCTTCCACTACAGTGTGGACCCTGGTGGATATAAACAGAGGCCTACAAGCTTTGCTAACAAATATGTTTACTTTAGACTAGCCATACACATTGTATTACAATTATTATAGTCAATAAGTCAGGTCCTTTAACCTTGTCTGTGAGGACATAACAATTGACTGGAGAATCAATGGAAGGTAAAAATTATATGTATAGCTGAGAAGTGACTGAACATGTTTCTTTATTAACATACATGTATTGCACTTAACATATTATTATTGCATTCACCTTATGGTGACAGTCAATTCATACTGCCCGCATGTACTGATTCCAAAAGTACATAATAGGTAACTTTCACCAATTTCTTTCACCAATTTATATCCATTAAAGGAGTAGATAGAGAAAATAGAAAATTCAAATGGTTCAACTTTTTGGGTTTATCAAAGAAATGTATCATGTAAAATATGATCATTAATTGATGTTATTAATTTTTTAAGCCATCTATCAATGCAAGTCATTCATGTGGAATTGAAACTCATAGGTCGTACAAGGAGCAACATGTTATTCCCTGTATTACAAATATGCAATGTAATACTTTCATCACAAGAGACCTAACAATCAATGCTACTTATGCTGATCACAGGAAATAAGGCACTTAGCGAGGTGTTGGGGGTCAGGGTGGGAAGATGGTATTGCCCATATGTGAAGCTCACATGGATTATGGGATGTGATCAATTGTTAATCTGTGAATGCAGATGAGGTGGGTGTTTTCAGTTTTGTAGTTATTTCACGTAAGGTAATGTGTGACTGGCAATGGTAGAGAAGGCTGAGTAGGAAATTTTAAAGTACACAGTTAACATTACTCACAGGCAATTTAAAAAAATTTTAAACATGGAAAATTGTTGTTTGATTTATCTCAATAAGTATAGTTTTGGTATCATATTCATAAGGTTCACTCTAAATATTGTTCACTCTATTTTATGTCTATGTTTTTCCAAAATGCAACCTATAGATTTAGCAGATCATTGTGAAGCTTTTGCTAATTTAGAGAGACGTTTGTTCTGTCAATATCGCCTAATGCATTATACATATTTTGACCTAATTGGGAGGATGTTGAGAGCTCAAAAGCAAGTTTTGAGCAATAAAGTGAGCCCTTTGCTTGGTATTCAAAGTGATCTAATTATGAAGTAATATACATGTCAATGTTTTCCCTCAGTGACTCCACTGTTTGGTTGCTATTTTGGATGATAGTAAAAATTATGCAAAAGTTTTCTACAGTCTATCCCACAACCCGAAAATATTGCCTACTTTCTAGGCGCTGTCATTTTGTGATGTATGCGTGTTCAAGTGTGTGGACCTGTGCACGTGTGGGTGTTTATATTCGTTGTCAAAGCCGTGACAACTGATGCCCACGGTGTGAAAATTCACCTCTGATCAGAAAGTCAACTTTTCATACACACTTATTGAATAGTTCATGTTAGGTCTCTATAGTATATGTGTTTGTTGCATAACAAACAAAATGATCTTTTTTTGAAGCTTCTACGCCTATTAATAAAGAAATTATAACTTAAACTTTTAATTCAATTCTATCTGCTGAAGATTCAGTCTTGCTAATGATTTTTTGATTGAAACCAGATGTCCGGTTGATTTTTAAAAGTTGCATTAGAACTATGAAATACAATCTTCTGTTTGATGCATATTGTTTATGGTCATTCCACAATAAAAATGACCTTTTAATGGAGATTGTGCTATATATATTAAGAAAGTTAGAACAAAATTCATACTATCAAGTTGCAAAATTTCATGATCATATGCATGTATCACAACATTCAACCTAGACTAGATACTACAAGCTACAGGGTATTCGGTATTTTAGTTTATGAATGAACACTAGTTTAATTTTTTGTAAGATATTTGATGGCATTTGTTATAGGAACCAATCATGTAACCTGTTTAATAGAACCTCTCTATTACTCTATTATGACCACTTGTAAGACCGACTGAAAATGGTTTCAATTGATAAGTGGTCTTTATATGGAGGTTCCCATAGGAATCATTTTGAAGGATTGGGACCGAGAAAGGTGGTCTTATTATAGAGGTGGTCTTAATTGTACACTGTAGGTTCTACTAAATTTATTACCGTTTACAACCATCCAAACAGCCATTTGATTTTAGGTGAAACGTTGTCAGCGTATGCATCTACATTTTCTGTAGAAGTATACAAACATCTGATTTTAAAATGTGAGTTCCAAATCAGTAATAGATTTTCAGAAACTATATCACTTTACAAATGTTCATAACATATAACTTGTTACTGTAGGACAGATAACAACTTTTACCATGCAAACTCATCAAAGTATTGTTAATGGATGGATAATAATGTTGGAATAATATCTTCACGTATGGTAGTTACTGGCAAATATTTGATTACAGGGTTTTCATTATCATTGGTTATTTTAGGATATATTGTTATTCGTAACTTTTTTCATACTAGTCACCCGGAACATGATTTGCTTTTAGTTAAGATGTTAAGTCATCAAAAAGAATATATTCTTTATCGTTGACTACAGCACAGTTTATTAAAAGAATGATAAAACAGTTTTTAAGTTCTTACTGAGTATATTCTTCAAAATAGTCTGAGAATCACGAGAACACAAAGTTAAGTTAGTTGAAAAAAGCTTTGTATAAACATGTACAAGGCCCTGATGACCACAAGGCCCATAAACCATGACAGGATGAATCCTGCTGTCAACACACACACGTGCACACTGTGGGTAAAATGCTGTCAGCACACTGGGCACAAATACATGGTCCGGTTATGTGATAGAGTGGGAATTTTGGACTATCAAAAAATATGCAGGCTAAAGTGACATTATTTCTTGAAACAGCAGTATTGTTGAAAAGGGACAATTAGGGACATTAGGGATTGTTCATCAAACAGGATCTGATGCTGTTCTCAGTATTCCCACTCTTCCCTCTATGAGGAATGTGTGTGATATTGTTAAAGCCAAGCGCAGCTCATTGTAGCTTTGAGCCATTAGGACCTACAGGGACCTGAACTGGTAGCTCCGGATTAGGGAATAGGACAGGCTGTGTTTCCTTTTGTGGATTGTAGAGTACAGCTATACATGTAGCTTACATGTTGTTGTCAACATGTTGTTGAAAAAAAATATGTAGCTTGCAATCTGTCCAGAAAGGATCTTATTATTAATTTTACTCAGTCATGGTAGTCATTTGGTTACTATATCAACAGTTACTCGTGTATTTTTGTTTTTCATATTGTTTATTATGGCATTTATACATGTACATATGTACGTAAGCATCATGAATTTTTTCAATAATTCATTCTAAATAGAGACTGACAATGTGAACGAATAAGTCTATCTAACATTCTGCTAATAAAAGCAAATGTGAATTGAGATTGAAATTGTTTGAGTGTGTGTTATATTTAGCGTGGATTGTTTGGGATTAGACACTCATTGAGTAACAGATGAGTCCATCCTGTATTTGAGTCATGTATTGTGTTTTTATTGTGTATTTTTAGAGGCGAGAAAGAATGGTCCCCACTTGAGGCAATAAATCATAGTCTGGGCTCTGTGTCATATGTGCCATGCAATACAGCCCCGGAGGCCAGGGGTTAATAGTGTGCCACAAAACAGTGTGTGTAAATCATTGTACAATACCTGTTGGTTTACTCTTGTACACTGTACCTCTTGTACACAAAGTCTAATGTTCTATTACATGTACATGTTTGTCTAAGCTATATTTTCTTGTCCTATGGAAAGCTTCATGATTTGTAGAAAGGAATATATGTAAGACAAACTCGGATTTGTAATGAGTGAATAATGGGTTGACCAATTTACACTTGATGATGATATGTACATGTACATGTAGGTTGACTAGTGGGCGTGGGTTTAGAGGTGGGTTTAGATGATACAATCAACAGGTTATTGCCTTTCAGTTTGAGTGCAGTCTTGCAATAAAACAACTGGGGGGCAGAAGAGTTAATTGAGGTTCTTGTATGGAGTATGGACCATGGTAAACAAGCACTTACAATGTATATGGGGATGGGCACTTTGTTTTTGTTAGGACAGCCATTTTGATAACACTCTACCTTGCTTATCTAAAATGTAATACTTTCAACTATCTTATAAAAAGGTTGTTTCTTGTAAATAGTTATACTACAAGGTACATGTAAGTTGTGTCTTTATTGCCATTCAGTAGGAAAAAAAGATGGCCATTTTGCTGATTCAATTATTGATTCATTCAATAGATGGGTCTCTAGGATTGTTTCATTTTCCTAAATGTCAGTGGCAAATGTAATAGTCCCCTGATTACCGTATCATCACAATTTATTGTAATTTTTAAACGATCTAAGTTGATGCAATCCTTTTCAAAATCTTGAATGTAAACTATTAGGGCGGCATACACTAAACGTCTTGTAGCAAAGTGTTATACTGTAAGCAAAATGTGCAAAGCATGAGTTTTGATTAATGAATAGCTGAAAGCTCGATTGATCATTGCATAAATTCTATTCTGACATTTTGGTTTTAGTTGGGTATAAAATAATGATGGATACATGTACAAATGCTGCAGTTCATTTGCCTGTGATGTGAAGAATAAAAGTGCACGTCTAGAAAAAAATAGTTCACATGATTCATATTAACACTTTGAATTTGTTGTCAGTTTTTTTTCACATGAAATTTACTAATTTACAGTTAAGATAATGAATGTATGTTACAAAATGTTATGGCATAATATCTAATTTAAAAGAAGTTAACTTTTACCATTCTTTTACAAATCTATGATCAGAATGATGTTTGAGAATGAATAATGGGTTTAGAATAATCAATATATATGTGTTTCAATGATCCTGGTCAAAATTATTACATGTATGTTGATAGTCTGATCAAAACAAGAAAGAATCAGACTAACATATAGATATATGTGGTGATATTTCATAATTCAGTGTGGACTTTTGTGTAGTCAATGAAGATGTTTTCAGAACATCTGATATAATGAAATCTGTGTTTGATTCTGAGCAACAAATTGATAAATATATGTATATCTGGATGGAACACATACCGGTACTATCTGATGGTGACTCTAGACGACTCATTTCACACTTTGCCTAGACAAATCCAATTGCATGTTTTTATATAGAATATGTTTAAACCAAGATGTGCTATTATTTTAAATTTAAGTTAAATTATGAAAAGTACAGTAAAACACAAATAGCAATTGTATTGGTTCAATTTTAACAAAACACTTACACTGCACTTTGTCATTGACATTGTTTACTCCTTCCTAATGCATTTTTGGGGTGATTTGCACTGAACAAAGGCTGGTCGTATACATTTCACGAACATGCCCCAATCTCGAGTATTTTGTGGTAATGTAGGTGGAATTAGAGATTTGGACCTGAATTCTGGGAAGTGGGTGTGACAGACAAGGGATGATAAATTAGTGACCCTAATCTTACAACATGAACTAGGATAAATAATTGTAAGACTATTTTTTTTTCCAGGTATGTATCATTTATTCGAACCATCCACTTTTTGCAACATGAAGGTAACATTTTTAATAAGTTATAAGATTGAGTTAGAAACTGAGTTTTTCGAAATATATGAGTACATGTACATGTAAGTATCACAACTCTTTCTTTTATGTTGTTAGAAGTTGTTCTTTTGTTAGCGTATTCTTTATATGCCTAGTAACGTCATATAGTACTGATTACGTCAAAAGGATACATAACCAAAAAGAAATTAGAGGAATCGGCAAAAGAAAATGTAATAATTCGCAACAATTCAAAACAAAGTTACTGGTATCACGGTTTTCTTGGAACTGCTCAATCACTGAAACTACGACACTTACGATTATCAAAATAAACAGAAAAAATTTAATAATCAGAATAATTTTTTACACTTCCTGTGTATGGCGTCCATATTTCGCACATAAATAGTCAGATTTGTTTGGCCGTTCTCGTTTATTCCCCCCCACAAAGTGGAACCGGAAATGCAGACGCCGCACAGACACCCAATGAAATGAAAATCTGTCAAAATGTCGACGTGATTTTGAAATTTTAGAAATATTCTTTTTATTATGAGAACCTCTGTAAAATGCGTAATAGAAGGGGAACAATCGGAATAAACGTAATTTCAGGCGAGTTATGAAGAAAACCGTAATTTGCGGAAGCTACTGAACGTAATAGACGCAACAATAAGAAGAAATGGGAAAAAATCGTAAGGAATCGTAACGTAATTCTCGAAAATTTTCTTATGTATCCTTCTGACCGAATCAGTACTGCAAGCATAAACACAGTAGAAGGGACATTTTCATCAGAACTTAAAGTGGCCTGTTTGTGGTAATTTCTCCACCAACCAGATAATTGCAGCAACAATGGAAATAAACAAGTTCACAGTCACCATCTATTAATCTTGCAAAAAAACATTTACCTGGTAGTGGTGGAATACAAAATCTTGTCTAGTAGATGATGTGTCTGCTTTGGTGATGTAATCCTTATATTTAGGTTATTTGCATGAGCATGTATTAGATAGTTTGGGAAACTGGCAGACCAGATCAAGATTTTGCATATATTACATTGTACAAATTCATGTTAACAATGATAAGTTGAATAGCGTATGTAGTATGTATGCTTAGAAAACTCACCTAGACATCTAATATCAACATTATTGCATTTCACTTAGAATGACCTGAATGGGCAAAGAATTACTGTGGCTGGACATGCAGAGCTGCCAATGGTCAGTTGTACTGTCCAGCTGTGATAATAGAGTGCTCACCTTGGGTGCCAGTAACACCTGACCCCAAAATGACCTTGATCACAGACCTTGATGACCAGTGAGGTGGGCATCACACCAAAGTGACCGAATGAAGGACTCATGCTGTTAAATACATTAATAACAGCAGGGATAAATACATTGTTTGCTTTATTACGAGCTGGCACCAGTGTGAAATGGTAGGGTGTCGCATCACATGGAATCTTTGAAGTCTTTCGTAGCTATCAGCCAGCTTTTTTGTGAGGTATTATGCAAATTCATCACATGTAATAGCTCCACCTCCTTCCTCCCCACAGAGTGTGTTCGATGATGTTTAACCCATGTACCAGTAGCCACATGTACCATTTTCCTTGATCTACATGTATGTGTATGTGAGAGTGACTGACGTAAGGTGGTTACAATGTGTACATGTAGGTTACAGCACTGGAAAGGCTTATATGAACCAGAATATGGCAGATCACTATAATAACACATCATATTTGTTTATATTGATATTCTGACCACAGACATGGTTCTTGTGACTAGTGGTCAGCCTTGACCCAGGAGCATCATTACACTGGTGGAATCTGGACCCTCATCTTGTGTTGACATATGTGACATGATGGTCAGTGATCATAGGGCAGGTTTGTTTATTCTATGCTCGCTCATACGGAACAAGTTCTCTGTTCAAAGCAAACTTGTCCTTCGAGGGCAATCTTTATTATATTTTAATACAGTCCTACAAAATGAGCCAATTTATCAGCTTTTAGTCAACCTTGTTATTGGTGCAGGTAGGTTTTCAACTTGACACCATGTAATTAAGGTGCTATTAGCAGCATGGTAGAATGGAGTAGTAGCAACTATGGGTCACAGGTTAGGATGACAGGTTTGTGAAGGTCATTAGGTGCATTTGATGGAGATAGCTTATATTTTTACTATTCTTTAAAGTAGTCTGTTAAATGTGACTATTTATTACCTGTAAGAGAATCTTTGTGAATCATTTGTTCAATATTGTTATAAATGGATAAAAAGTCGTTGACACATTTTTTGTGGTACTTTAATCAACTCCTAACTTTTGTACCTCATGCAGTATAGTAAGCTTCAGAAATAACAATGGTTTTGGAGGGTTTTTTACAATATTAATTAGCTTTAATTGAAAATTGGAAACGCGAAAGTCGTTCATCAACCTTTACCGTATAGGAAAAAATTGACTGCTGTATGTTAACTATTGAGAATATTGTTTAGGCAAAGACAATGACACTATTTGATAGATGACATGTTCACAATGCTATTACCGGTAAGTTAGGGCACTATATGCAATTTGTAAAACATGGCTGAATTTGGGATAGGCTATTTATTCTTAAGTCAAACTGTCACAATGATCTAAAACTTCTGTTGGTTCATGTAGTACACATATTAAGTGTGATAGGCGCCATGTTCAGCAAGATAAAGATGTATATGATAATAAGTATCAGATACATGAGAGAAATCAGAGAGCTGTTGATAACATTCCGCTGTCTCCACTGGTCTGGTATGAAGGTGTTCAATCAGTATCTAAATATTCTTCATCTCAAGTCCTATAAGTTTAATTAGTTACTTGTTAAGGCATAAAGTTGTGTATTATATTGTGGATTATTCACTACAATTTCTGTAGTAGAATATATTAGTAGAAGTCTGGAATCAAATTTTAAATGAATCACTAATTTGTATGTTTATAAAAGTTAGTTTGCTTTGTGTAACATTTTGGCAAGTTGGTGTAATATTCGAAAGAAAAGACCAAAAATACATAGATAATTCATTAAAGACATGCCGAAGCAATAACTACTTTGATTTTTCCTTTACATGGTATTATTTTCTCATCATAAAAGGTAGAGTTTGTGAGATGGCTAGGTGACACTTTTACTTTATATGTCAGTCTTAAAATCAAGGTGTCACCAGACAATGGTGACACCCGCTTCCATGGAGACATCACACAAAGTGCGCAATTTGACTGTCAGTGGCCACCACTCATTATGACATAAGTTGTTAGACAAGCAATAGGACAACTCCCTCTATTCTTGTCAGACTGCAACGTTCAATTCAGTCATGAAAAAGATTTTATTTTTGAGAATTCATCAGAGTTTAATTACATGTTTCTCTTATGAAAGCTGTAGGCCAATGACCTGGTGTAAATGCAGTTATTGTCAATTCCATAACAAGCAGTGAGACTTAGCAGGGTTGCAAGATGGAGTTTATTACTAGAGTGAAATCATTTTGATGCTGACACAACATACATGTTAGGTCAACCATTATTGTTAACAAACTTTAGTTTTATTTATTTTGTCTGTTTCATCTATTGTTTGATAACTTGTGATATGGACTTTATGTCTGAAATAAATAATAATAATAATGATAATAATTATGAAGAGGCTTGTTATGTATGCAATTAATGGGGCTTACTCAAGCTAACAGTTTTTCCTATACACATTAACCGTCATAACTATTTTGTATGATAATGGGCTATTGTCTATGAATGTTGTAAAATTGATGACAGAGTTGGAATACACACCATGCAGCAAGACCTTCTACCATAGCATTTTGTACATCAATCACTATTCATGTGAATCATGCATGAGGGTTAAATGGCTCTCTCTGTGGAAGCAGCAGGCATCTGTTTGACACAGTGTAAAACAGTTATTGTTGTGAATAATAGATTAACAACTTGTCATGATGTGCTCACTGTAGATGAACAAGACATCCAGTTGCAGCAGAACGGTTGAAATGTTGGTCGTTTGGGTTAACCGCGCGTTATGTCATATGTTTTGTTGGTTTCATAGAGGTACATGTACATGCAAGTTATCATTGGTGCCCATATGTAGTTATCCACAGTAAATGTATCCACAGTAAATAGGATTTCATACTTTTGAGATTCAGATTGTTGCGCATTAGAATATTCTTTCATAATGTTTGTGTGTTATACATGTCACTGTGATGAATGCATAGGGCGCATACATGTAGATGTTCTGTTTCTGGCCTCACACTACTTCACCCCTTCATCCCACAGAGTGTAAAAAAATAGATCGTTGTATGAAAGTAGGCATGAAATTGAGTTTATTGTTATTATGTCTGCATTGGCTAGTTCCATCTCATATACTAGTACTTTAATGGGCATACCATGCAAGACTGCATAGATAATTATGCTATTTGCTTATAGAGCTTTTATGTTTATGTAGATCACGAAGGTCAAGTCTCAATGAAGCAGAATAACAATGCATCTAACCTATTTATACAGCAGGTCAAGTGTCTCAATTGGCAGTTGAGTTATTTATGGACTCAAAATGTGCCAGAGACTGTACCACAGTATTTGGTGTGCAAGACAGCATTATCTGACACGTGCCTTGTAACTTGTGTAGTTTGTTGTCTCCTCAGATTTCTGTTGTCTTTATCTTTTTCTCAGCATGTGCTCTGTAATTGATTTAGAATTATTATATTCAGAGAAACATCTGATGCACTGAGTTCAAAAGTAGGCCTCATTATCTGTATACAGGTTACTTTTTTTTATTTGAGCTATCACTGGCTGCTGTGAAATTGTATGAATTGGCTTAAAACATAGCCATTGTTTACATTCAGATTAGTGGAGTGAAGATTAGTGTATAAAGTTACCATTGTTATGTAATGCTTACTATATTATTAGAGAGTTAAAGCCACAGGGTGTAAGTGGAACAATAGCCTGATTTCTTTTTTCAATGGACTACAAAGCTTTCCATGAAATACCTGCTTTAACAACTGCACACCATTCTCTTGCTATCTAAAGCATCTTTTCCAGCAGTTGTAATGCAAATGCAATTCAGATTACTTTATCAACCCTATTTCACTTGTATGTGTGAGTGGGAGTTTATTCATTGGTGTGGAGATACGACTATCTCAGCTTTTGAGTACAAACCTTTGAACCTCCGTGCGTAACCAACATACAATCCAAGCGTACAATGTGTGTTTTATGAAATCAGTCCAATCATGACTCATTTCAGAGTCAGCATTGTCTTTGACATTGATGGGAAAGATTAGATAAAGATAATCACCATACCATACATGCTCTAGATGATAATTTGAATTTTGCATCATACTTGACATGGATTCCATTTCGTTGTAGTTTTCTTCCGCATTGAAGAATCCATCTTGTGTGTGGACCAGGAATGCCAAAACGTAGACTTATCCTGAATTGAGGAATTTGCACTGTTGCCTTATATCATTGTTTAGCTGCGTACAAGTAAACAATACCTGCTGTGTGGAAGGCAGATGATAGAAACATTACCAGCCAACCTTTGTTATATACAATCTCTTGAGGTATAATGGTCGGGATTTAACATGTTATTGTTGATAATAATAGGAATGTAGATGATGTAGATTAACAAGTATAGTATATAAGATTATAGATAACCTTGTAATACGCATATGAAACCCATGAGATCCCTTAACTGTGGCCCCCTTTTCTGAAAACCTGGACCTGCCATGTGTAAGAAGTTACAACAGGAAAAAAATCAAACACAAAAAACATTTATGAAATGATCAACACACAATAAAAAAGAATTAATGATCATCTCTTTGATATGAAGTGAGTACCGGTATTCTCTTTAAAATTCACTTATCAGCTCCATTTTCTGCTGAACGTCTTTCATTGTTCTATCTGACTATTTGTCTACAATCTCTTGTAAAGTACACAGTGGCAAATGCTTAAAACGTTTGCTTCCACGTGCTGCTTCATCCTATAATATCTACATGGAGCACATTATCATGAAATTATTATAGCTATTTGATTCCAAGTTTTATATTAATCCTGCCATGAGTGAAGAAAACAAGTGGATATATTTGCAAATAAAAGTCTAGTAACAATAGGCACAAGGATTGTATTTGTTATTACCAGCTGTTCATAATTTGTTAAAAATGTCAGATGTTGTAATTCAATCTGAATTTGAAAATGTGAAAAACGCTGCCTTGGTATTGGTCTGTTAACAAAAAAATCTGCATATTTATAATCAATCTTATCAAAACTAAAAGCATTAAGATACCAGTTTAAAATGAAAATAAAGCTGCTAGACAATTAGTTGGACAGTTGCCAGCTGCTAGCCATTTCTCATTCTAGATATTGCTGTTGAGAGATGGCTGCACGTGTTTTGCTAGCTGTGCATGTCTAGTAGATCACAGGTAACGGGAAACAGTGCTAATTACTGCACAACAATAACACCTGGACTAACAACACACTTGTAGCAAAAAATAGCACTTACACAAAAGAAAAGAAAGAAACAGCAACAATTATTTGAGCTACTGGGTGCTCGGATAGGAACAGGTTGGTCTTCCATATGTTTTCCTATGTTATGTGTGAATGATCTGCAAGACACTAATGAAATCTTTCTGGTAATTTTGGAATTAATTTGAGCATACATATAGTCTTTGTGACTATTATCATTTTCACAGAGGCATCATTATCAACTTTATCTTTTTATCTGACTTAACAAGCTTACATCTGTACTGATAGGTGAACATTCCTTTCAGACAGGGCTATTGAAGTCATTGATAAGACTAATTACCCTATTAACCTAACTAAGTAGGTTAATCAAGTTAAGTGACCACCCATAAATGAGTATCAGATGACCAGTAAATGAGCAGATTCACATTAGGTATGGTCAGTTAGTCTTCCATTAATTCGGACCATATTTTTCTTTGTAAACACACCCAGTAATTGTACTAATCATGATGTAATGTAGCAATCCTGTAACTGGTAACATTCTAACTGTAGTTTTAGGTACAATATTCTGTATACCCTTTTGTCATGACAGTCTGAACGCACACTTATAGAGGTAGATGGACCTGTCTGCAGAAGTGTTTTGTTCTAGTCTTCTAGATCATGTTATATCATCGGGAGTGCTATTGCATAAACTCTTTGTTTCTTTTAAAAACACTGTGTAACACATCACAGATTTGTAAGCCAATCCATAAGTAATATGTAATGCTGAAGTTCATATATTAACTGTTTTACTTGAAGCACATACTAGAAGTCATAAAGGTAAAAAGTACAGTGACAGATGGAGGTTATAAGGTGTGTGCATGATGCTAAGATTCATCTTTTGCGTGTGATACATGTACCTTCATATAGAATAATAACTAAATTGAAATTTAAGTACTCCAGCATAAAACCAGCTGTATTGTGTCTAAAGAGTTAGAACACATCTCAGATTTGAGCCTGCCTCAAGGGAAGCACTTTATAATAGCAAAGAGATTTCTTTGATGTAACCTGAATATATGAAGAAATACAGAAGGCAACAGTCTATTTCTGGTAACAGCAGAAATAGAAGGTAACCTGACAAAAGTCTTCATGCAAGATCTGGTGAGATCTAAGACCATGGCCTTTCAAACAGACCGCTAACAGTATAAATTGCTCACCTTGGGAATCTGTTATGCACTTAGCCAGCGGTGGGAAGATGATGATGTGTTACTGGATGTTACCCAGCAGCCCCTCCAGCAGCACATCCTGCAGATGTTCCAAATTATATGCTTGACCAGCCACAAAGTGACCGCCTACTGACCACTCAATCCGACTCAATGCAATACTGCAGGTTATCTAACAATCTCTTACAGTTCCATTTCAACCTGACATCCTAAGTGTGGGATTCTAAGTTTTCTGAGTGTGTTAAATAATGTATGTACTACTCATTCCCACCCTAGAAGTTTCATAATCAACAAAGTGAATATCTTAATCAATATGTATAAGTGAATATATTTTGTCATACTCAGATATTGTCTACATACTCAGATTTTGTTGACGGAAACGGAAATATGTAAGTCGCATGCCTTCTGAAGACATTGAAAAGCAATAAAAAAGAATCGCATTAAATGCAAGTTAATAGAAAATCACCTTGCATCAGAACTAACTGAGTAGTTGATTAAAAAAGGACAAGGGATGGTTGCATGAAACAGCTGTTGAGAGCTGGTTGGTCATGCATGAATTGACAGCACCCTTCAGCTGTCAACTGCTGCCTGCTGGGCCTGAGGCAGTGGTTTGGTTTCAATCACACAATTCCCTTAGAAACATCCTGGAACATCTGCTTGTATCATTGAATTGGTTTGCACAACAGGAACTTTTGGTCTCGTTTTGGAGAAATCACAATTGCCCAAATATGAGTGTCCCCTATGTATACATAGGTTCACTGTGCTTTAGATCTATAACTGAACGGTACAAATGAAAAGTGTCTGTGCAGGACTAGTCCACATGGACCTTTAACCTCACAAGCTTGGATTTCTCTGTACCTGGTGGTGATGTCATGGAGTTGATGAAAGTTTCCATTGGCTGGTCACCTTGATCCTGCAGGGAGCGCTGTGTTATCATCACTGACCTGAGACAGTCCTATGTGTATGGTCATTGAATTGGAACAACAGGATCATGACTTCTGTGTGTTTAATGTGATAATTACTGACTATTGTGAAGTGCAAGTAATGTTCAATTTAATGTGGAAGTTTGTTGGCTTTTGGTACTTTTATGATCAGATCTTTCAACATGTGGGTCATTGTCAAACCCAGTTTTGATAGAATTTTTGTCATTGTGGGTCTGAGGCTACCACACTACTACTTTTCCTGCAGCTTGGTTCCAGCCACTTTATAGATACTAGCAGAAACCCATAACTCCAGAGCTATTGGTTTCTGATACTAGCTGTAACCTGTTGATGCCATAGCTAGAATAGCACCAACTTCCCACATTTTGATAAACAATCATCATTTGTTTGCAACTGATGTTTCAAATGATTGACAAGAAATATTAATCAAGGTTCACTACACAATTTCCGTGACTAGGCAAGTCCATGCTCATATCTTCAAATGGTGTCTCTGTTTCTAATGAAAAATCCAGGACCCTAAGAAATACAAACAATTCACCTAGATCCACAAAAGTTAAAACATGTCTTTATGTTTGCTGGTTCCTTATCACTTGAAGGCAGGTCAGACATTAAGTTTTATGTCATTTGTAGAAATCAGGTGATCACTGGATTTTATGGTGAAAAACCAAGCCAACAGTAATTATTGTAATGTACTTGTTTATCTTTTGACTTACAAACATTTTTAACGTGTGAGTAAATATGGTTGGTGGGATCGTCTAAGGAATTAGATTTTATTATAATTATTGTACACATTTATAAAAACATATATGCAAAACTCTACTAGAGCCACCAATCATGTACAATACTCAGGTTGAATACAAACACTCAAATCAATCTAAATTTCTACTGATCAAAATTAATACACGAAATGTAAGTTGCATGACAAAGAGCATCGAGATTAACATATGGCCGTGGCTGTGCCAATTGAAATTTATAACTGTATGTATGTAGTGATAGAAACTAGATATAAAAAGTTAACTTCAATTTTCCTAACTACTACATGCTATTTGATATGTACTGATATGTGCTGTGATACAGTAGCCATTGTGCAGATAATCAGGATTACTGTGAAGTGTGATTGTAAAGCCCAGTTAATCCCTCAATGGAGAAAAGGAGGAGATAAAATATGCTACCCTGACACCTCCATTGTTCAGTCCACACCTAATGTATATAGATGGGCACATAGTGATAAGAGTTAATACTGTGCGTTGACATGCACTTTATGAAAGATTTCATTGATATGATGGAACATGTTTTGTGCACAATACATTAATGCTAAAAATGGAAAATGTGGTCAATATATAATCTGGTGTTTCTTCAAAACAAACAATAAAATATTGCAATTTCAAAACATGGATTTTGAACAGAATTTACTAAATCATGTAGTGCTTACACACAACAGAAATCTTTATTTAGCAGAGTTAAAATGGGTCAAAGTAAAATATTATACATGTAGTTGTAATCTATACAAAAATGTTTTTTTTTATAATTCGTTTTTTTTTTTCCATTTAGAGGACCTTGCCTGATTAATGGTGGTGAAAAATTGATGAATGATAAAACCGCACTTGTCACGTTGTTGATAAGGTATCAGTTATGTTTGCCATACACTCCATTTACTACACTGGTGTGGATCGGTTGATTATTTTGTGCATGTTGAAGGCCAACAGCCATTCATGGTAGTAATGTTATCGTGCCATTTTATTCCCTTCTTGCTCAATGAGGCTTTGCATTGTACGCTTCATGACCCAGTCTGTAACGTTACTAAAAATAGCTATTCTCATTCTATCCACACTGATGATCAATCTTGATAAATTAGCAGCTAATGCCTAAGGCACATTCCACCGCAAAAACGCAAGGAGATCGTAACGATCCGTGAGTGTGCAGTGCAGCAAACGTAGTTTTTTTCAAGGCAGTATGGTGGCCGGAGAAGAAGTTTGGCATGTCAAACTTCCTCTACCACTACCCTATGTCATGGTCTGACCGTAAGGAGGCAGTGCGGAGACCTTGCAGTAATCGTGGTATAATCACAGAGGATTTAACCGCACGTTGTCCGTACAGATACAGTGCTGAGCGCAGTGCGTTCTCTGTACCATGACCGTACGAATGCCTTACGTTAGTAATCACATGGTGCATTGAGTGTAAGTTATATGCGAGTACAACGCACGTTCTATACATGTTGATCTCACGGCCACCTCAACAAAACCATTCCCAGTGCCGATGCACTCCTAACACACTGAGCCCGTGTGTATGTGCCCACAACTCTACTTTTGTCAATGCGTGCGGAAAACGTCGTAGATGCCACAGACCTCAACAAGCCTTGCAGCGAACACGCCCGCAAAGTGGAATGTGCCCCTTGCTTAAAAGTAAGATATGAATATTGTATTTCTGTTGATATGAGTGTTTGTGTCGAGGCAGGCCAAAAACGTATGCTATACAGATCTATGTACATGTATATTGATAGCGGAATCGATACTGATATTTGTATGTTTTGTAGAAACTTTGCCAGATTTAGATATCTACTGATCACAGTCTTGGATCATCATGTGTCAGGCGTACATGTTGTTGAACACTTATCAGTCAGAGATGGATTGAATCTATGATACCTTGTTATTTAATAGTATTTCTTCTTTTCATATTTGTGATAGTAGAGTTGTTGCTTTTATATTAGTTTCCTCTTTACACTAAAACTACACTACAAATATTGGTCTACACCATATTTTGTGTTTTCATACATGAGGTGGCCACATGGGATTGTAAAAGTGTCTCTTTGTTAAGTGTCTGACCTGTTGTTTTAAACAAGCAAAAAGTTTATATGATCGAAAGTCAAGAAGGATTTACATTTTTGTGTCAATATGCTTTTATACCACCTGTTACAGATAAATGCAGGGTTGTCGCTACATGGCTTTATGAGACTTTTTATGTGTGTAGATCTGTTTGCAATTTGATGTCTTGTGTATTTTACATTTATTTACACTCAATCATACATTTAAGTTGGTGCATGACTTCCAAACTTTGTACCACAATCGTCAGAATCTATTTCAAATTCACAATGTCCTCATCATAATGCAATCAGCTTGAAGAATTCTTGAAGACTGGTTTTCTATCTCCCTTTTTAAAGACATGTCTGAGTTCACTTTCTAGAAAATTGTAATTACTATTCTGACCATATAATTAACATAGAAACGCAATTGCATATTGTATTAGATAGAATACATATTTGCTTTTAAGCATAAAATATGATATATTCTGAGATATATTCTGCATGTGGTAACCACAAGACGGCAGTAAAGCAGTAGGGGGCACTGTAATATTACTCTCATTAATAACCATATTGGGATATGTGGAGAATGAAGGCTGTCAAAGTATCTGAATCCTGTATGTGGTTATGCTGTATTTACATGGTAAACCACCAGCTATGATAGAGCTGACCAGGGGGCGGAAGTATCATTGGGCTGCATAAATATCATTATGATAAGAAGGTGGTGCGCATCAGGTATGGCCTTGACATAGGTAATGGACAATTTTGGAGGCTCGAGTTAATAGGGGAAATCTGAAATAAAAACCTTTATATGGTAATTTATAGATGAGATGAACATGAACCTGCGCGAGATTTGATTCTCTAAGTCATTCAGCATTTTTCAAGAGCTGATCAGTATGACAACTATATATAAAGTATTCACTTGTAGACCATGTACATTTACATGTACATGTACAAGATTTTGATTGTGCAGACAAAATATTGCAATTGTCCTTTACTTATGATTGAATGATAATGATTTCAATGGCCACAATCTTTACGAAATCACATGATTTAAAACACTGTACAAATAGCTGTTTGGACTAAAATACTAAGTTTGTATTTGTCAATCAAATAAGGAAACATGAGATTGGTTCCTCTCAAGTCATAAATCCCTTTCAATATTCGGACTAGAAGCAGAAATGTAAACTTTGTGTGGGTCCTGTAAAGAACAGTCCTCGTCTCTTATGCAAGATGGTCTCGTTCTTGGAATGATTTGTAACTTCATAGATGTTTGTTCTTCGTACCTAATCTTGAGCTAATCGAGCAATCACTATTTCCATGGTTTGGTGAAGACATCTAACACTTCACTGTAGGTTCAGAATCACCCAAGTGCTGTACTTTAGGTTATTTCTTGGACGTGATGCACACAACGTAAAGGATGTTATTTTAAAATATGAATTTGATAGAAACAGGGTTTGTCCTTGTATTACCTGATTTGAAATATTATCATCCATCAGGTAACTAATGAATTGTGACTTTGTTTGTGTAGTATACAGTACTGACTCCGTCAGAAGGATACAGAAGAAAAACTTTGAGAATTACATTACGATTCCTTACGCTTTTTTCCCAATTCTTCTCATTGTTGCGAGTATTTCAAACGTGAAAAGATTCTGTAGCTTCTGCAAATTATGGCTTTATTCGTAACTTGCCTGAACTTACATTTATTCCGATAGTTCCTCTTATCTTACGCATATTACAGAGGTTCCTGTAATAAAAAGAATATTTCTATAAGTTCAAAATCACGTCGACACAGAAAGTATGAGAAAATGTTCTGATTATTATGTTTTTTCTGTTTATTTCGATGATCGAAAGTATTGTAGTTTCAGCGATTGAGCAGTTCCAAGAAAACCGTGATAGCCGTAACTTTGTTGCGAATTGTTACAAATTATTACGTTTTCTTACGCTGATTCCTCTAATTTTGTTTTGGTTCTATATCCTTTTGATGGAATCAGTACTGTATGTTCACAGCACACACAAATATTTGTTCGTCAAGTTCTGAGTGTTTGCTGCGGAAGGTTGACGCTCATGATACCTGCTAACATAATAAAGCAATTAAAGCTTATTTGCAGTGCAACCTTCTAGCGGTTACCATACATGTGTATATTATATGCATGCATTATGCTATTGTCCGTTTCTCAGCTTTATTATTCACACTGTCTTTGTTCATAATATCAACGCTTTTCCACTGTGGGGCTTCTGATTGGTTGGATTTTGTGACTTACTTTCCTGAATATTAGGGGCATTGAATCACGGATACATAATGTGTATATATCATGCATATATACCTATGAGATATGAAGATGGCATTATGCTGGGTTTTTTTTATTTCATGAATTATTTGTATTTCTGATCCGTCTTTTATAGGAAGTATACCGTAGTTAGCATGTACATAGTTTATTGGATATCTAAACTTACAATTATCTCAAAAAGTAAATGTGACAAATTTTTGAAGAGGATGAAATCTGATCATTTTTACTGTGCGATTTAGAAGCATTAGTGTCTTTACCTCTGTGGGCCTCAGGTCGTGGATTCAAGTTACACTTCTGCTAAGTCATGAAACCACTATTGACATTAATTGGATATGGTAAAGACTTTCTTGGGTAATGAACTTTCTACGACTGATAAAGATATAAAACACATGTATGAACAAGTTTATTTACATGTAGCATGCATTCAAACTACTAGGTATATCCGTTTGATAGATTTTAACTGGGTGCTCATTTGTGATAGTTGGTACTCATAATGTTTGGTACTCATAGTTTGTAGATTTACAAGTGATTTTGTGTTTGCATTTTTCACTGTGGCATGTGTGTTCCAAGCAAACCTCTCATTAAAATCATGCAGTTTTTCTTATTTTCTGTGGGTAAAATGTCCTCCATGTAAATTCACAAATTGTTTTAGATAATGTTTACTGACAAACCTTGTGTTCAATCATTCACGAACATAATGTTCTAATTCTTGAAACCTAAAATCGTCACACTTTCCTGTTAACCGAACCCTAAAGATATCTACATGTGTGTCTACCTTTTCTAAGACATAACATTTCATGTGAGGTGCTCAGCCTAGAATTGTGCTACTTTTGTGAAAAAATGTAATCATGGCTCATAGACCATAAAGAGGTCAGATTTCTGTATTTGGTCTTCTAACATAATGGCAACCAGTGTTAATCCAATTAACACACACATTTATTGTTATTGTCCCATTTTATCTCAGGGTGTGTGTGTGTGGGGGGGGGGCTGTAGATAGGATCATGTCTGGAGTTTCTTTTTTGATTGATGAATATTGAGAATTACATTTGTTTATTACTAGAAAAAATCCATTTGATAGTTAGTAAATGTAATGATACATGTATACTGTGATCTAGACTATTTTTTTCTATCATATTTTTTTTTAAAGATTATATTGAAAATACAAATTATTTTAGTTATACTCGATTCAATATACTATAGGGCTTGCATTCAGTATAATATGCAATGTACATGTATGTCAACTCTTACATGCTTGTACATTTTTTCTGAAACTTACTGAGGAGCATTCAATGATTTTTAAAATTCATTTTAGTCCTGGTTAAATGGTGATTGAATCACAACAGATGAGGAATTTAACTTTGCTCAACACACAGTACAGTATGGTATTGTAATGAAACAGTTGTCGATGAAGATATGTAAAATTGTAAAAATGTATTAAGCTGTAGATATGAAAGTTGTTTGAAGCTTTTATCCATGTGTATATGCATGAGTAGGCCTATATGTACTTCGACAGATTTACAATGCATATATATCACGTGTTCTATCTAATATTTGTGTCTAACCAATGTTTCATTGGATTTTAAAATATTATCTTACTATAAGTAACCTTGATTTTAATTGTACATTGAACTTATGAAAATACTAGCACCATGTAGAACACATTTTTCTCATGTTTCTCCTCTCGAGCAACAATCAAGTTTCTACTTTACATTCCCTAATATGTATTCATGTCAAATTTGGCCTTGTATTTTTAGAGCTACATGAACTTCTTATAGAAAGCTATTTTATTAGGAATATGGCACTGGCAACTATTTGTTTGCAAAGCTTTTTGATTCAACTGTTTGACAGTTAAGTACAGTTTCGAAACAGCATGATGATGCATTACGTAAAAATCAATTTTTCTTCAATGTGATAAATGGTTGTAATGAGATAGTCTTCAAAATATCTTTTTTTTTAAATAATGTGAAGAGAAACTATATAAAGACGCCGACGCTTTTAACAGTAAGTTATTTTCTTAAGATCAATGCGAAAGAACATTGAATAGCATCTAAAAGAGGCTAAAAATCATGCGATGTTTCATGTTATTTCTAATTGACTTTTTAACAATTGACACTTCACAAACTGGAAAAACATTCTCCATTTTAATCTGTGTTTATGAAAACTTTTTACATTACAGCTGAATTTATGCATAACCGTATGGTAAAATGTTGATTTATTTTACATTTAGATAGAAGATTTTCCTTTTTTAATTTACATTTTTCATCCTAGTTATTAGCTCATATATGTGCATGTGTTGTTAAAATGTTATTTTATTGATGAATCTCACCAGTTTCATAATGAAACAAAGTCAGCAATCATGCTAAAAATCAATTATTTTTATATCTAAAGCATGTACAAACATCAATGAAACCTTTTTACAGAAATAGAGGCATCATTTATGACAGCCAAAAAAGCCCTTGGGATGTTGTGTTTGCTGCAGGTTGACGCTCATGATACCTGCTAACATAATAAAGCAATTAAAGCTTATTTGCAGGGGTACAAGCCTCTAGCGGTTACCATACATGTGTATATTATATGCATGCATTATACTGTGTCCGTTTCTCAACTTTATTATTCACACTGTCTTTGTTCATAATATCAACGCTTTTCCACTGTGGGGCTTCTGATTGGTTGGATTTTGTGACTTACTTTCCTGAATATTAGGGGCATTGAATCACGGATACATAATGTGTATATATCATGCATATATACCTATGAGATAATATGAAGATGGCATTATGCTGGGTTTTATTTCATGAATTATTTGTATTTCTGCTCCGTCTTTTTATAGGAAGTATACCGTGATTAGCATGTACATAGTTTGTGGATATCTAAACTTACAATTATCTCAAAAAGTAAATGTGACAAATTTTTGAAGAGGTTAGAAGTCATTTTTACTGTGCGATTTAAGAAGCATTAGTGTCTTTACCTCTGTAATGTGGGCCTCAGGTCATTGGATTCAAGTTACACTTCTGCTAAGTCAGCAGAAACCACTATTGACATTAATTGGATATGGTAAAGACTTTCTTGGGTAATAGACTTTCTACACGACTGATAAAGATATAAAACACATGTATGAACAAGTTTATTTACATGTAAGCACATGCATTCAAACTACTAAAGGGTATATCCGTTTGATAGATTTAACTGGGTGCTCATTTGTGATAGTTGGTACTCACCAATGTTTGGTACTCATAGTTTGTAGATTTACAAGTGATTTTTGTGTTTGCATTTTCACTGTGGCATGTGTGTTAAAGCAAACCTCTCAGTAAAATCATGCAGTTTTTCTTATTTTCTATGGGTAAATGTCCTCCATGTAAATTCACAAAATTGTTTTAGATAATGTTTACTGACAAACCTTGTGTTCAATCATTCACGAACATAATGTTCTAATTCTTGAGAAACCTAAAAATCGTCACACTTTCCTATTTTCATATACATCCCTTGGCGATGTTGGTTCCTTACTACTCCTCGTTGTGTTAACTGGTACCCCCACGTACAGGCCACCGTCCAGCGTACTGGGCGAGTGCCTGGTGACTAACCCGGGTTTCACGACAGGCCCCTACGGGGAGGGACCGCACCGGTGCTGACACGCAACGATCAGGGCGTCCCCTTTACGAAAACCCCGCGCGGTCCCAGGCGCGGGAGGGAGGGGGTTCGCCACCGGCTAGCCCCGTCAGATAAGTAAAGAAGGCCTATCCCCAAAGGAATAGGTTACCAGCCTACGTGCTATCCGACTAGCGTCTACAAGGAAACTGAGGCCCTAATGGCCAAGTCTCCAGTACTATAGTGTACTGAGTCCCTAATCCTACAGTGGGCTTAAGAAGGAACAACAACAAGGTGTGTGTAACAAGGGGATAATAAACCTAGTCAGTGCAACTTACTTATGGCTACTTTATACTCAAGCGAGGTTGCTGCAACCTCGCGCACTGGGAACTTAACAAAAACTAGTTTAGTTACACACTCCCCAGTTCACACGGAGTTAGGACTACACCGCTTTTAAGGTATAGCCTACCTGCGTGGGAACTACACGATAAACGAAACAAGAAAAGTATCCAAAGTGTTCACGGCGCGGGGCGGCACTCGGGGGCGCGGCCACATTCTCTCTCTCCACTCGCACTCCATTGTTCGGGGAAATTCCACGACTGCCAGGGTCAATTCCGCAAGCTGACCCGACGCCGCGACACTGAGTCGCAACTTGGGCCGTCTTTCACACTTGCGCCCGAGCACCTGAAAATATACAAAACAAAAACTCTCCCCAACGTCCACCTGGTGTATAAGTGAAAGCGCCCAGCAGGACTGTGGACACCGTTAAAAATAGGAGGGTAACAGGACCCATGACTTATTACCACCAATGGGAAGGGAAATTTGGAAAGAGGGCCGTACACAAAAAGGGCCAAACTACTTGGAGGGCCGCCAGCTACGATGTCGGATGGTGTACCGTGTAGAGTACAATTAGCCAACGGCGGCAAACAAACACAAAAGCCACTGTAGGTCGGATTGCCCCTGGACTCAGCCCAACCGCACAGGCGGGGGGGTGGTAACTGGCCCCACCGCCTGCGGGGACAACCCCTTGATGTCCCCGCCATCCAAGATTTTTGCAGCGCCCGGCGTCCGGCGTGCTGGGCAAACACTCGGCCCGAGAAACACTCATCAGTGCCGCCTGACGACTCAGAACATAACACCCTCGACCCGTCGGTGGCTTGCTATCTTTCTCTTCCCACCACGGCGCGCATCCTACCTCTTCACCAAGCGGATGCCAGACTTTGCTTCCGCTGTGCTTTGGAAACACGAGCCTTTGCCCTCTCTGCAGATGCTGAGGGGCGAGTTCCCGCTTCCCTCTGCCGGTGGTTCTGATGGGGTGGCCGATTCGCCGCTTCTGACAAGCTTGCAGGAGCGCAGTTGGACCCCAGTGTCGGTCATTACATCCATACTCGCTACAGGAGTTGGATGAGCGACTTAACGAGGGCAATGAGGATTCGTGAGGCTGCAGCTCAGACTGGGCCTCCGTCGCCCCGGCGGATTTCCCCTCCCCCCCCGCCCCCTCTTGTCATTTTGGGCGGAGTCAGGTCCCTCAATGGCGGGAAAACACAAAACAATCGCCAGCTCCTTTTCCCAGGGGCGGCTTGCAGTGTCATGGGGCTGTCTGCTCGGGTCCGGCCCCCTGAGTCGCGATGCTGCCGCATGTCGCGGATTTTGCCAACCCCCCGGGAAAGTGCGACATCCCCGAATGTTTCCCCGGGCTTGGGGCCCTTCCGTGCATGCGGTCCATTCGGTGTTTGTTTTTGGGAACTCCTTGTAAAATTTTTGGGTCCCCCTGGAGGGCCAAATCCTCCGCAGTGAAGCGCCCCTCCGGTCGTGTCGATTTGACCCATGAGGGAGCGCCCGGCGCCCGCGGAGTTCATCGGCCAAAAGAGTCTGCCGATGTGGTGCCCGGGTAGATGAGGGGGCCCGAGTCTGCCCCATGTAGTCCCGAGCCCAGCCACCAACTGTCGTACACAAGTGGAACAGCCAATGGCGTCAACCGAACGGTCTTTTGTGGGCGTTAGCATTCCGGGGCATTGGCTCTCCCACGTGGGGGTTCATGAGGTCCTGCAGCGCCCCCCAGTCCCGCTGCCCGGAAAACGGCCCCTCGGCCAGAGGCCCCAACCAGCTCCCCCGGGCAACCACTGCGCTCTCCCGACTTGATGTGTGGCGAACCGCAGATTTCCCCTTTCGATGCGAGGAGGCCCACCAATGCGCCAGCTCGGAGCCTTTGGGTTTGCTTCTTCCACTTCGCGATTTTTCCGAACGCTTGACCTCGCTGCAAGCTTTTGTTTCCCCGCGCAGTTTCCCAAATGCGTTTTTTTGCCCCCGGCCGGGCCCCCCTTTGGCGCCAGGCGTCACTTCCTCTTTTAATGTCGCCCTCTTGGTGTGAGGAGCTGCTGTCCAGACCACCGCCGCTTTTTGGGCTCCTTTTCCCCGAATCCTTTCCAGGCCGCATGCTCCTTTAAGCCCCAGCCCCCCCGCTTTCTGTGGGGGGGCCCCCC
>CM032665.1:33450803-33564519 GCA_019095985.1 Streblospio benedicti | reverse complement strand
TCCATGACTTTCTTGATTACCAAAATTTGTGCTATTTTTTAAAAAAAATTTTCATGGCTCATAGCCCAAAAGAGGTCAATTTTGTTTTGGTCTTCAACTCAGGGTGTGTGTGTGTGTGGGGGGGCTGTAGATAGGATCATGTCTGGAGTTTCTTTTGATTGATGAATATTGAGAATTACATTTGTTTATTACTAGAAAAAAATCCATTTTGATAGTTAGTAAATGTAATGATACATGTATACTAATGATCTAGACTATTTTTTTTCTATCATATTTTTTTTTAAAAGATTATATTGAAAATACAAATTATTTTAGTTATACTCGATTCAATATACTATAGGGCTTGCATTCAGTATAATATGCAATGTACGTGTATGTCAACTCTTACATGCTTGTACATTTTTTCTGAAACTTACTGAGGAGCATTCAATGATTTTTTAAAATTCATTTTAGTCCTGGTTAAATGGTGATTGAATCACAACAGATGAGGAATTTAACTTTGCTCAACACACAGTACAGTATGGTATTGTAATGAAACAGTTGTCGATGAAGATATGTAAAATTGTAAAAATGTATTAAGCTGTAGATATGAAAGTTGTTTGAAGCTTTTATCCATGTGTATATGCATGAGTAGGCCTATATGTACTTCGACAGATTTACAATGCATATATATCACGTGTTCTATCTAATATTTGTGTCTAACCAATGTTTCATTGGATTTTAAAATATTATCTTACTATAAGTAACCTTGATTTTAATTGTACATTGAACTTATGAAAATACTAGCACCATGTAGAACACATTTTTCTCATGTTTCTCCTCTCGAGCAACAATCAAGTTTCTACTTTACATTCCCTAATATGTATTCATGTCAAATTTGGCCTTGTATTTTTAGAGCTACATGAACTTCTTATAGAAAGCTATTTTATTAGGAATATGGCACTGGCAACTATTTGTTTGCAAAAGCTTTTTGATTCAACTGTTTGACAGTTAAGTACAGTTTCGAAACAGCATGATGATGCATTACGTAAAATCAATTTTTCTTCAATGTGATAAATGGTTGTAATGAGATAGTCTTCAAAATATCTTTTTTTTTTAATAATGTGAAGAGAAACTATATAAAGACGCCGATGCTTTTAACAGTAAGTTATTTTCTTAAGATCAATGCGAAAAGAACATTGAATAGCATCTAAAAGAGGCTAAAAAATCATGCGATGTTTCATGTTATTTCTAATTGACTTTTTAACAATTGACACTTCACAAACTGGAAAAACATTCTCCATTTTAATCTGTGTTTATGAAAACTTTTTACATTACAGCTGAATTTATGCATAACCGTATGGTAAAATGTTGATTTATTTTACATTTAGATAGAAGATTTTCCTTTTTTAATTTACATTTTTCATCCTAGTTATTAGCTCATATATGTGCATGTGTTGTTAAAATGTTATTTTATTGATGAATCTCACCAGTTTCATAATGAAACAAAGTCAGCAATCATGCTAAAAATCAATTATTTTTATATCTAAAGCATGTACAAACATCAATGAAACCTTTTTACAGAAATAGAGGCATCATTTATGACAGCCAAAAAGCCCTTGGGATGTTAAGGTCCTTATAACATACAGGGGCTGTTATGGAGTCATCACAACACTTGGCTAATATAGGGAGTGTTCTGTGTTTAGGGAGGGGTATATTTGTATTCTGTCTTTAATCTCTTAACAAATCATTGTGGAAATTTAAAATTTCCTAAAAGTGTTTAAGTTTATACAATAAGGAGGCACCTTTATGCCTCTAGCAGTTAGCTAATCGTCTTACATTTCTGTAAGTTTCTTTGGTCGGGTTATACATGTAGATTAGATTCTCTTCATTTTGTTTTAAGCAACAATAATAAAGATTAATGTGTATTAAGCCCAGAATTGTTAAGTATATTATTTTAGGCCTTCTTAAAGGGCTGGTCACATACAATTTTACAGCTAAATCAGGTCCAAAAGCTATGAAAATCTGGCGGACGTAGCAGTCAGTTGTAATTTTTTGTCAATTTTAGTCTTGGATGTGCTTCGTACGTGGTGTACGCAGTCATCAGTAGTGATTCCACTGTTGAAGCACTGTCTAAGCAAGACTAACCACGTCCAGGTCAAAATAGTATCTATGGCAGTGGTATGCAAGTTTTACGTCCACCTTCACAATGTGATCAGCAGTTCTACAGACGAGATGAGGCTATGCTCTGTCAGTGAAGGCTTCGTAAGTCTCGCCTAGTCCCGACTGCCGGAGCACTGATTATCTCTTGGCCTTCACGGGTGTTGCACGATCAAGTGTGCCATCATTGGTTGTGGGTGGGATAAAATTTTGAGCTCAAAACATGTTACTGCATCTGATGCCATTTTGATATATCCTCACGTCCTAACGCGTGTATAACTAAACTCTACTACAGTAGAACCTCTACTAGGGCCACCTTTGGGACCAGTGTTAGGTACACGTAGTTTCAATAGAGAGGTGGTCTATACAGAGGTTCATTTTGGTAGCTTTATGACGGATTGGGAGTATGAAAATGTTCTTATTATAGAAGTGTTCTTAATTGGCAGTTCTATTGTATTACCGTCTGCAAGATTTTCATCGTGTTTTGGTTGTGATTGGGACGGAGAGTGCAGTGTGGCCGACCCTTTATCTAAAAGAATATGAGTGAAAAGCAGTGAGGATTTGCTGTGCTATATGCAGTGCCCTGGGCCACGACAATCGTGGAATCTGCTACAACCACATAAAGACCACCATTAGGTCATCGACTTGTGTTATTTTTGTCCCTTTGATCGTCTGCTTGTTACAGACAAAATGTCTGTCAGGTGAACAATTGTCATAAATATTATGCAAATTTGCTTTTCTTGTGACAGTGGACTTGTGAGGACGTTATGTACACAAAGCTAGATGATTTGCTATCAGATGTGTTTTTTCGGTTGTTATTGCTGTAAGTGATAGTTATGAGTTGAGTAGTGGGTTATAAAGTGACTTTTTGCTCACTCCATGATGATACCAACGACAAGCAAGCTTTTAGTTTAAATGATTCTTTTGCTGATGGTCTTCATTTGTGACTTTGTGTACACCTAGATTGAATTTTTAAAGCTTTCATATCACTGTGACATTGTTGTACACCTCATCATTATTATAAGATGTGTTATGTACAAAGATTTCTTCTACATGTATATGTATTACTAATTGTCTATTATAGTAAATACAGTACTGACACCGTCAGAAAAATACAGAAGAAAAAATTCAAGAATTACGCTACGATTCCTTACGTTTTTTGTATCTCATTGTTTCGACTGTTAGGAATGTAAAAAGGTTCCACAAATTACAGCTTTCTTCATAACTTGCCTGAAATAACTTTTATCCTGATTGTTCCCTTTACATTACGCATTTTACGGAGGTTCCCGTAACAAAAAGAATATTTCTAAAAGTTCAAAACCATGCCGACATTTTGACAGATTTTCATTTCATTGGGTGTCTGTATAGCATCCACACTGTCGCTGTGGCGGGAATAAATGAGAACGCTCGAACAAATCCGAATATTTAAGAGAGATTATGTATCAAAGGTGGACGCCATTGTGTGGACGTGTGAGAAATTATTCTGATTATTACTTTTTTTATTTTTTTTATTTCGATAATTGTAATTATAGTTCCTGTGATTGAACAGTTCCAAGAAAACCATGATAGCTGTAACTTTGATTCGAATTGTTACGAATTATTACGTTTTCTTAAGCCGATCCCTCTAATTTCGTTTTGATTCTGTATCCTTTTGCCGATGACACTGTACTGTAGGGGATGTTTGCTCAATAACATGTCATACATGTAGTTGCATATTTTGATTTCTGCTGGAAGCCCTAAGAAATCATGTTAATTTATGTGTGAAAAACTTACGTTTGATTGCTAAAATATTAATGCCACATGATGTTTAGATACCTGGTTAAGAAGGTGATAACGATTTCTAGTCAAATTTGATGTCGATCAGAGCGTTTTACTGGATTGGTATTTGGAAGTTACAATGGACAAAAATAGTGAAATAAAAATCATCATTCATCTATAACCTAAAATGAAATATTAGTAATTTAAGAAATTATCAGAACAAAAGTGATCAATAGAGATAAAAGAGGCTTTGTTTGCTTATAATTAGTATTTGACAGGAAGCTTTAGAAATAACCAACCATTAGTTCTTTTACTTAATTTATCGTTATATGCTCTTCAACTCTGTAACTGGAGTTACAATGCTCTTTCTTTCCTCACAATTTTTTCAACATACAGTAGAACCTCTATTAAGACCACCTTTCGGGACCAGTGTTATATTACCTCAGTAGAGAGGTGGTCTCTGTACTGTAGCGTTAGCGTTAGGAAGGTTGAGACCTTGAAAAATGATCTTATTATAGAGTTGAACTCAATAAGAGAGGTCAGGTCTTAATGAGAAGTTCTACTGTATTTATAGTATTAGTTAGGGTAATTTGTATGCTTTGCAGGATTATTATCTAATTTAGAAAATTGTCCATCAAGATTATGTCAAGATTGTGTCTATGAATTGATGAAACTGTTCACTTTTTTGTTTTCAGAAAAAAACCCAGACCATATAACTTAACCATAAAGACTTGACAAGCAACATGTCTGTTATGACCTGTTTTTCACCCATTTTTTTTAAAAGTTTATTAATTTACAAGTTATAAATGTTTACAGGCATATTATGTAACATATTAAGAGATGTTGCAAAAATTACAAAGAGAATTCTTCTGATGATTAGTTAAAGATTCTCATAATCTCATTATTTCATCAGTTTTTATTGCACTCATTGCACGCAGTAGGATGTTATTATGCTGAAGTCATAATAACTGCATTGTATGTTGTTGAACAACTACATGTATACAAACTATTATATGCTGCCATCTAGTCGGATAAAAGTTTGCTGAAGATGAACATATTTTATTGAGTAGATTTGAAAATGATAAGGAATCTGATCGATGCATTGCAGACTTATTTGTATGTTTATATGTTTGTTTTTTTCATTACAGACATGGTAACGACGTCAGATGTGCAGAGGTTTGGTGGCAGCGAGCATGAAACTGACCACTTCCAGCTACTCTATGCAGAGAAAAACTCCATCCTTATTGGTGCTAAGTGAGTAGTAATTCAGTAAATATTCTAGTTGATAGTGATGAAGTCATCATAAAAGAAGCATGCATGAATATTCAATCATGTTTGGTAGACGTGATAAAAACAAGTTTGGGGTAGTAACTACAAATTAGAAAAATGACTTCTTATTTTTTCTAGAGTAAATTCACCAATTCATTTGCACTTTTGCATATAGAAGATGTTCTGCAGCACTCAAGCTACCATGGTTGTGCACATTGCATTATTCATCATGTATTAATCAGCATGTATTGTTGTTATATGAACATTTGATATGAGTAGTAGTGTCCGTCACTGGCGGCCATCTTTCATGCCCAACTCCCTGAGATGCCATCACTTATAAGGTGTTCTCCTCACTATCTTCTTGTTATGGCCCCCACCAGTGCCATTATGGTTGATGGGGCCAATCTTTTATCTATTCCATGCTTTCAAAAACAACATGCTATTAGCCATTCTGCATTTTATGCTGTATAAATTGCAGAACATAGGTCATTGACATCACGTAATGATTTGAGTTCTTTGTTTGCTACAATAGTTAAATATGTATTAAATGCATTTTCCATGAACCAATAATTGTAAAATCAATTTTAATGAGTTTTTCGCAATCTTGTTTGTGTCAATTCAATTCTATTCTCATTCTCTCTCTAAGAGTATAAAATTAATTATAATTCATGAATGACACTTAAAGTGAAAGCTAAATGAAATAATTTGACATAGTAAAATCTACGGATGACTTTGATTCAGCTGAAGGGAAAAGAGTATGTGGGTGAATATTCTATTATAAGTTACATGTAGCTAGCAAATTATAATCAATTATGCAAGCACCAGGCATCTAAAGAGATGAGATAAATTTCATCACCCTCTAAAATCTACCTGTCTGAATATAATGTCTTAAAAATGATGTATCCGCCCGGGCACAGACAAACACATCAGCCTCACGTTTTTACCATTCTGATTGCATAATGTCGACTGCTTAATGCTTCAAAAGTGACAAATTGCAAGTTTCTAAACTGTAACGTCGACGCAGAAATGCACAAAAACGCCAGAGGCTGGCGTGATAAATATGGTTAAGTGTGTTTGCTTATAGAGTAATAGTGTCTTTCATATTTATCTTAATTTATGATAGATTAGATTCGGTTGTGTAAGTTCTTAAAGTAGCAATTTGTTCATCTCATTTTCTTTTGCACTTAAAAAGCAAGATTTTCGTCACCCAAGCTACAGCAACTAGAAAATGATGGAAGTTTGAACATTTAACATAATCCTTCTTTTATACAGAGTGTGTTGTGACATTATCGGACATATCTTTTTTTTGTCATCTTATAGTAATCAACACCATTATCACATACTTCTCACACTGCCAAGTGTTTTTAAATAATTATGTTTAAATTTACATTACAATGAATATATTGTAATGTACAAAATCCACTTTAATATACATGTATACACAACATTGAAAAGAATATTTCAACATGAATTGGTGAAGTTGATTTTTTAGCTGAAATAAATGTAGTTTTAATGATGGCTCCATCACATACCATTGACATATCACTCTTTTATATAAATTGTTGTCTATGACATGAAAATTGGTATTTTGTGAAATATGTGCTAATGTAGTGTCTCAAGTCAGTGTTTTTCAGACCTTTTTTTACATTTTGAGTATACACACGTACATGTACATGCCTTTAAATTGGGTATGTAATAACATATTCATGTAGCTTCTATAATAAGTATTCAAATATTATAATATGGGTAAGTATATAATTGTGGTACATGTATTTGTTTGTTGAAAATATGAATGTGGTCTAAATAATTTATGAAAATCAGTCTTTCTTTAAAAAATACTAGCATATCGTTATTATGTTCCATTCTTTTTTTCAGAAATATTGTATATAATATCAGCATGGACACGTTACAGGAAAACAAAGTAAGTCTTCTTTCAATTTGATAATTTTATACTTGATTAAAAAGTCAGGAAATGAAGTGATTTTTATCAACATATGCTATACATGTACATGTATGTACATTATATTGTTAAATTTATTAAAATTGCACAGTATATTATCATTCTATTGTTAATTAACGTAAGGAAATCAAGTGATTTTTTTAAAAATGTACTAAAATTACATAGTATATTATCGTTCATGATTGTAAAATGACACTTTCTTGCTACAGCCATGTCATATAGAAATTTGCTTGTAGAGTAGCGCTATTGTATCCAATCTCATATATTATTCTTTTTTAGGGCCGAGTCATTATTTAAGAATTGGGGGAGTCGGAAGTTTTTCTATAGACATCGGTGTTTCTAGCTTCTGACCCCCCCACGGGTTTGCAAATCAAACATATGACCCCCCCACGCGTTTGTAAATCAAACATATGACCCCCCCACGGGTTCGCAAATCAAACATATGACCCCCCCAACATTGAAATATATGCCTGAAATATGAACTTCCGACCCCCCCACTTTAGTATATCTTACCTAGCATATGACACCCACATTTCCACATGCCCTGTATATGTATTAGCATAGCATTGTACTGTCATATCTGCTGTACAAATTTGCAAAAATATTTAGCTATATGAATGAAACTATGAATGAATGAAACTAGTTATTCCCCAGTTTATTAAATGCAATAAACAAAATGTAATACAAACTGTATATATTAACTTGTCTTGATATAAATGGACTGATGCTATTTAATTGATTTTAGAGAAAGCGATTTAATCTTCAATCTGTTATTTTGAGAAAAAAAGTAAAGAATTTATATTGCATTTTCCGAAAATAAAAGTTAGTGTTTAGTCGAAAGACAATTAAACATAATATAATTCAATCTTGATAAAGGGTTTCATATTCCATTTCATAAGTTGCTTGCAGTGGCTCAGATAATTGCTCTAATATAAGAGCCGATGAGGTATTATCAAAAACTCTAAATTCAATTAATAGCACCAGTCCTTTCATATCATGACAAGTTAACTTTGATATATTTTTAAGCAGTACAAATTCTTGGGGAAGGCATACTTAAAGAAATGTTTTCCATCCAATCACTAAAATCCTCTGTCAAAAGCATTTTGGCAAATATGAGCAATGCAATTGCATGTGTTGAGTTGACATATTAAACTAGGTACAAAATTACAAGATATTTTATACAACCAAATGATTGATCACATACCAAAGAAAAAGATCAGGACATTCTACCAACATTTATTAAGAAATATAAACGCTTGCCACGGCACGGCCCCTTTCAGTAAATTTACAAAATTTGGACATTTGACCCCCCCAGTAACATTTTAAGAATCAGAATATTTGACCCCCCCCATATTCTTCCATTTTAAACTTCTGACCCCCCCCCCCCACAACTTCCATTTTGAAACTTCTGACCCCCCACAACATTCAAATTCAAACTTCTGACCCCCCGACAACATTCAAATTCAAACATCTGACCCCCCCCCCCCCCCAAGTTTTTTTTCGACCCCCCCACGGCTTAAATAATGACTCGGCCCTTAATTATTAATTCTTATTGATTATTAACTTTCACTTCCAGCGTATTGAATGGGCTCCGTCAGAGTATCATAAGCAAATGTGTATAGCAAAACTTAAAACACCCGTAAGTATACATTCTATACAAGTTGCATTTTGTCACATTCAACCCTAAAACACTTTGAAACTATTTTAAAGTGTTCACTTACAAACTTAGATCTAGGATTTCTTTTTGTGTTGTGATATATTCTATATTGTAATTTTGATACACCTTGCATTCCCTTAGTATCATCATATTTCTAAGGTAACCTATTGTTTCCCATATTACAGGAGGAATGTCAGAATTATATCCGCGTCATCGTTAAGGAGAATTCCCGAGATCTATATATATGTGGCACAAATGCCTTCAATCCATGGTGTCGTCGCTATAGAAACCAGCTCGATGACAGCTACTTCCAAATGGCAGATATGAGGGGAACTGCCATGGTAACGCCACTATTCTATATTATGAAAACTTATCATAGACTATTTAACTATCAAAACGCCTACTCTAAAGGTGTGTAAATTACAATGTCATTTAAAATACGCTATAGCTGATAAAGTTCACAAAAGAATACTCAATGACGGTCACCAGAAACAAATGTACATGTACGGACGTTGTAGGTTCCGTACGACCCGACCCACAATAACACGGCAATCTTCACCGGCAACCGACTCTTCACGGCGACCGTGGCTGACATGTCAGGCAGGGACGCACTCATCTACTCGGCTCCCATGAGGTCAGTATTACAGATGCAGGGTACTACATTATACATACATACAGTACTAGATTTATATAGTACTGCAGTACTACTTAAATACATATATACTGGTTTACAGTAAGGATACCTGGTCTAATTATAATGTCATCAGATCATATGCATCAAATATGTTTAAGTCAGTAGGACGACTGTACAGTGTTTTCTAATCAAATCATTCTGTTTAATATTGAGTACCAATTCTAAGTGAGTTTATACTACCCACTGCTAATTCTGCAAGTATTTTGGTTTCAGGACGGAACAACATGACAGCCAGTGTTTGAATGAGCCCAACTTTGTCCACTCCATGACCTATGGGGAACAAGTGTACATATTTTTCAGAGAAGATGCTGTGGAGAACATAAATTGTGGAAAGGTTTGTACTCAATATTTTCAAATGATGTTTTCATGCAGGGAACAACTTGCGAGTAATTTGAATTAGAAAATATTGAACTTTGAAACTTTAAGTGCATTAATTGAGTGTCATATATATACTTAGTGAAGTTTTGGATGAATATGCCATTGCATAGTTCTCCTGAGTGGATAACAGTAATCATCAATACCTTAGCCCTGAAGAGCTGCATTGTGCATTATAACATAATATGCATATGATATAATCCATGCTGATGGAATGGAAACCAGAATGAAGAATTCATTTGAACTGGAAAGATATGAGGAGATGTCAGAGGAATTATACGCATACGACTGCATGTCAGACTTTAATAAATGGACGAGGTTTAATTTCTTTCAATCAAAATCATGTTGCTTGTATTGCGGATTCTAACGTTGTTATCCAAGAGGCGAGGCTTTTTCAGGTCTGTGAAGCTCATACCTACATGAGGTCCCAAAGGGCACATTTCCATTGGTTCAGTGACCCAAAAAATGCAGCCTTTGTCCAGCAGCAGGGGTTGATCTTTTGAGCCCCTTGATTCCAGTTTGTCTTCCATTTTTGTTTCGCAAGCATCAAGCCATTTCTATTGTACCAGTGGGTGAAAATAACAAGTATCAGCCACAATAACATTTACTCTTAAACCTTTGTTCGAAATTCGATGACTTTGAATATTGATGGAGAAATGCAAAAACCTTAGTTTTTTAAAAGCCAGAATTTCATATTTCTAATACTGCACAAAAGTGCAAAGCCCATGAACGGCGCATCTATCCTTTTTAGGCCAAAGGGATTTTTTGGATGTGGAGCTCTACAGCCAAAATCAATGCCTTTACTCAGTGCTAATGTGATTGCAAATCTGTTAACATCGCAGTGCCACTTGTCCTAGCACAGGTGAAAAATGGACTGACCTACATGAGGTCACATTTACGGTATTTAGCTGCTAAGTTTTAAAAATGATTCTGGCAAATGATAGCATTCAAAAGTTCATTTTCCAAATGAGAAAACACATTTAATTATGCAAAAGTGGCCTGTAAGATAGAATTGTTCCTGAAGGGAAATCCCTTTGCTCTCAAGTTTGAGATGAATTATTTTGGCTGATTTACAGTGAACGATTAATCGTTTATCTAGTACATCATATTTTACAGTATGCAAAAACTGAACATCACGTGTTAATAAACGTGTTTTGTGTTACTGAGAATTATTGTTGATTTTGAGAAAATCTTACACTTAAATTTATTTAACAAAACATTTTGTAATTTCTTTCCAATGCTTCCTCTTTATTTTAATCCAATTTTTATAGTTATGCTACCTTGATGTAAACAATTAACTGTTCTTGAAAATATCCAATCAGATAAGAATCTCCTGATGATTACCTCAAGCACTGCAATCAATGTACCGATTATGTGGTGGTAGGTTTAAGCTCAGTTCATAGATGAAATCGGGTACTAATAGCCCACTAATGTGTTTAAATGTCTTCCTCCATAATAGTTGTTATTGTACATTAAGGGCAGAAAGGTAGTGATTAGTGATAGCAATCTAAAGTGGTAACAGGAATGACCTGGATGCTTCTTTGTGCAATTACCATAGGATTCAGTCCTTTGTGGGTTTTAGGCCATATTTTTCATATGTTTTGCTTATTCTAACATCCTATCTGCGGAAACTCTTCAGACACATAAGGTGATATTTCTACCCCATAAGAACATTGAAAATGTAAGGCATAGCAGTCGGTGATGTCAAGCAAGTATTATTTTATTGAAATGGATGGCCATTGATTTCATCCATATATTTTGATAATTTGAAACCAGCTTTACTTCTTGACGTGGACATATTGTATGGAGTTTTAGTTTCCATCCCCTGGCTTTGTCTGCCTTATTCACTAGATGTTCATGCTTGATGAAACTTTCGGTGAAGATATGAAAGGCAAGTAGACCTGTGAATAAAGTTGAAAAAGTATCTGTTTCCTTTGAATGGGGTCTTGATGCACATTTGCCTATCTGACACTCGTTAGTGAGGACTTGGGCTATTTTATCTCAAACGATAAAAGGCCGTTTTATAGTGTTGAAGGTTTGATGCATAATACGCGAGGCCATAATGTGTTTTGTGTAAAAAGAGGGCAACAGCTTGCCTTTAAGTTTTGAAAATTAATTTCCAAGTTATATGATGCATTTAGTTATGTGGTTAATAAATGTCATTAGGTAGACCTTCAATAGGATTTACATGTAGATTGTATTATAGGAGAAATTATTGTTTACATTTGCATTTTTAATAGAGATGTCTTTCATGCTGTTAATGTAATACCTGGTAACCATTGCATATAAAAGTAATAAGATGATGGAATTAAGATAATGTATGTACACTTTGATGTGGTTTTGTTATTTAATGAAAAGGGTTTAAGAAAGATGAGCTTTTGATCCCTTTATCCTTGACCCCTTTTGATTGAGTTGAATTAGTGGCTTTAAGGTGCATGGTGAGGCTAATGAAAGTGAATTAGTAACTTAAGGACCAAGGCCACAAAATGTAGTAATTGCAGCTTGCTTCCTTGTCTGCTTCCTTTTTCTTTCTTACCCGATTGACACTTACAATGTAGAGTTTGTTCAGGATGCTCAAATTATCTGTTTCAATGTACTTTTACCAAGTATATTTTCTGATCGTACTTTTTCTTATTTGTTCAATGTGACATAGACAAAGACTGATAAAAATGACTCATGGCTCATGGCCTGTCCTAGAAATCATTTTGTAATAGTGCTGACATGTTACTTAAAGGGTGGTCTGCAGTTGCATGCCGTGGGTAGCTTATGCATGCACAGGTAGCTTTAGCAGTAATTACGACATTTGTCAGCCTTGAACAGTTGTATTTATTGTACAGATCAAGGTCATTGAGATTAAAACACAAAGCAAAGTGATGATTGCTATACATGTCATGAATATCATTCCGGGAGTTAACACGGTAAAAAAGTGTGGAGAGGTCTTCAGATTTGTTTTCTGTATAATATTTAGAAATTAATGTATACTATGCTTTTATCTAAACATAACATTATTGATAGAGTGGCCCAAGTTTTTATTTCTATTTTTCTCTCTCCAAAAATAGACCCAACCACCCACTGATAAATTGACTGCTTTCCTTATGAGATGGAATGATTCAAATAATCTTTTCCATTGCTTCTAGTCTCACTTTGTATTTTATCATTGCCATTATTATAAATGCATGTAAATGTTTTTCAAAAGACAAGGACATTTGACGTATTTATTCATTAGTAATTGCATCATCTTCATCTTATGTTTCCTGCAAACTTTTCCATGCAGCTTTAAACATGCAAGACTGGCATAGAAATAGGGAATTATTACCGGATGTACGTAGATGTGTGTAAATGTCTCCATTTTATGCTATTATTTGTGTCATTTTTTTGCATCAGAGAGCATTTGCCCTGTTAGTCTACATCTTTCCTGTGTTTAATGCCATTTATTGGGCCTAATGGCTGGGTGTGTCTGTTATTGCTGCTTTCTTGACAAATTTCTTACTATATCTCACTCATTTAATGACAATTCATACCATAGTTTTATATTTTATACTAAGAATATCCTGTTTGCGTAGTTTTTGATTTCATTTGATGCTACATGTATCAACTTTGATAGAAACCGAAACTGCAGGTCTTTGTCTAGAATAGAATAAGATGTGTTTTATATTCATGATGGAAAGTTTTAAGTAAAGTTAGCTTACATGCGTTTAATACTGTATGTGTTTGCAGGCGGTATTTTCACGTGTGGGCCGTGTGTGTAAGAATGATCAGGGAGGCGGTAGGAGGGTGCTGAAGAACACATGGACGTCCTTCTTCAAAGCGAGGCTCAACTGTTCCTTGCCTGGGGAATACCCCTTTTATTTTGATGAAATACGTAAGCCATTTTTTCTTTTGTTAGTTTTGAAATAAACTGAAAACATTTTCATTAGGTCTCTCTCTGCATTCTTGACATCAAACCTACTAAATGATATAGCTGATATAATTACCATTTAAATGAAACAATAATTTGTTACGCATGATTAACAAATGAAATTGTACATTACAGAGGCAACCACAGATTTGGGGCAGGGAAACTACATGCCGTCCCTCATCTATACCAACCGTTCAGACATGATATACGCTGTCTTCACAACTCCGATGTAACTATTCACGTTAATTCACAAATTTGCTGAATTGAATCCTATTTTATATGCATTTCATAAAAAATAATACAGTAATAGTCTCTTTCACCAACACCCAAACCAGTGAAAATGATTGTCTGGATCACTCTGTTCAAAGTATAATTGATATGAATTTATGAATTTATATGGACCCTAATTAAGCACTTGTTGAACCATGACAGGAACAGCATCCCTGGCAGTGCCATCTGTGCATTCCGCTTTTCGGACATCATCCAGAGTTTCGAGGGTGGTTTCAAAGCGCAGAAGTCTGTCCACAGTAACTGGTTGCCAGTGCCAGAGGCAGAAGTCCCATCCCCACACCCAGCTAAGGTAGGCAAAGTGAAACTACAAGTTTGTAAAAGCACTTGGCTGTTTGCATTATGGCTCCTATAGCTATGAGTTTGCATTATGATTTTGAACCATTGTGCACATGTTATCATCAATAATGTAATGCTACGATGGTGCGAAATCAAACGCTTCCAATTGTAATAGAAACAAATTTCAATTACATTTATAATACATGTAACTAATGATATTAACATGATCAATTGATTAAATTGATAAACAACATATAATAAATTGTGATAATCCAAGTACAGCTATAATAGGGTTTCACCATTTTTTATAGAGTATAAAACTTATATTTGTTCTCTATGTATTATAGGAGTGTTTCAATGACTCCACGCAAATGCCTGATCACATGCTGAATTTCATCAAATCACATCCACTGATGGATAAATCAGTACCAGCATATGGCGGAGCTCCTGTCTTTGTCCAGACCTCTTTCTCGTGAGTCAGAGTCTTTTGCTTCTGTAATGAATTTGTTTCAAATGTTTGGACTCTTAAGAAATTTCCATTGGTAATGATATGAGAAAACAACCTGTGATTTCTTTGCATATCTTCTGGATAATTTGCTTATTATATGCATATCTTTATGATAGAATTTAGGAATACTTACTTTTTATATTTGAGTAGCGAAATTGCATGAGCTGCATCTTGATTTAAGTACTACTATAAAATCTCAAATTGTGAATGCAAGAATGGACTGAATTAGCTATAGTTCATGAATGCTTTGTAGCTTCCGGTTGACATCAGTGGCCTTTGACTGGCAAGTATACGCTGCCGACCAGCGGTACTATGACATTGGTTTTGCGGGAACAGATGACGGACGGGTCATCAAGTTTGTCAACAAAGGACGCTCTAAGATTGACCACATCACTCTGGAGGATATACAGGTATGCAAAATTTGATATACAATGTTATTTAATGTCCCCCTAAAATGAGTGAAATATGGTACGAAATGTTAAAAAACCATTAGTAAATGGGGCAAAAAGGCTAAACAATGATATTGAAAACATACAGCCACAACAGCTGTCTGTAAGGATTAAAAAGACAATCATGAAGTGTGACATTGTTACTATTCTGTAAACGCCCTAATTGTATGTGTCTGATGGCAGGTGTTTGAGAACAAGGCGCCCGTGCGGAACCTCAAGATTTACCGTGACGTGGCTGGTGGGCAAGAGAAGCTCATTGTGGTGTCCAGTGATGAGATCAAGTCCATACCACTCCACCGCTGCCATCTCAAGCTCAGCTGCAGGTGACATAACTTGTACTATTGGCTATAAACGGTTGTTCACTTTGCAGCCATAATGTTTGTATTTAAATGTTAAAGTCTTTAGTTTCTAGGACCCTTATAACATTGCAATGGTTTATCCCTCCTGTTTCAGTGAGTGTGTGGCCCTCCAAGACCCCTACTGCACGTGGGTGGACCACCGGTGCGCCAACTTTAAGACTGGCATCCAGAGCATCGAGACAGGCACCCACCCCAGCTGTCCGCGGGGATACAGCACCAGCCTAGCCACAGGTAAGTCAGTGTACAACAAATCATTTGCTAAAAATAATAGAGGCACTGGAAAAAAATGGATTAAAGACCGTAAGTAGTGAACCTATTAGGGCTCCTTGATTGTTGAACGAAAGCGTACATGGTAGGGCAGATGAGCACTTTAATGAACAATGACTGTACTTGGAATCTGGACTAACTTGACAGCCCCTCCCCTCACATATTGGCAACTGTGAACCTATTCTGTACTGCAGCAATATTTTCTGCCTTATCTGTGCTTGGATTTGAGTGGTGATTTGGAAATATAATGAACATCAGTCGATGTGCACAACAAACCAACTTCTTGAACAGCCATTGGCTGTGCAACAATAGAGTAAGAGTCAGTGCCCTTTATAATATGAATATTATATATAGGTAGCAGTTAAAATATTAGAGAGATTTGATAGAATGCCCTCCTCAGTATGATGGAGGATATTATTATAGCGGAAGATATAATATGTACAACATGACCTACATGTATTGGTCTAATCTGCATAATTTTTCACTGACGTTATTATTCAATAATGGTTTTGTAAGAGAAGCATGATGGTATATATATGTTATTTGTAAAGATATTGACATGCACTTTAATATTAGCAGTTCACCAAAAGAATTGTTAATTAAGTTTTAATTTGCTTTCTATGTGGTGACGTTGAGCGAATACTGCATGATTACTTTTTTACACTTGGTATATGTATATGTGAAGGTGATGACATTATAAGTTCTCATTCTGGTAGTCATTAACATATCTGGTACGTTAACATCAAATATTTTATATTAATGATTAAATGTTGAATATGCATTGATACGTTTTATTTCCTTGAAACAAATTACGATTACACATACAAATGTGTATTGAAAAGTTTTCTTTTCAACTTAAGGAGACAATTACATGTACCTCTGAGATTTTTTATTATGCTCCGCATACATTTAATTCTTCTCAAATTTGAATGCCAGAAATGAACTTGTGTCTTCATATTATATTTAGATCTTTTATGCATGTAAAAGTATAACTGTTGTACATATATTAAACATTGGCCTTTGGGAAAATTGACCAAGAAAAGATATTCTCTGAGTCACAAACTTACACTTGAAGTACATGAACAACATTTAAGATTCCTTATAGAACTGTGTACAGCATATTTTATTTTCTTAGTAGAAATCTAACATTTGTGAAAACTTGTAACATTTCCATTTCAAAATAACATATTTTGACAAACATAACATGAACCTTTCTTGTCCTTACACAAACACACAGACAGATCAACACACATGCGCATACACTCACCCAACCTAAGCTATTTATACAGATTCTATCTTTCATATGAAAATTACAATATGTTACTGTAGTCTTCATGCTAAACCAATGCAGAAGGCCCTACACAAATTCTCCAGCAAATATCACAATATTCACTGCATTCTACATTCCACACACATTTGAAAAAAGTAGCTAAATTTTTTCTCTATCCAACACTTTCTCTTGATATATCGATGCATACGCATTAATTAACAGAGTCGTCGTCATCGTCATTACCGACGCGGGTTCCGTGTCCTGAGTGTCCATCCTGTACCATGCCAGTCACCGATAGCAACGACGCGACGTCCACTTTGGGTCAGTAGGCGGTCACTACAGTGGTCACTACAGCAGCTGCGGCATATAATGCTTGGTCACCATCATCACTAATGCTTTCTCTTATTGCTGCTGCTGTTGCTGCTGCCAATTGCAAGCTTGACAATAACGCTTTGATGTTGATACGTGCTCAAATAGACCAGTGTACTCTGTCACTGAATTCAACATATTTTCGCTGGTCAAATGTTGATGTTATTTGTTTGGTAATTCCTATGCATTTCGTACTACCAGGAATAAGATATCTTATTCCTGGTACTACTGATTATTTGAAGAATGAGGAAGATTTGTTTTTTCACTTCTCTGCAAGATGTCGAATTTAGTTCAGAGTACATGTACAATGGTATTTGTTAAACTTAGTATTTTGTTGGCAGATGGTAAAAAACCCTAACAACTTTCTGTAACTTTAAAGTACTTAAATTCATACACTTACTTTTTATTTCTACTTTCTTTCAATAACAATGATAATTAAATATTTTAAATTTATGAATTGTATGTGCAATGAAGTTTCAGAAGTTGTTAGTCCATCATTTTTCCTTGTACATGGTGAAAAAAAATTTAAACATGAACCAATTATACTAAGGGCTATTTTCATGTGTGCCATATTGAAATGAGAGAGGCTAACTGGATGTACCAGGGGTCAACTAAAATAAAACCACACATTTAAGATCTCCAGTAAGAGGGATATTCATGAGAACACCATACGTAAAAATGTACGAAATGTGTTGATAATTGAAAATTGATTTTAGTACAATTCTTTCATGATGTATGCTATCATATTCACCTAAATACATTGTACTTGTTTCATGTTTGAAGGTATTTAATTAAGTTTTTTGCCACATTCGCATAAAGTGCATGTTTACCCAGTTGTTGTTTGGATGCGATTGCTTGTTGTTTCTCCTTCATTATTTGAGTTTCAAGTAATATTTGGTGACTGGTATACACAGCCTTATTGAAAATACCTCACTCACTAGTAAAAAACATACTTTTCAACTAACACAAAATAACTTATATTGTTCAGTTCACCTTTGAATGTCTATATTCAATTTAATTAAGTGCGTTTAGTACATGTAGAGCTATCTTTTTTTAATTAATATTATTTCATGACATATTACTTTTAATTTCCGGATATGTTTAGCTCACATTGGTGTTAGGTTTCACATAACTAATAGTAATTAATCAAAACATAGAGTAGAAGTAACACTGATTTTAAGGTTGGTACTCTTTACCAACTAATGATTTCCACACTTACAGTGTACACTGTACAATGTACATATAATTTCTTTGAAATCGTTTAAAATGTAATATCAAAATGTATACTTCAAATAGCATAGGATAAATACTATATCTCTATATCTTTATGCTGTAGAGTGCATGTTTTTTATTTATATTTTTGAAAGAATCTTTTATTCTAGTGTATATACATGCACCAGTAAGTAAAATGTACTTTTTATCTTTTAACATATTGTAAATACTACTTTCAGTGCATGTTTCAAGCTGTGACATTGACGAACAGGATTTTTAGACTCAATCAGAAAAAGCTGCTAACTTTTTCTGCTTTATTTTCACTTCGCTTAACATGCATGTTGAACTTGTTGCCCTTTGACCACAGATCGGCGGATGACCTTGCCCCCGAGTCCGACAAATCAAGCTTACCTAAGTACTCCAGGTCATAACGATATCCCACAATTCCCCGCCGAGCAGCCAGGTGAGAATTTAGCTCCATTTTCCATCCTCTCATTCGACAGTTGTATTTTCTTTCTTTGTTGTTGAATAATGTGATTGTCCCTTTCAATGTTTGTCTTGAAATTTATTTTGTGTTTGTTATAAACATGTGTCTGCCTATTCCCACTAGGCTACTATATTATCTTAGACTAGCATATTGTGTTAACATATCTATCTGTTAGGAAGTGAGTTTTTATTTGATTTGATAGTGGCCTACTAAGCTGATTTCTTATTTCTAATCTTATTTCAATCTGTACTGTATGTTCAAAAATGATATAATGTTATTGATATGAATCTAACACACAGTTAAGGAAATAACGATACTAACATTAATTAATCTGAACCTTGTATGAGATTTTTTGTAACTGATTCAAACATCTGCTGTGTTGATTGATAAATCTTTTTATAACTTCTTTAATGGTCAGTTCATTTTAGTGATAGATATTTGTGCATGTATACATGTGTAACAATTCTGATGAATGTTACTAAGAAAACTAAAAGTCTATGTATTTTGTGTTTTGCTTTTGCTGATTGCTTTGCTTCATGTTGACCCAAGCTATTAGGTATATTTTGAATAATACACCTTTTTGTGATTCTATGAAATAATTGCTCATGTTAACTTAGACGGAGTAATCAGACGAAAACTATTTTTTAGGAAATAGTGTTGCAATGATGATAAATAAAGTAAAATGTAGCAGAACATATTTGTTTAAGAAAATTATATACAATGTATTTAGATTCACTGTCGTTTTTACCAGTCCATCTCTTGTATCTGACCTTACCAAAATTTGGTTTAGAACATTTTTATTTTACAAAATATATATTAGTACCGGTAAACTAAATAACCAATCTTCAAGCAGACCACACAGAGTGGGAATTCAAATGATCAATTTAGTTTCTGTGATCGCTGCTGGATAAAGGGAAATGGTACAGTGAAATATGGCCCAGTTACTATTAAAATTTTTATAAGAGGTCACTCAAGTTGTAGCTCAGTGTTGGATCTAAGTTGAGATTTCAGAACAAAAATCTAATATCACCACACAAGATGTCTCATTTACCACTTCCTCCACTTTTGCAAAAACCTAGATCCACCCCTATTGCAACCAAGATGATATTATGCAACAACAAAACAATAGCAGTTGACATTTCAGGTCCGTGTTTTGGTGCCTCCACGGGCCACGGCGGGCATGGTCTGTACTCGGCAGGAGAGATGGCCACCGCCATCATTGTCACCCTCTTACTGTCCAGTCTTATCGCATTTCTCGCCGGTTACCAGACTCGACGGTAAGCTGGTCATACATGTATATACAGTACTGTCCACGTATAAGAACCCCAGTAATTATAGAAACTTCCATTGAACTCCACCGTTTTTTTGCCACATACATGTACGTGTTATTTTCAGAAATTACTAGTTATTGGAGAACAGAAATACCTGTAGTTTGCGTAACAAGTATTTAAGAAATTTTCCAAAAACACTGCGATTCCTAAATTTGGTGTGGTTTACATTTTATCCTTTAAACTACCTAACGAAATGGGTTTTATCCATGATGATGTTAATGACTGATCAAATTTAAAAAGTAAAAGTAGCCAATGAGAAATTCCAAAATGGCCACCCAAATGTGTGAAAATTTGGGTAAAAAGCATCTATGGAGGCTATATCGTTTATCATAATTCAAAATTTTGCATAGGGATGCATTACATTGAAATCTAAAATACACTTTTACACTTTTCACCACGAATGCTATTGTTTTCCCCTGTTTCAGGTATATTCTTTTACCGCGGCGGCGCCGCTCGGATGCCTCCAACTCAGTGCCCAGCTACCTGGAGCAGAAGGCACCGCCTCTAGCACCGTGTAAATCCGTACCTGAGAACAACCTGACGACGTCAGCACCGACGCCAACGCTTGACGCCTACACGTCGTACGGCCACCACCAGATCCCCAACACCAACATCTACCAGTCCTCGCCCGACATGAACTTCACCGCCGTGCGTCCTAATAACGCCAAGCCGCTCAATATTGTGAGCAATTCGCTCAAGTCTACGTCGCCGAAGCAGCCAAACGGCAGCGTTGATACGCAGATTGTGTCGCCACTTAGTAAAGGCAAAACGTACCTATAGCTGCTGCCGGCACAGTGAATGAGAGGCAGCTGTGTGTATTTTAGCAAAGTGTGTTATGTGCTGGTGTGCAGATGTGTTTGGCCCGTGGGCTGTTAGCCGATGCCGAAGGCTGTGGACATAGCAGCGCCGCATGGGCTTTTTTTCACATGCTCATCATCGAAATGAAGTTGATAATGTTATAATTGTTTTATAGTTATTGTTGATTTAGTGCCATTTACGACATTTTTGATAATTTGGTTATCATCATGCGAGAACCAACTTTGTGTAGACACTGACTGAACAGTGCACTTAATAAGCTGGAGTCCGTGGTGACAGTTTAGCCATATGTACAAAACGTATACTGTGTTTTTAATATTGAGGGATTGACTGAATCCACTGTGTATGGAATTTAGAGTTTTATTTACATGTTTTGACACAGTACAGTGTTTATTGTCTTCAATAAACAGTGTATGGAAATTGTATGCTAGGTTTTCATTTTATCTATTCTTTTGCTAGAATTTTATACAGTGTTTTATTCTTGTAGGCTTATTGAAATGAAATTGGAGATTCCATATGCGGTGGATTGTATACATGCAGTAGAAATAATCTTAAATTTTGTTTCAGTACAGATTGTAGTACATCATTTATTGCTGCGCATGTACGAACTAATATACTACAATTGTTTTAGCCATGAAATATTCATACGATTTATATTAAATTTTCTGTGAAGATATTGTAACAATGCTACAGCATATTATGATGTCAACAATTTGTACTGGGGTGTCAAATATTGAGGATTATCTAGAATAAGCCACCGTTTCCATAGAGACTGCAAGCAGCCAAACAGGCTGTGGTTATCCAATAGGATTTCATCACCCATTCTGCTTTGATAAACACACATTTTGTTTTTGTGCTAAAACAGTTATATGCAGTAGATAATTCTCATGATGAATAATCAACATGTATTTTATACTCTTGCTCAACATGTCGGTTATTCATCATAAGGATGATTTACAGTATAAAATTTGTTTTGAAATTGTCAGTAGTAAAAAAACTTTCCCATATTTTTATTTACGTTCAGGTTATTTATCCCTTACCCCACAAATCACTGTTAATAATGTAATAATGTAATCCACATTCAGATTTTTAAATGCTTGCTGTTTTTTAATTCATATTCTACCCAACAATTGCAATTTCATAGTGTAGACTGCGTATACAACCATCCAAGCCAAGGGCCATTAAATTGAAATTTTCTCAAACTGGGGGGTGGGCTGTTACACGAGAGTGCAGGTACTACATAATTCTAATATTAATAAAGAGGGGGGAGGGCTGTTACACAAGGGTGGGCACTTGGATGGTCGTATACGGTACTACCTTAAACTAAAATATGAATGAAACTGAAACCCACAAAAGTTTACTATTTCTGCGCTACTTTTCACCACTTTCTGGCCTAGTAGCCACCAGCCTAATTTGAGGCACATCGAGCCATCTCAGGTTTTCCTTTACTGTCATTATTTATTGCTTATTATTGTTATTTTGTTACATGTGAATATGTTCAGACAATGTAATATGCTGCGGCTGCAGCAGCTAGTAAATGTGACAGTTTTCAACACACTTTTTCTGATCTATATATAATAGGCAATTTAAAATCGGGTCATCACGCAAAATGTTGTGATATGTTGGAAGTAAGTACATGTATAGTTGGCAATATCAATAGTATAGACAATGTCATGTTTAATAGTTCTTGCAGCTTGTGTCTATTGCATAGTGTCTTACATTTGTACCCACCGTTAGTAATACATTGTACATGTCCCACCGTATATGATGCTAACATTGTGTAAGAACGTTATACTAACTATGTATTTACAACATTTTAAACATTCTTAATTTAGAAGATTGCAGCCTAAGATGCCATGGGGTTATATATTAAAGTTATAGAGATATTTTACTGATTTAAATGTTATTTGCAATTTTGTGTCTTCATAAATGTATTGGAAGGATAAATTACGTTAAGTTTGTTAAGGATTTTACTATGTCAACAACATGTTCTCATCTAGGGTCTATTTTACTATAAATTACAAAGGTCAAATAATCCGTATTTGTAATTAAAAATATTGTTCGTACATGCAATATTATTTCATCATCATAGGCCCATGGCCATTTAGGCACCTTATTTAGTTAACTCGGTTATCACAATTGGAACATTCCAAGCTTTAGAAGGACTAAAACTAAATGGTGCAGTTATTAGTGAAGAACCAAGGTGTATCAAATGCTGTTGTTGTCCTAGGGAGATCATACATCCAGTTTCTTTAGAACAAACAAACAAAAAATATCATTTATGGTGCATTGATATAATTCAAAGCTACTTAAGAATAGAATATTGTAATGGATGCATGGTTCAAAATAAACATTCACATTATTCTTTGTCTTCTTAGCAATAGTGATCTTTTTGTACGATTTATCTAGGATCATCAGCACGGGAACTTTATGTTGTAAATTACGAGTTGCCAAATAAAAACCTTGTGCTAATCAGTATTTGTAGAAAGTGTACAACTCACATGGTTTACACCTACCTTGGCTATACACAATATTTATGTCTAATCTAACAAACTTAATTTTTAAGGAAACCTTTTACTTCCATTAGATAACATTTGTCTTCAGAGTCTCAACACTACGTTTGTATAGTTTATGATGCTATTTATGCCTCAATAAATAAAATATTGCAAAAATTGAAGTTCTACAAAGGTTTCGCTATTGATGCCAAATTGATAAGAGTAGACAGTGTGAGTTGGTGCATGTAGATATTAATGTACAGAGAAGGCTGTCCAAACACTGCTTGTTTTGCATCTTCGTCCATTGGAAGCTTTATTAATGTGTGAAAGTATAAAGGTGCATGGCCAGGTAATACCCTGTAAGAAAGTTTTGTCATTAATAAATTGAGTGTAAATTTATAAATACAATTATGTCGTTACTGAATCAAGTATGTACAGTACTGATTATGAATTATAGACAGGGAATTTTCTGTAAATTCTCATTCCCAAAATTCTATTCGCCTGTATTCGGTGTTTTCATTTTTCTACGGTAAATTCTTCAAGCTCACCTTGGGTCCAGAGACAGGTTCGGAAAATACATAGTTTACCTGTAAAATTTGCCTTCTTCGGTTCCACTTCTCAAAATTCGCAAAATTCTTAAAAATCATTAGTTTCAAAGAATTTCCCAATGAATAATATTGATTCTTTGATTCGGATAATTTGCAAAATTCGTAATCGAACGTAACACAAGTTCGTTTTATTTTTAATTTTATTTTGCTGTATAACCCAATGGCAGTATAAACGCATGTAATGGAAAGTTTTGTTACACTTCGTGTTGTATAATGCGATATATCTTATAGTGCAGCAAATAAACTTGAAACAGTAATTTTAAATGACGCATAACCAAAATAAGATCGAAGAACAGTTGGGTGATACCAGCTCGAGACCTAAACGAATTTTGCGAAGAACAAGAACAAATTCGCGAATTTACAGAATTGACTTCGTGTGTCATTCTCAAAATTCGCACAATTCTTTCTTTTTTTCAACGTAATATAAGGTCTTGACAGCATGCAGATTCCAATTATTATCAGATTTTACAGACATTTCACAAATTACCCCGGTATGCGAATTTTCAGACGTTCAGGCTTCCTTTCATTCGTGTAATTCGAGAATTTCCTGTATTATTGCCAAGGTGAGTAAATTGAGAATTTATAATTCGCCTTTTTATAGATTCGTTCGCCTTTATTCGGTCATTTGTTTAAAATTCAAAATATTCGGCTAAATTCCATCTCCCCAATTCATCATCAGTACTGTAGAAATGTGTCAACCAGTAAGCATGAAAATTATGTTTTGCGGGCTATTCAATGTCATATTTTATGTTGATGCAAGTTATAACGTGAATTTTGTTCATGTCTGAATGTAAATTTCCAAATTTCCATACAGCATCATTAATGAGATTTGTGAATTCTTCTACAAATTTGTAATATAAGAGTGTTTGCACTGGTGCGAAAAAGTGTGAGGTGTGAATGTGGTTGCTGGATGACTGCATTATGACATGGGTGAAAGAGGTCTAGAAAAAAGTAGAACATAATCTTAGTTGTAATTGTATTTACAAGCAAATTTACATGGTAAACTACTGTGTAAACTGCCAATATGTATTATGTCTTACAGACAACATGTAATTGTCACTTTCATTGTAAAGCACATCGGTACTCAAAATCTTTTTACACGTATATGACAATCACACGAAAGCAGGAGTTATAGACAGTAGTTGATGGATGGAATATTAAGTAAATGTGAGCTTTGTCATGAAGGTGACATCCATAGATAATTATTTTAAATTCAATGTATTTGAAAGAGTAAGAGGAGCAAGTGGTCTGGTCATCGGCATAATGTTAATTGTACATTTATATCTTGTGCCAAAGTTTTACAGACAGCACGTTTGTCAATTTGTGTCCACATTCGATGGTCAAATCAACAGTTTTCAACACAAACCCAACCCTAAAAGACAATTACTTATTTAATTGGAGGAATGTTAAATTAAAGTTAATCTCAATTATCTCAAATTGCTATATATGAATTTGTCTTATCAAAAATTTAATGTTATGACATTGCTGTTACTTTGATGTCATCATTGGGAACTTCCATTTAAAGATAATGTTCAGTCATAAAAATAATTGCTCTAACATTTCAAAAGAGACGCCGATCATTTGGCCACTTGAACTAAGCTCCACCCACCCATGTGGTACTCTCTTTCTAGCAATCTTCACCACTATTCATTTGGCAAGCCTATTAACTTACATTCATTTGTCATTTGAAACACAATGAAAGTTGTGCTATTCCCATGGGTGGAATGATATATTGAATTGCAACTAACTCATTGCCTCAATCTTATCTACATGCTCTTTATTTTTGTACAATAAATAATCATATGGAAAATAATAAAAAATGTATGAAATGATCCGTTTTTAATTGCTTTATCAAATGTTACTAAAATATTTATGATCAATGAACAGTAGATGTGACGAAGATCGACTGATTTTCATTAAAGTTGGCATAGTGATTGACAAAATCGGATGAGTTTCTAACATTAATTCTTTTATCAGGTTTAATATGGCTCGCCTTGTCACGTCCCAAGAACAAATCTGGATAAACTAATTCAAATTACACAACATAACGTTTTTATATTTATCATTCTTTTCTAAACAATATCAACTCTGTTTTAAAATAATCTGGATGCAAACAACTAATAAATACCCTTGTGTTTACAAATCATATTCATAGTTTCAGTTATAACTGCGGCAGCTTACACTCCACGGGGGTTGGTGTTTTAGGGGATATCATACAAAGCTGTCACAGCGAAGGAAACCTAAATAATGCATATACAAGTTGAGCACCCACCTTCTCTGAGAAAGAGCCACACTCTGGATACGGTGTAGCCACCCGGCTCACGACAACGTGAAGTACACCAATGAGGTTGAACTGCTCCACTCGTCCTAAACCGGATCCGTATAAACGCAGGATCGGCCTTCACCAGCCGGCCACAAGAGGCGTGCTGGTCACAAGAAGGAGACTATTAGAGTCCCCAACCAGTCTCACCTCAACTCTCACTTCAAAATCTGTCCAGGAGTCAAAGCATGAAGGAAAAACATGAGTGGCCAGATAAATGAATAATTAGGGCTCCTGAAGGCATTCCAAACATGCAGTGGGAGTAGGTGTTCACGTTGCACCGCCCACAGGATTCATGACTCTTTCATCCCAGATGAACTGCGGGGTCAGTCAGGAGTGACACAATGATGGTCCTAGCTTCCTTCCCCTGCAAAAACAACACTCACGACACCTTGATACAGGACTTTACATTTTAACATCATTCTATTTACAACGGGGGTCTCAGCCGGTGTAGAGAGAATTAGTTGAGGCACCTGATTAGGGTGGCTATTCCACTGAGACATTCTGGTGAATATAGTCGAGAGCCAATGGTACCACTGGCGACACGTGGCAGCCTTTCAAATTTCACTCCACGCATTGTTAACTCGAGAGGCACAGCGGCCCATCGATCCTTGATCGAGTTGACGATGGAACCCTAGCCAACATCCCCTGGATAATTTGTTACAGCAGGAATCCCACCTTACCCAGCCGGTAAACCTTATTCATCCATCCATACCTAGACCCGGTGGCTGTGCCATTCTCTATTGCAACAACAGTTACGACAGACATTGGCCTAAGTTCCTACGGATTTCTGAGATAAGGGGTTGTTATGAGTGTCTTCTTAAAGCAAACCAGTTCCAGGAGTGTTGCATTGCGTTGTTCACAGGAGGGTAATATATGTCATGTAAGGCTGCAAAAAACAACCGCTGAGTCAGAATATACTTCACACTCCAAACATTGGCCTCACAAAAGAATTCAATGGGGGCCAGTTCACTCTGAGGATCTCAGAACTTCAGTAGTTTTCTCATACATGTTCAAGGCAAAAGGTCAGTCGTCAACTCTGACTGGGGTGAGGAATGGATATTCTGTGATTTGAATCAACTGAAGTTCTATGTACCAGCACCTGTAGTGGAATGGGGGTGTGCATGGCTGAGATTATTTGTGGAACACCTTATATGGAAACGGTGGTCATCCACCGGCAGTGGAATAGGGGTATGAATTCTCAAAATGATTTGTCAAACATACTGTATGGGAACAGTGGCCACACACCTGTAAGGAACAGGGATGTCCTGAGGTTGTTTGTCGTACACCAAATATATGGAAAACGGTGGTCATCCACCGGCAGTGGAATGGGGGTATAAGTTGTAAAAATAAGTTATCAAACACATTATATGGGAATCATTGTTTTACAGTGTCGCCCGCCAGTGGTATGGGGGTATGGACTGTTCAGGAACTAAGTCTTCCATCAGCCCGGGGGGTGGAAATTGACTATGGTGGGTCAGGTGAGGATCTTCACGCTCCCCGAGGAACATCAGGAGGCTACAACATGATCTTGTATTTTCAATTGATTATTCCCCACGTATTTGCTCCAGGGCCGGTTAACATAGACAAGGTAGGCTCCCTTCCCATGCATGGTCCCATGAATAAGCACCAATGGATATTTATATATTTATTCCTTTTGTTACAAAACCATGACAGCCAACTTATTTATAAACACTTTAACTTGGCCTGAATAATGCCACATACTTTACTCAACAAATTCCTGGAACAGTTAATCCCTGGTGATTCGCTGAGAAACATATCAACCCGGCCCTGTTCAATAAGAGAGAACTTCACCAGTCGGTTATACATGTAGATGGTTCCAGCCGATCAGTGTCATCAAGTATATTTATTTCAACAATTATGCTTCCATTTAAGCACGGGGGTCGGGGCTTCGAACCTGTAGGCAGATTATCCTTTGATTTACTGAATGCATGTTTCACCTAATGGAGCGAAAACTCGCCCAATATTTCTAAGGAGAATAAGACTGTTGTAGCAAAACCCGTGAAGTAGGCCTCCAGTGCGCGACTCATTGTAGCATGGTCGCAGACTATAAAATGCCCTTACTGTAAGTTGCACTGGAGTAGGTTAGTTTCCCTTGGCTGCACACACCTTGATATGCTTAAGTCGTTGTTATTAGAGGGTGGTATATACAATTTAGTGAGAGTTGAGATTTGGATTTTCAATTAATTGAGAATTGAGATTTGACCTTTCAATTCATTGAGATCATTTGATTGAGATTTGAGAAAAGGGCTTTTGCATTGAGATTGGTAACATTAATTTATTGAGATTTTGAGATCGCGTTCAGCGCATCTTTTCAGTTTTTCAATATGGCGGAAGGTACTCACATATAATTTTTCTTTCACTGATTTATCAGCTTGGATAGTAGTATCGATCTTTTACCTATGATTATAGGTTTATTAAGTGGATACACTATACCTGGGTGCATTTTTTATGTGATTTATCGCTGGATTGCTTTGTTTTAAGAGTCTCTTTTCGCCACTGATACGAGTAACCGAGTAACGCGAAGCAGCTGTCAATAGGCGAGGAGGGTAACGCGATTTTTTGATGCGGGTAACGCTGCTTTGTGTAACACTGTGCCATCTTCTATACCTACCAAAACCACAGGGGCAATTTATAGACTAAAATATAAGCTAAAGACTAAGGAACTCACTCACGAAGTACGGAGTGAGTGAGTTCCTTAGTGTTTAGCTTATATTTTAGTCTATAAATTGCCCCTGTGACCAAAACAGCACATACAAGTACTGAAAATCAATTACTTATAATGTGTATTGAATTCATGATTAATTTATTTCATATATGCATTTATATTGACAGTTACGGATTCTAGCAGTGCCTTTATACGTGAAGTAAGTTCCTGCTATATGTATTACTTTATATCATAATAACATCTTAAGAATGCTTTTGCATTAACGATCAGTTTGTGTTATGATTTAAACTTTCACAACTTTTCTTAAGAAGAATGTAATTGTCATACATATGTGAACTTTCACAACTTCATGGTAATGGAAATGTCCAGCTTACTCTGTGTATATTACAACTATTACTGATTAAAATGTAGAATATAAATCGTTAATGTGAACTGTTAAACTTTTTTCACAGCACAATTCAATGGACGGCGAGCTAGATCTATATCTATCAAAGAACTTATAGTTAACGAGGAAGTAAAGAGGAAAAAATCTTACCTCATTGTCGTCTGGGGTTCACAGACGAGGAGGTGGATGAGATGATAAAAGACAATTAGACGTTTAAAATGTTAGATGTTTTAAATTCTTAACAAGAAATTTTTAATCTTGGTCTGTGTACATAAAATACATTATAATATTCACTTGTTATTTTCAATCTTTTGACAGTTGTTATCATTATCATTTATAAACTTTTATAAAGATTTACTTTCTTTGTATTTGGAATAGTGGAATAGAAGTTTTGAGAATAAAATATATTAAAGCTTTTAAAGCTGCTCATGGTTCACTCATCTATTGTCTGTAGTAATACTGTGAAGTATCAAAAACACTCTTAAACAGTCAGCAAACATTATTAGCCTATAAAGTAGATCCAGGATGGACCAAATTGCAAAATTAAATAGTCACAAAATAATTTAAAGATGAAAATTGTAAAATTCAATAGCCACAAAATATTCTAGTTTTACAGTATTTGAAAATTGGGGGTGGGGGTGGCGGGGGAATGTTTATTCTGTAAAGTGAATTCAATTGGAAATTTTCAAAGCAATAGATTTATTACGATTGGTTATTTTTTGCATCAGGTTATTATTTAAGTCAAATATTTTGATTTTCAATTTTATTTTAACAGAAAATGCTAGGGAATATTTTGGCGTTACCCTCCTCATTAAGAGTTAGCGTATACCCGTTACGCTCATCACATACGGGAGTTACTCGCATCGGGCTGAAAAATAGGAGTGCTCAAACAGCTAAATTAAACTACATATCACACGTATAATTGCGTTGGAACACAGTCTGTACACTAAAATGATATCCAAAGAGAAAAGAGTAACGAAAGAAGCATTTATATTGGTCAAATAGCCCAATCAAAATTGTGTGTGAGTACATTCCGCCATCTTGAAAAACTGAAAAGATGCGCTGAACGCGCGTTCAGCGCCTCGCGTCGACACAGTGTTAGATGCTGGATGGGCAGCAAGTAGGGTTGTCGACCTATTCTTCGGAATAGGCCCTCATTCACTTGTTCTTCCGAGGTTGGCCGGTGGGCTTCCTCCGTCTCGCGGACAGTCTCACGTGGCTGTGTGTAGTGGATGCCTGAAACATTGCGTGCCAGCACTGGTGCGAAGTCCTCGCCGCGTGGAGGCCTCTCGTGAAACCCAGGCGTGAACACCGTCTTGGCAGTGGGTAACCGAAACCCAGACCGGTGCGTACGACCCTGGGGCCGTGAGTTGGCTTAGCCAGCCGCGTCACCCCAGGGACTACGCTGTCAAGTGGAAGTCAGTGCTCGGTCTCGGACAAGGTTGGGCAGTGGCGTATACTGCCAATTTCTTCACACTGTAATGATATGGGACTATTACCAATTATTCACTGCGTATAAATTAATATTAATTATGTGAATAGGATTAAGTATGAGGTTGTCGGTCAGATTAGAGGCCTACTGTTGATACTTGTGTCACAAATGTCCTAGACATGTCGGAGACATGTTTTATACATATCTAATAGTTTGTAAAAATGTAAATGTAAATGTGGTTGTTTATAGTCGCAATTCACTGTTATCGTGCTCTAGCGACTTTACATAAGTATGTTGTCTTTTGGTGTTTATTTGATTATAAATGGATTGTACACAATAAGTCTAATTCTTAATGGTAGGCTGAATCCTGAACATGACAACTATACATTCTGTTCAACCAGGGGCAAATCTGTTGTCGATTACATAATAACACCACACGATTGTTTACACTTCTGTCAAGCCTTTAAAGTTAATATGACCACAAACCTGCTGTAAAGGTTTAATGCACAACACTTGCTGTCAAATAGGTGTAAAGCTCCAGATCACACTGCTTACTGTATAGTCTTAAATACACTTACATGGAAAACTTTGACAGTGAGATCATGTTTGGAAGGGGCCAACGACAGTTTATAAGAAAAATGTATTTTTTATAAGAGACCCGAAGGTTTTCTTCAATCTGAAAGCTGGAAAATAGCTATAAACACACTAATTGAAAGACTGTTGACTAATATGAATGGCCAAAAGGAGATTGATCAAATGTTTGCCCAACAGTTTCGGTCGGTGTTCACTGTCGATGATGACGAGGCAGAGCACACATTCCTTCATGGCCCCAGCCTGCCACCCATACCTGACATAACCATTAGTGAGCAGGGAATCAAGAAGCTTATTAAGGGAGTTGACCCACGTAAGGCATCAGGCCCAGACCAGATCCCATGTCGTATGCTGCAAGAGCTGCATGAGGAGTTGGCTCCACTGTTCACAGCCTTATTCCGTAACTCATACCAAACAGGAAGTCTGCCATCAGTATGGAAGGCAGCCTGGATCTCACCTGTCTTTAAGAAAGGCGACAAGTGTGAAGCTGTAAACTACCGCCCAGTGAGCTTGACATGTGTGGCGTGTAAGTTGCTAGAGCATGTCCTGTGCAGCCACATCCGGAACCACCTGGATAGGCACAACGCCCTCTCACCATACCAACACGGTTTTCGAAAGAAATTGAGCTGTGAGTCGCAACTCTTGGCCACAACACATGACCTACTATCAAGACTGGATCACAAGGATGAAGTCGACGTGGGTGTTCTCGATTTTTCGAAAGCCTTTGACGTAGTGCCACACAAAGACTCATGCGTAAGCTCCGACTATATGGTATCAAAGGCAAGACCTCACGCTGGATTTCTGAGTTCCTTCTTGGCCGTACCCAGAGTGTCTTAGTCGATGGCGTTAGATCTTATACTCGTAGTCGCACCGATGGGGATCCTGTCATGTCTGGGTACCCCCAGGGCACAGTCATGGGCCCCCTACTATTTTTTGTACATAAATGACCTACCGTCTGTTCTCAATCCATCCACTTCATGCCGTTTGTTCGCCGATGATTGTTTGATCTATAGATCAATCCACTCTATGGAGGACAAGGTCATTCTAAAAAGGACTTAGATTCACTCTTCGAGTGGGGTCAGGTCTGGGGCCTCAAGTTCAATGTGTCCAAGTGTAACATCCTCCACCTTGCTGAGACAGACCCAGAAACCTGTTCGTTTCTACACCCTAGGCGGTGAGATTATTGGTTCTGTCCCTGAGGCGAAGTATCTGGGCGTCACACTGTCAAACAACTATGGAGCCCGGTCTTCACAGTGGAGGCCTCACATCTTGGACACAGTTTCCCACCAACCAACGTCTGGGGTTTCCTACGTAGGAATCTCCGCGGTTCTCCCTACAGACTGAGAGAGACAGCATATTTCACAATCGTCAGGTCATCTTTAGAATATTGTGGGGCTATTTGGGACCCATCAGTTAAAGAGGGAAATTGATTCCCTAGAGATTGTTCAGGGGGCGAGCAGCACGTTGGGCTCGTGGAGCCCGCGGTGTCATATCAGTCACAGACCTACTGCGTGACCTTGGCTGGCAAAGCCTAGCAGACCGGCGGCGTAATCAGCGTTTATGCCTATTTTATAAGCTTTTGCATGGAGGCCTGGATTTGCCACCAGAGAGCGTTGGCATTAAACTACATCAAGGTAGAGCCACTCGGGGCTCTCACCAGTGGAAGATATTAAGACCTTCAGCCGGCGATAGGCGATCTCCACTGTGGAAATCGACAGTTTTAAGAACAATCCCGGAGTGGAACAGCCTTAACCCGGGAACTGTCAATGCCGACTCTATTACCACTTTCAAGAGTCGGCTATCTGCCAAGCCTTAGGCAGAACGTACCCTCTCTCCATTCACGCGTTGCCTCATTAGAGGAGGCCAGTCTCTTATCTGAGACTGGCTAATTTGTGAATTATCTATCCAGATCCAGATCCAGTACCATGACCTGTGTAAAAACATTTTTGCAGAACTTGACCAACAGCTAGAATTTGCACAAGCTGGTAAAAAAGTGGGGAAAAGTCTGAAAAACTGTAAACCATATAGGCATCCAGATTTAGACTTGGCTTGGAAAGATATGTGTAAATCAGAAAAGGGATTCATAAAATACAAAGGTAACTTAAAATCTGTGAAAACAGAGTTAAAAGGGAAATTTAAAGCTAAGCAACGAGTGTTTGATAAAATGTTGAGAAATGCTGTAAGATCGTATAACTTTAAGATGTTTTGTGAAATAGATGAGTTACTAAGTTAGCGTGGTAATCATAAAACGTTTTCCTCACAACTACAGAAATTGGGCCCAGTAAAGTGCACTGAAATTCCCCTAAAAGTTAAAATAGGTAACGAGATAATCACTGATGAAAATCAGGTACTGAGCAAGTGGGTCAATGACTTCTCACTTTACAATCCATCTGATACAAATGCATCCTTTGACGATGAACTTCTTGGTAAAAACAAGATTAAAAAGCCAAATTTGAAGCTGGTATGCTACAGAATAACTATTGAAAACCAAGGACTAAACCATACAATTATACGGTGAATAAAATCAATAAAGTAACTAGGAAACTTAAATGTAAAAAGGCTACTGGGGCAGACCAAATTCACTAATTTTTAGTTGATATAGATGATTTTCATAAACACGGTATAACAAGTGTTTTTCTCAATTTGTTTCAGAAGTGAAATTAAAAAAATGTTTTTAAAAGACATTTTTTGTGAAATAATGACCACATGTTTAGGTACATACACTGAACCACTAATAGTGTGTCATTAGATAGAAACACATCTCTTGTATAGAGGAAATATTTCTTCAAATCGCCCCAGCATTGGAATTTTTAAATGTATCCTTTTAATGCAAAAATAGTAATTCCAAATATGATTCTAGCTTTTATGACAGATATTACAAAATGGCCTTTCCACAGCTCATTAGTAGTTCATTGGGTGTGTGAATATTCATGAAGGAGATACCGGACTACTTTTGGTAGGGTTTTGGCTCCAGAAAACATCACCTCACATTGATCAAAGAATATAACAAAATTATATGCATCGTGATAGGTTGATTCACGGAACAAGCACATATCTCTAACTTTGTTTAGCATGTAAAGAGCAATGAAAATATTGGAGGATGATAATTATCAAACCCAACAGATCATCAGACAAACCAAAGTGGGATTCATTGAAATGTTGGTAGCCTCCCATTAGATTTTATTAATGCCTCACTGCACTCTTGGAATACAGTCATTCCCCTATTGAAAGGTGTTTAGAGTTACTTTTAACATTACATTTTGTAGAAATTGCAGTTTCTATTTTTTATTCAATGTATTTATAATCTTTGCCTGTCTCTTATACATCTAGATTATGGAGGAAGTACGCCTTTTCAGTAAATTTCCTATGGTTGTGGGTTTTCCGTATCATTCAAGTGAAATAGCCTGGGGGATTATTTAAGCCATTAAGTAGTACAAGGAAATACAGTAGAACCTATCCCATGTGGAGACCTTTGTAAAAATTAAAAATCGTCCGTGTAAGGCAGATGTCCTGAACAGAGAGGTTCTCAACGTGGCATTTAAGTAATTGGAAAAGAGAAATGTGTCCATACAATACGGGTCTCCTAAATATAGAGGTGCCTACAATGATAGACAGGTTTCACTGTACATCGGACCCCATCTAAGCAAGTATTACTGGTATTAATGTCATATCCACAGGACCAGTGATCGAGGATGGTTGTATACTGATATGTATATAACAAGGACGCTAACTACCTATAAACATAGCCAGCCTTTGTCACACACAATCAGCCTTTACCAAATATCCTATGTGTAAACACGGCTGGATTAATGGACAAATTTATCGTCTGTGCAGGAATTAAATGGTAGTAAATATGACAAAATTGAAGTAAATCCTACAGGTATTATAAATATGCTACATATTCCTATGGGCATGCTCACATAACAATATATAACCATATAATAGGTCTACGTCTTCATTTTTAGTACTTAAAATGACGTCACGTCAATGTATTTCTACCAAACAACACTAGTAGACTAACACTTCTAATACCAAATATAGACGGTGCAATTTACATGGCCGTGACGTCATTCCGGATCGTTGATTCCCTTTAGTTATATACAATATATAAAGGCCAAGGTCGTTGAAATGCCCTGTGGTCATATCTGAAGATTTCAAGAAATTGCATAAATAGTTTTTTGTTGAATTAACATTTTATAGAAAGAGGTGGTAGATACAGTTATAATACAATCAATGGAATAAACATCTTTGTTGTGTCAACACTTTAAAAATGGATTGAAAACATTGGATTATGGCATACACTTTGTAAAATCTTGTACCTATTGTAATCTCGTTCATGGCAAAAGAAAACACAATCTCAAATATGGATATTAGAAATTTTTTTATCAATTGCTTGAATACAAGGTCGCGAAATGAAAAAAAAGAAGCCTGTGGCGATGTTGATAAATAATCTAAGATAGAACTGCAGAATTTACAGAAGTGACATGTGGCTGACTGTTTCTATTTATGTACCTAAATATATGCCTCTATTTCTGAACATTTTGTGCTTGAAAAATATTTAATTTTTTTTGAAAAATAAAATTATTTGTGTGGTGGGGCTATTTTTTGTAAATGAATGGTGTAATCCCATCTGATTGGCTGAATGCTTTAATTAAACCCATACATAAAAGTTCCTCTAAAGAACCATATGTACCGCAGTCTAGAGGCATTAGCCTTGTATCATGTGTAGCAAATGTCTACTCCAGCATTCTAAATAACAGAATTGTAGGCTATTGCAATGAAATGAATATCTTTGCTGAAGAGCAAAATGGCTTCCGTCAAAATAGATCATGTGAAGACCATGTTTTTGTACTAACAGTATTAAAAACAGATTAGCTTCCAAAGAGTGACATATTGCAAAAGACAAAGACAATGGACACCTTGCAATAAACAATTCCTATCCTATTCTTATAATTAATAATACCTATTTATACTACCTGAATTGGTAATAGTCCTATATCATTACAAAGACCGCAGATTTTGTAAATAAACCCCCCCAGTTCAGATCATGAACTACCAAAACCGGAGTCCAGAGAAGGTCCAGCGGGGCACATGGATTGTGCCCACGACCACTACGGCAACCTACACTTTTTCATCGACGACTGAATTCCTCAGACGTTGTACCCTACATTCCCGGGTCCCAATAGCAAACATGAAAGAGCAATGTGTAAATGTGCTGTCTGTCTGGGGAAGCCTATACAGCATATCAAATTTAACAATATAAATTAGATTGACCTTTAGCTTGTAGGTCAAATCCAAGATCCCCCCCCCCCCTCCCCGAGTTGGTGGAACATTTCGATTTTCCACAAATTTTTAACTATTAGTGATCTAGCCATGGTTTTGATATCTAAGTGTAGATATATTAGGACACAGAATCCATATTTTAAAATATAAATCAGATTGATCTGCTAGGTATATGTGAAATCCAAGATGACCGACCCAGAGCTGGTGTAATTTTTAGATTGTCCATAACTTTTTTTAAAAGTTGACATTGTTAATCGTCCTTATGAAATTGGCTGTTCACAAGAGAACGACCTAACAATAGATGCTTGCATCATCACCTAAATTCAGCCTGTATTTTAGGTGTCTGCTTTTACAGTATACCTCATATAGCCCTCTTATGAAGGAAAAATAGACAAAATTCTCCACTATCAGTATGAAAGAAGCCACCACAAGCATGCCAAAGGTTGTAATGAAGATGGACTCTGTATCTTCTAGTGACAGTCCTTTGGAGCCTTCATCCCTCTGACAACTTTGATGTCTTGGGCGATTCCTCCTCCACATTTCTTGTATAAATCCATGTGTAGTGAGCTCATTGGTCAGTTGCGTAATCTCGTCTCTGTAGACAGAGTTTTTCTGCACTGCCATGGCATACATCATGGGAGCGAGTTCCACAGCTTCGGTGCGTCTGCAGTGGCAATGAGCCTACAACAAGGAAGAATTTGTTGCAAACATATTTTTAAATCACTATCATTAACATAAAATACGAATTGCACTTGGCATGTTTGCATTGCTAAAATTAGATGGATAAAAAGTACCATGTTGTTTAAACTTTTGCCTGTCAATCCATCAATGTTCATTGATTAGGATTTGAACTGCTACATTACTGTTGATCAACTTAAAATTTTGCTATGGTCAGTGGTATGCAGACACCAGCTGATACGGAAATACCTATTGAAAAAAATATAAGTAACCTGGATGAAATCATCTGCTCTAATTTTGTCAGTGAGGAATCCATACAACCCTCCAGCCACCTTTTCTAGGTGTTTTGTCTCGTTGTTAGCTCTTACCTGTGGGTAAAAATAATCAGAGTTTACTTAAATACAATCATTTCCGTTTAAGGCAGCCATTTAATTAACCAAATAGCAAGTCTATATAATGCTGTTTACTGTAGGTGAAAACGTGTTTGTGTTCAAACCTCATGACTGCCTTTAGTCTCAAACTCTAATATCCGAGATATGAACTTTCTATGGATAGGATTTGTAGATTTCCATATTTCATCTTCCCAATATGGGCCACCCACAATACCAAAAATATACTGATCCTGCTCAACTAATGTTGCTATATTTGAGAACGGAACTTGAGTCTTTTTCACCGAAAGAAGTGACGTTAATGTTGCAGTATACATGGAGCCAACTATAACCACGAATATCCAATAAGATGCAAGTACCAGTCGAATAGAATCACACTTTGTGCATTTCTGCTGTCCCTCGTGAAGCAGCGTTCCAACCATGTATAGCAAACAAGAGTCTAAACTTGAAAACACTGGTATCGGATCAGGGGAGATCCTATTGAACAATAACACAAACATGCTAATACATATCAATGTGGTACATATGAAGGCCCAGACGATAGGGTCGAACGGCTTCAGTAGAAGAACAAGGTTGACATTGCGGGGAGGACAATACAAAATCACAGTGACGTCAAAATGGTAACCGCTGTAAGCAAAATCTACTGCGAGCTGTCTATCATAGGTGATGACGACCGGGGCTATCATCATGGACACCTCTCTCCTCTCTAGCTGGCCAATGACACCCGTCCATGAGCCATCGTTTTTCTGAGCTCCAAATTCTCCATCTTCCGGTATTACAAATGAATACGTGAAGTTCAGAGACTTTGCGACGTAGTCGGTGATGTCTTTTATCAGACCACCAAAGTTCTTGTTCTGTTTACTAATGTAGAAATACCACCCCCAGATTTGAGTACCAATGAATATGTGTCTTTGTTTAAAATTCATAGCTTGAACAGCTAGGTTCTTAGTGTAAAGGTCTCGAGGTCCATGATATTTATCGAAGTCATTGAGAAACACTAGATTCAGAGTATCTTTTTGTATTTGTGGCAATCTGTCTTTGCAACCATTAACGATCCAGGTGTATATGTAAATAAGCCAATCTTGCTGGTTGTGAGTAACATCAAATTCCAACACCATATTCAAAATAATCTTTAGTAGATGACAGTCGCACATGAGCAAGACTGTAGTAATCTGTCTGGTGTTGGTATCAACCAAGGCATTTTCTACGTCTTGCTTAAACCTTTGCTCTTTTAATAAGTAGATGGAGTGGACCAGGGATGCGTTATAGCTGAGCTTTTTAAACTGGGTACAATCCGTTTCCTGGCAGATGACAATGAAGCGTGGCTGCGCATCACGGCTACACCTGGATGCTATTGTAGTTTTACTGGATACTGCTGTAGTAAAGTCTGCACCAGTGGATAAGGCTGCAAAAATTAACTGCACAATTTAAACATCTGCTACATAATAAAGTTAATAGTAGAGACATTCATGATGTTACCACCACTCAACTCGGGCCTAAGCTTCTAGGCAAAATCGAAAAATTTTGCAATACATTAAGACCGCCATGGGACTCAAGTGTGAATATTAATTTCTGGTCAAAAATTATGAAGAAAAAATTATACAGTTAGATCATGCACCATGCATCACACACTAAAAGATAAAATTTGATTTCCTATCCATATCAAAGTAAGTCAGCTTATTACCACACGCCGAAATCGCTAAAGCACGACAACAGTGAATCGTGACCATAGATAAGAGACATAAGACATTTACTTTTTTATGGAAATTCGTTTATCATGGATATAACATATATAAGATTAACAATAGTTTTTAGACAAGGATAATACTCAGTTCATACACTAAGCTTTCAATAGCATCCGCCATCTTGTTCACAGACTGCACAAGATACATTTGTACAGGTGGATCGCCCCAAGAGACCTCCGGTAGTGATACCATACATTCAAGGAGTGTCTGAACACATGAGAAGGGTGATGCACCAATGCAGTGTGCAGGTGTTCTTTAAACCTGTGAATACTCTCAGACAGCTACTGGTGAGACCTAAGAACCCCCTGGAGAAAGAACGTGTGATTGGACCTGTCTACCAGATAAAGTGCCAGGATTGTGAGGCCTCGTACGTGGGAGAGACTGAACGCGCGTTAAAAGCGAGGTTCCTAGAGCATCGCAGACCCAGTTCTGCTGGATCAGAGGTGTCTCGCCACCTGCACACAGACAGTAAAGGACACAGTGTCTCTCTAGAAGGGACTAACATCTTATGTGTAGAACCCAAATATTTTGAACGTGGCGTGAAGGAGGCCATTCATATCAGGAAACTCAAGCCCTCACCAAATAGAGATGGGGGCAGGTACCAGCTTAGTTCCATCTGGAACAATGTCCTCACCCGAGAGCGGGAGGGGGCGCGCAACCCGGGAATCTTATATAAAAATCTAACATTGTCAAAAATCGTTTTTGTTTTCAATATATTGTAAATTATACCATTATCGTTAGGTAGACTATAATAGAAATACAAATGTAGGTTTCCCTTAACTGCCATAAAAATCGGTTTTGGTCAACTAATTAGTTGTGTCATTTCGGGCACTTTTGTTGCCGCGGAGAGACATAAAAGGTTTTATGGTTGATTTGAGCTCTTAAGCATATTTTAAGAGATTTGAACGGGGATACCCCTCGCAAAAGTGCTGGCAGAACGCGTGAGAGGCCAAAATCCAAAATGGCCGCCGCCGTTCTAACGAAAATACAACTTTTTTAATAATTGACATACAAGCATGTATAATACATCATTTTAAAGGTTTTTAGGTGTAAGAAACTCATTTATGATACTTTAAAAAAGATTTGTTATACGCTCTTTCTATCTACAGTAAAGGCAACTGCATCAATGGATGTGGGTTGTGGAACATGTCTTTTGAAAGTGGCTTTGGTGTTGAAAACAAAAATTAAAGAAATTTTAGTCTCACGGTTCTTGCAAGCAAGCTCCTACCACTGTATTGATATAGCTGAAGACACAGCTTCCATTTTGACTATATCAAGTGGTCCTGACGGGACTCGAACTCACGACACCAATGTTGTGAGATCAGAATGATACCATCATCCCAAGCAGCGGGCTGTTAAAAGGTTACTCAGACGAACCGATGTCTCTGTAACCCCCAGCCTACATACTTGGTCAGTTATCATCTTAACCGAGAGGTTGTGGATTCGAATCACAAGCACACTTGGGAAAATATATATACAGTTGTTCATAGAATCACAGACTTTAACACAGCTGAAACTTAGACCTCCCAATAATTTCCATCCTCAGGTGGGATTCGAACCCACGATATCTGGGTTGAGATGATAACTGACCAAGTATGCAGGCTGGGGGTTACAGAGACATCGGTTCTTCGAAGTGACCTTTTACCAGCCCGCTGCTAGGGATGATGGTATCATTCTGGTCTCACAACCTTGGGGTCGTGAGTTCGAGTCCCGTCGGGGCCACTTGATATAGTCAAAATGGAAGCTGTGTCTTCAGCTATATCAATACAGTGGTAGGAGCTTGCTTGCAAGAACAGTGTGAGTAAAATTGAATTCACAAGCAAACTTGGGAAAACACACACACACACACACACACACACACACACACACACACACACACACACACACACACACACACACACACACACACACACACACACACACACACACACACACACACACACACACACATATCCTCGGTGTTTGGTCAAAATCCGTCAATTAGAGTGCTCAACTAATAGGAGCTACATGTATGTATATCATTTGGCATCGTTAAACCAATACAATAGCATGCAATATATAATACAATACAATACAACCGGAAATTCTTAGACCCATGACAAACCTTACACATTTATTTAATCTACATACACTTTACGGTCGGGGATGATGTGCATTTTGTCACGCTCGGGAAAAGTGGAACAGTTTTCCACTTAGGGATGGGGATGGGGGTGGGGGTGGGGGTTCAGTTAAGTTTCTGATATTCCGCTTATTTTTGTGGGTCCAAGATTTTTGGCGCATGCTAAAATTTTCGCATGCGGTGAAACTTTTCATATCAGAATTTATCTATTTGCTATTTGAATGTGGCATTAAACTTTTCACCCATACATCTATGAATTGTGATAGAGAGATGTCTCAATTTTTATGATTTAATTTTTATATTATTTATAAATTAAATATTATTAAAAATCTATCCACACGTAATTTTTGAATGAATGACGTCGAGAAACACAAAACACTGTGTAGTTGTATTTCAATAATGTCACACATCTGAGATCCCCACCTTTCTCCTTTTTTTTGGAAAGGGGGGGGGGGGTTAAGAAAAAAAGGAGAATATTGTTCCACTTTTGCGCTGTTGCGGAGCGTGACAACATGTACATTACATCGTCCCTAAGCTGAACCGCATAGTCCATATTACAATTTTTACTTACTTCGTGTTATGGTAAAAACAAATGCCAGGAAATGTTTCCAGAATAATTGCTTGTTAATGTGCGATTTCAATAGTGGTGACGATGCCATTGCATTCGATGGATAATCACTGATTTTATGATATTACAAAAATAGCAACAAAACTAACTTCAATATATTTCCTACCGTACATGTAGAAGTCTGTCAACCCAAATGGGCATAACGCCATCTAGCATTGACTTTTATATCATGCTGTTATCATAATAAGAAGGCTTGTCAGCTTTAGCCAAGCCCTACTGACGTACAGCATGAGGGTAATGAATATGATTACACATGAGGGTAATTAGGCTCGTTTGATATACTCGTGTAATTGTGTTGGAAATGATCGGAAGCTGGAAATGATGCGTTCACCTGTCAATGTATTAATCTGACACTAATGTTCGTTGATCGCATTTTTAGCTGTTGCACAATCTAGGCCTATTTGAAAAAAAAAATGTACTGTGCATACAAAATAGATATGTTTAACCAAAACTAATGTACGGTGGCTGCCGTAATGACTGACTAAATTCATAATTTATGCTTTGGCGAATACTTTCCATGATCATGATCACAGACGGTCTTTTTCAAGCTGACTCCACATTGATAGTTTTTTTTATACTATAAATTATAGAGAACATCTTGTTTTATCATTAATAGTTTTCCTATTATGGCAGAAATTATGGACACCATACCTCAATCATTAGCTGTACTATGAGATTATATGGGATGTATAAACAATTTCCCCATTTTTATGTGTATTATACTATGAACAATGGACAACTTTTGTCATGAACCCTTCAGCATTAATCTGTTTCGCATTGCGATACATTTTATGGACATTAACCAATCACGTTCAATTACGTAAATGTGTAACGACATGTAACGAGAGATATCTCAAAACTAAATTTGTGTAGTTCATGAATGTTTCGTACCTACTGTACAAATGTAGGCTGATAGTGTTTTCGATGTTTGCAATTTTCAATCTCATTTATTTACCCAAGACAAAGTAGTATCATTTGCACTAATTGCTTCTTAACAAAATTTTACATTAACATGTATATTTGAAACCGTGTTATATCATTGGATAAGATTATTACCTACACAACAAGGTGTACTCGAAGCAATAGTAAGAGAGAAAATAGAATTTTAGTAAAAGCGTAAATAACCTTTCTTGTATCTTAAAAGTCATAGTGGAGCAAGCAAAAGCCAATTACGTGTAAATGAACGAAATTTGCACTATCAAATGAAGAAGCCACCCATACAAATCAAAGGACTGAGACTCCTGAAAAGCCGAGCTTGAGAATGTTATGCGGCTGGGAGTGCATAGTAAACTTTTCTTCAAATGCAGTCAGTAGAAATATAAAACAGTTAGCAACACATTGTCTACCCCTAGATAGATGACTAAATACAAATTCATCCCCTTGATGATAGTCAGCACTGCATAACACTTTATAATCCATCCTATCTGTCTTTTTCCAGCTTATGGTGAGTCATAAGGCAAATACTAGTCTAGCACAATCATTTCATTTTCTCTAAAGTTACTTCTTATCTGTGTACATAACTGTGTCAGGACATAATAAAGCAAAGTTCTTGTTGGTCTAAACTTGTAGTGGGACAATTGGCCCCTTGGTAAGGCAAATCAATGGGTCAATTCTGTACTTGATGGGCCAATATTTTTGCCGTATATTTTGACCATGAACAGTTTCAATAAATAATATTTAAAAAATAACTCCAGTGTTCACTTTTATGCTGAGTAACCATCACTTATAGTGAAATAAAGTACAATGGTTTAAATAATATTTTTCATATTTTATTTATTCACACATCATAAGGCGGCAGTAATATTTTATCAGCATTTCCAAATCATTGATCTTAAATCAAGAACATTTATTTCATTTTAAATAATATTTAACATGCATAGGCAGAAAAAATAACATCAATGTGCATCACTTACTACAAATCTGTCTGCACATTGCACAGTAGGTAAAACGATTATTTTTGATAACTGTAAGCGCATTAATGGCGGTTTTACCCGCTGTTGCTAACGCTTTAAATAACCCTGAGCAATATTGTTACACGGTAGTTGTAGTGGCGTATTGATTTTGATGGCTACAATGTAAGTGGCGTTTCCCCAGCTCATTAACATCGGCGATTGTCGGCTGTTCAGTTTCATTGATAAATTCAAATTGGGCACTAATTTCAGCGCGTATGAATCTGCTTATTGTAGAGGTAGTGGCGGTGGACAGGGAACAGAATGAAACGTCTATGACGACTATAAAGCTCGGGTCTTCTGCAAAGCTCGGCTTTAAAAACCAGAATTCTCACTGCTAAATTTATAGTGTACTAATCGCAAGAGGCCCAAACAAAGAGGCTGCTCTTACCGAAACAGGTATGCACATGATCTTTCACAACTCCATTGTCAATCAATTTTACTGGTTGCATAATTATTATCACTTTAGCAGCAGCCCTTCAATTTACGTCAATGTAAAATAACACTATTTTTGGGCTGGGCAACAAAGCTAAATAATAAATGGGCGTGCCAGAGGCAAGTGCCGGTAAATGTGGGTGTGACTGCCGCAAACCTTCATATTTCATTATGACATCATATTCAGAATTTTCACACAGCAATGTCGGCTAATTGCAAACGTGAGCTGCTGAGCATGATAGAGCGACAGTTAGACAAGTAAGTGTAGCATTGGGCATCGTATAATATCTATATGTATACTTGCTATACAAACACTAGTCTTATCCATATAGACATATTTCTGACATAGAACAAATATTTTTGTACATGTGAATAAGAATAGTGGGGATGATTGGGGGAGGGGGAGGGGTGTAATGTAGTATGTACACCCACCCCTCGTCATGATCCTGACTCATGGGTATTGAGAGAAAAATTGATGGCTGCCGTGCCATATATTTTACTTCAGTGATATACTGCTATGATTATTAATAACATTGATGTATGATCTTTCACAATCATTTTTACGGGGAAATATAAAGACATATTGAATAATGTTTAAGCTAAATTAAGTTATTTAGAAATTAAGTCACTTAGACTTTTAAATGGTGTAGAAAGAATTTTAAAAAAACTTATCAAAATCTTAAAATTCATTTTAAAAAGGCAGATAATGTAAAAAAACAAGATTTTCTGGTTGGGTGGTGTTTTTATTCCAGCAATATGTAGTTTAAAGATATATAATACATATCTATTATAGATATGTTAAACGAGCTAGAATAAACCAATAGAGTAGTAAAAGTAAGGGTTCCAACCAAAAAGTATTAAATAAATAAACATGTGACCAAATGAATACAATAAAAACTATAGTCCCAAAATGTTAACTTTGTTGCAACTGTTCAAAACTGAAAAGTGGTTAAACTCTTCTTCTCAGAACAAACTTCCTCTTACGAGGTACAACGCAGTCTGTGTCACATGGAATAACAGTTGTGTTCCTGTCGATCATGAGTCTCCTTTTTCTTGACATATCCGTGGAACGCGAAGAACTAGAAGTATTGACTTCCCTACTCTCTTGTTCAGATTTCGGGAAATACTCCTTAAAAACGCCATTTGGGTTAGCAAAATCCAGCTCGGTAAATGGACGGGACTTGAAGACGAGTCTTGGTTCTTCTGTTTTCTTTGACAAATCAGAATCTTCAACTGGTTGTACAGCAGTCACGTTGCTATCTGTATCCATAGATTCCCTTTCTGATTTCTGGAAGAAATCCTTGTACACGCCATCACGACTCGCAAAATCTAACTCGGTAAATGAGCGGAATCTGAAGAAATTCTTGTAATAGCCATCGTGGCTTGCAAAGTCGAGTTCTGTAAAAGGTCGTGGTTTTACTGCAGTTACAGTTCTACTCGAGTGTGAAGAATTGAGATTGCTAATCATCGTAAATTATTTAGAAAAGTATTGCAAAAATAAAACAAGGCTTGCTTGATATTAGCACATTGGTTACCACGCACGTCGCATGTTAGCGTACGTTGTTTGGCTACGTTGTACGCAGAACGTATTGAGACTTACGTTGTTAGTCTCGATCAACCACTTCAGAGCCTGGTTGAACAAAGGACCACTGTGGGCAACAGGGCCTGGGTGTGATTTTGTTAGCCTACTACTGAGCCTAGATCATCCAGTACCGATGTAGTTCTAAGTAGTGTTGATATAATAGACACATTAAAAGAGCCAGAAGATAAAACTCTATAGAAACTGGTAGATGTTTTGCTGCTAGAACTCAACATACTACTACACACACATACAGTAGAACCCCCCCCCCCTATTAGGACCACCCCTGAGACTAACCTCAAATGGTCTCAATGTGCAGGTGTTCTCTGTATAGAGATTCGCGTTGGTATTGGAACTGCAAAGATGGTCGTATTATAGAGGTGGTCAATTTATAGAAGTGGTCCTAGTGGATTGGTTCTACTATACATGTCTACGCGTATTACACGTTTTACTGCATTCAATAATGTTTTGTGTATGACTTAATAATATTTAATCCTTGAACAACGGTTCTTACATTGTCTGAAGTTGCCACCCTACTACAAATCAAAGGAGTGAGACTTGAGATTGTTAGGCAGTAATATCGGCCGGGAGTGCATATATATATAGTGACCATGGTGGCAATGACTTGATAATCGAGGTTGTTGTGCTCATCTTTATAATCGTAATAAAAATTGAGATACCGCTGTTAAGCAAACTTTAACATGATGTTTGTATAATGTATGTCCTGTTATAAGTCTCTCTTGAATGAAATGTGCGTGAAATTACTACATCATGCGATATAAATCGAAGGTGTTGCATGCATGCCGGATAGACAGAAAAAAGAACAAACACACCTGCCGGTTTCTCATTAGTATGCACATGCATGTATATATATAGGCCGCATCCCACTGCTAGAACGTAAGCTCGACGCATGAATTCCAGGAGATTTCCTGGTAAAATGATCTTTACGTCGAGCCTACGCTGAAAAGTGGATCCATTTTTATGGCCGGTTGTTTTTTTGTTTTTTTCTCAGCGCTAAGCTAGCGCACACCTAGCGCAAAGTTGACGCCAGTCTGGCGCAAGTGTGGCGTAAGTCCGTTAGTCATACGTCACTCATACGTTAATGTTACGCTACCTTTAAGTTAAATGTCCGTCCGCCTTACGCCACACGCCTAACATGCGTCTATATTACGCTGGTCATCAGCCGAGTTTACGTCCATACTGCGCCCGAATTACACCACCCTTACGCCGAGAATCCTTACGACCACTATGCGCCTACCCTACGCTACCCTTACGCGGCGTACGGCAGACGCATGAGCAGTGTATGATTGGCGTAGGCGGGGCGCCACTGCGGCGTACAAAACTCGAGGCCTGATGGGCCGGCGTATGGAATTTACGCTGCTCATACTTTGAGCAGCCCAAAGTATTGGCGGCGTAAGAATCTGCCCCGATCGATGATCTTCCTAGAAATCTGAGGCCGGCGTACTGGCGGCGCTAGCTAGACGCAAAGAATGCGCATAGAAAACGCAAGCCCACCGTACTCGACAGATGCCCGGCGTAAGACCAATTTTTATGGATTTCCTTGCGCCGGTCTTCAGCTGCCACTACGCTCCCGTTAGTGGGACGCGGCTTTATGGCATATTAATTTTGATCGGCTGCAATGTAATTGGCGTTTCCCCAGCTCATTAACATCGGCGATTGTCGGCTGGATCAAGTTTCATTGATAAATTCAAATTGGGCACTAATTTCAGCGCGTATGAATAGGCTTATAGTATACGTAGTGGCGGTGGACCGGGAACAGAATGAAATGCCTACGACGACTATAAAGCTCGAGTCTTCTGCGAAGCTCGGCTTTAAAAATGAATCTACTGGCCATTTAATTGTATCATTAATAACAGCATAAAGGTGTATTGATAGGACAGATTTCGGCTTCAGGTTTAAGTTAAAACATTGATTTGGAAATGTCTTTAGATTCAGTGGAAACGGTTACAGATGAAAAGCAATCTATTACCGAAGCATGCGAGGGCAATATTTCACCAAATCAAAATCAGTAATAGCAGGTTTTACATCTTTTTTTAACATCGTAATCTTGTCCACACATTTCAAAGTCTTACGTTCAAAGTCTTACGGTGAATATAATCAGTTAAAGTGTGTGTGTGTGTGTGTGTGTGTGTGTGTGTGTGTGTGTGTGTGTGTGTGTGTGTGTGTGTGTGTGTGTGTGTGTGTGTGTGTGTGTGTGTGTGTGTGTGTGCGTGTGCGTGTGCATGTGCGTGTGCGTGCGCGTACGCGCGTGTGCGTGTTTTAATAGCGTTTCTTCAATCATTGTTCACTGTGCACTCTTCGTTAATTATCCCAATATGGCTGTGGGTTTTCCAGTTCATCATAGTTCTAGGCATACTCTTACATGCCTGTATCAGTCCCAGGTTAAGATTCTCTTAAACCAGTATTTTTTTCAATGGAAATGTTGTGTTTGTGATTAATGATTAAGAGAATCTTAACCTGACACAAGATTTCCATTGAAAAAATTACTGGTTTATTTTTCCCCGCTGAGTGCGCACTAAATTTTATTGAACTATGTGTATGAAAGGAGAAACAAAGAGATTATAAAGGGTTTAGTTAAAGTCTTTTCTCCATTATATTAACTTAAGAAAAAACATAGGAGGTCATTAATGACACACTTAAAGGTTTTCATGCGCTGTATCGCCATTATTCGTTTGCGGTCTTCATGTGCAGCCAGTCTCACATGCTCGTCGACTCTTTGCTCGTAGTAGTTGCATTCTTCGCCGCTTGACTGCTGCTGCCGCCAGTTTTATCTCTCGGAAGGAGGATTTTCTCAAGCTCAAGAAAGGGGACTTCAAAGACGAGAGTGATGGCGAGGGAGAGCCCAATCGTGAGAGTGAGGAACCCCAGGAACAGGTATGTCTGAAAAGAACGCCAAATGGCAGACGTTAGGAGTTTCTGTCATTGAAAAAGTGTGGTGGAAGGGCATGTGTGCTTGTTTTTCAAATTACAATGGATAAGTCCCGGGGGATAAGTATAGTTAGTCTATTGTACATTGCGTAATTCCAATTTGGAAATACTCTCCATATAAGTGAATGTAATCAGATACAGTAGAGTTACATTGTGACACTTCAATTTCAAATGAAAGACACTTAAAAGAATGCATTGGGTGAACCATAGCGTTTTACCCATTTGTGTCACCGCCGGCACGTGCTCATCAGGACAGTGTTTAAAATCATCAGGACAGTATACTCACCATGAGGTCATCCTGTACGTAGAACCCCTGCATACTCATGTTGGCATGGTGATAGACGATCATGGGGTGAATGAGGTATCCCACATAGGACAAGCGAGACAGTGGAATCCAGAACTTCCAAGACAGAAACGCGTTGATGGGGCCTAGATGGATGGGGAAAAAACAAGTCGGAGGAGTTTAATTGCCAAACCACTGACAAATTGGAGGCTCAACCCGGCAATGCGTCCCGACAGCAATCAAGATATGTAAAGACCCTTAATGATGTTGTTTTCATAAATAGCATCATGTATGGACACCAATGTTCCCTAGCATAACGAATATGTAGTTATTATGCCCTTGTGAAGGATTTTTACATAGTGTGAAAGCTTCCAGGAAACATAGATGTCACTGAATCGTATGTCTTTATGAACACTACAAACGATAAATAACAAACTGAAAACCTCCATATCCGGTACAGCAAGCAAACACCACCCAGCCGACCCCGATGGCGAATGCGCTGTGGGCGGCGGAGAAGAGGTTGACCCACACGCCGGCGCCGAGGCAGCACAGACCCACTATCCAGAGGAGCAGCACAAGCCACTGCAGACAGCACGTGATCATCAGGACAGTGGTTAAAATGCAGGTGATCATCAGGACAGTGTCGGCATGAGATCATCATGATAGCGTTTAAAATGCCGAGGTTAAGTAATGGTGTTGGAGATTACTACTTACAAACGCCAAAGAGAAGGGGATGGATCATATATTTTTTAAAAGCCTGGATGTAGAACTTGTGTGAACTTGAGTGTCTATTCGTGCGGTATGGCAGCAATTTAGGAGGCAGCGTTGGGGGTTACAATTTTTAAATTAAGGCGGGGAAAGGCGCTCGTGGCTTAACGGTTCACATTTTTATACCCACTCTACCTTTTATATGATTTGAAATAAAAGTCATTGATCAAAGAAATAATACTGCATTCATTATAGTGGCGAGTACTTAAAGTTGGGGATGTATCATAGCTCATCTCTCTATGCATTGACCACTTAGCCACTTAGCATACTACTGCTACTGGCTGTACACTCTTTAATATGCATACCCAAAAGATGTAATCGAATGTGATACACCACCTTGTATTGAATATTCAAAATAGTTTGTAAACTGTGGTTTACTCTGACACTGTGTAGAGAATCACCACAATATTAGCAAATGTATGAATTAACACTTGTAGAAAACAAAATTCCCTTGGAAAACTGACCCATCTCATGTTGACCTTGCAGTTGGTCCTGTACATGATGGTGCCAACTGCCACGCCCACCACATACGATCCTCCTCTCGTCCATGGGGGAAGGTAGAGATAGTAGAAAAAGTCCAAGTCGAGACTGAATACAAAAGTCATGGTAATCAAGCAACAGTGATAATTTAGCCAGCCAGTATCATCACACTAATCACTTCAACAAAGGACGGTGATCATATTATTTTAAAATCCGCTATTGAAGAACTTAATGGTATTAAATAGTACGTACACTTCAGCTACTATCATGTTAACCTCAAAGACAAGGTAACTCAGCACTAATAAGACCACGCCAACTTTAGGCCACCTGAAAATATAAAAATAACTGTCCTTTTGACTACAAGTAAAGCTGAGATTTAAATAACAAACTATAAGAATAAGATGAGGACATTAACTGCGGCTAGGTCCATGGGATATGTGGCTACCCTCCCGCCAAAGCTCCAATTGCTCCAATCGTAGATGGTTTTGGGGATATGTACTCACCACACCTTGGAATTTTATGGGTTTCTTTAGGCAGATCCAGGGGGTGGTATATTTTTTAACTAAATATCCGTGGGTATTATATGTCTACCAGTAATATTAAAACACAAAACAGGGCGTGCTTACTTGTAAAGTGGGATGATGATCAGTGGAGCAACGATGAAGTATAGCATATCATTTGCCAGGTACCAACTCCAACCCACACACTGAAATGCAGGAAATCGCGATCAACAAAGTATGGCATACATTTTCCTCGCATCTTCTTGAAAGAAATTTCAATTTGTCGATTCATGTTTAATATAATGCCGATATAAGTAATATGTCTGTGTTTCTAGCACAGAAATACAATTGTTCAATGGTGTCACGTTTATAGGAGAAAGTGGATAAAAAACAACGGCTGTGTCAAAATCAGGAGACGACCTTCCCTTCTTACCTGTGCTTCCCTTTTATAAAGCGTGTTGATGTAGAGCATATTTGTCCACCAAGTTTCCTTACAGCGGGAAGCTTCCGGAAAGTCTGGACTGGTGGTTCCCGTCAGCATGTATGGGTAGAAACACGTGTACATCATGATAATCATCATGTAAACTGGGGTCAGCCTGAAACGAACAGGGCCGAAGAAAATCAGCTGACTTGTTAATAAGGCTTACGTAAAACCAACGAGGGTTTTTTCGACAATTTTCAATCTGCATAAATATCGTATTGATCAATTTCATAACTTGCAGGTATACTGTGCATACATGTATTGATACTTGTATGTGTGCTAGGGTGTGTGTGGAGTGAGCGTGTTCTCCGGAATGGTCATACCTCCAGTATCGATGGACATAATGCATTAGCACCTGTTTAGCGGACAGACCCCCTCCACTCCTCCTCAAGGTCTTCATCAAGGAGATCGTCACAAGACAGCCGCTGCAGAGAGTCACCAAAACACGCACAATGTTTATGTCTTATTGGGTGATTCAATTTAAAATGACATAGCCAGTAAATTCCCAATTCAGAGAGAGAGAGAGAGAGGAATATTACATAATTATTCCATTAATTGGAAATAATGACCGACAGGTGTCTTCTACTTTGAAGGGATGAAAATTGGATGGTCCGGTAGGTCTGTCAGCATATAGTACCTTAGTAAGAAAAATGTCTCCACAGCCACGGACATATTGTTGATGACCTTGTGGAACCATCGCTGCATCAGAACCAGAACATGGGGAGCAATGTTGGCTGAAATGCATTTGTAAACTGCAGTATGGAAGAATGAACTATGTATTAATTTTGTATTTGTTTTCATAGGGACACACCTGTCAGTAATTGTTTTGTCCACTTCTAAATATCGTGTGTGTCTATTATTGTGAGAATACACCAAGAAAATTTTAGCATCAATATTGATTGAATAAATGGTGATCGAAAAATAAAATTACATGTAGTCACCAAAAGGCAAAAGGCAATGTGTATTTTATCATGTAGATGCAGTTTATTGTAAGGAAGTTTAGTGCATGATTAGCAAATCATGAAGTAAAAGCCTTGTAAAATTAATATAGAATCAGCAGGAACCAAGCAGGAATAAGAAAGATTTACCTCAAGCTTGTGACACAATTTAAGCCCGCATCCATATCACACGGCTCTCAAATGGTATTATTATGATATAGATACCCGAATTGTTGTAAACTGCAGTATGGAAGAATCAAGACCTATGCATGAATTTTGTAGTTGTTTTCATAGGGACACACCTGTCAGTAATTGTTTTGTCCACTTCTAAATATCGTGTGTGTCTATTAATGTGAGAATACACCAAGAAAATTTTAGCATCAATATTGATTGAATAAATGGTGATCGAAAAATAAAATTACATGTAGTCACCAAAAGGCAAAAGGCAATGTGTATTTTATCATGTAGATGTAGTTTATTGTAAGGAAGTTTAGTATATGATTAGCAAATCATGAAGTAAAAGCCTTGTAAAATTAATATAGAATCAGCAGGAACCAAGCAGGAATAAGAAAGTTTTACCTCAAGCTTTTGACACAATTTAAGCCCCTATCCATATCACACGGCTCTCAAATGGTATGATTATGATATAGATACCCGAATTGTTGTGCTCCAAGTCTGGAAAGATGTAAGTCCCTAGCTGCCAGGTGTGCCCAAGAACAATCCAGAAGAAACTGAGAACGCGCAGGCCGTTGAGGCTGAGATAGCCTCGAGTCCCAGGATTTGCTGACGTCACGGCAGGAAAGTTTTTCCACAGAGAAAATGACAATAGCAACTTCATTCCGAGACCTTGAAAACCACAATGTTATAGACAGTTATTGTTTGATAACTACAATAAGAGTTATTATAGCTATGGATGAGTGAACTTGAACGGTGAAGAAATAGATACAAAAAGAAAATTAAGGGCGGGCCGCCACACCAACACCCATGAAAACATGATACGAAGGTAGTGTTTTACCATCGTAAAATAATCAATTGTACATTCTATCATTCCTTGCAAAAATCACCGCCAATAACCCACGCTGATTGGTCAATCAGCGTGCTAAATTATATGATTGACTGTTATGTAATTAACGCTCCAGAGCGCGCGGAGACCACTACTACGGCGCTAGTCTAAACTCGTCACATTATCAATATAGCCGCTGACGTCGCAAGGCGTATCCTGTGTAGTGGAGAGCAAAAGTTTAGACTAGCGCCGTAGTAGTGGTCTCCGCGCGCTCTTTTTTGGCAAAATTGATTTGCAATGAGAATGTTATAATATGATTTATTTTAAAATAAAATGGATTTTAGTCATGATAGAATGGTGATTGACCACTCGATTGTCGTGTCAGTCGCAAAATTGATCATGCTGACGTCTGATTTACTCTCACTTCGTTCGGGCAAATCAGACGTCAGCATGCTCAATTTTGCGATTGACACTCCAATCTCGTGGTCAATTCCTACATTCTATCATTCCGTGCAAAAATCACCGCCAATAACCCACGCTGATTTGTCAATCAGCATGCTAAATTATACGATTGACTGTTATGTAATTAACGCTCCAGACCGCGCGGAGACCACTACTACGGCGCTAGTCTAAACTCGTCACATTATCAATACAGCCGCTGACGTCGCAAGGCGTGTCCTGTGTAGTGGAGAGCAAAAGTTTAGACTAGCGTCGTAGTAGTGGTCTCCGCGCGCTATTTTTTGGCAAAATTGGCTTGCAATGAGAATGTTATAATATGATTTATTTTAAAATAAAATGGATTTTTGTCATGATAGAATGGTAATTGACCACTCGATTGTCGTGTCAATCGTAAAATTGAGCATGCTGACGTCTGATTTACCCTCACTTCGTTCGGGCAAATCAGACGTCAGCTGTATTACCCTCACTTCCTTCGGGCAAATCAGACGTCAGCATGCTCAATTTTGCGATTGACACTCCAATCTCGTGGTCAATTTCTACATTTAATATTGCACATGTACATGTGATACATGGGATACTGTGCATATAGATCTAGTTTCAACTGATTTCCGTACCTCAACCAAATTATCAAGAATCTTGAAGTAATGCCTACAACCTACTGGGCTACCTACCTCGGTGAGGTGTATTTTCAAGATTTTTCACTTGTACATGTATATGATACGCCCTCACCCATTTTTTGTGAATCTCTGAATTTGTTAAAACGTTAAAAATTTCCTTACTTATATTCTTCTTCGTGGGTTGAAATTGAACAATTCCTTCATTCACGGTAACAGCTTCACTGACAACTGTATCATTTTGACCAAGTTCTACAGTCGCTCCAGATACATGGCTACAATGCCCTTTCTCTTCTCCAGACACAGAATGAATATATGCTCCATTGGCATGACCGTTCACATTGTTAGTTGTATGGGGTTCTTCACTGGAATCTGATATACTACGTTGGAACTTGAGGTAATCGACAATAGATGCACTTAAGACAAGAAGCACGAAAATGACCACTATCACACTGGGAAATAATAAAGAATGAACAATCAGGTACATATTCAAGAACAATCAAACTTGACAAAGACAAATATTTTGAAGCTGACTTTAAATATCATATTATCGGGGGTGGGGTGGGGTATAAGGGGTCACGAAATCCCACACCCCTATTATTTTTTACTTATTTCCCACATCTCTAATATTATATTTTAATGGCCCTTTTCCCATATCCCACAAATTGTTTAGCCTTTTTCCCACAATCCCCTTCCATGAAATTCCGTATCCCTCTTTTTTGACATTTTTCCCACACCCCTAATTGTTTGGCCATTTCTTCCACATCCCTCTTCCTTATAAACCTTTCCCATTATCATCATGTAGGATTCCACCGGCAGATCTAGAGGGAGTTCATCAAATGCTGTGTATAGTTCTATAGATTTGGGACGCTTGGTAATGTCCACATGAACTACTTACAAGGCAACAACGGCGCTGGGATCTGACCAAAAGTCTAGTTCTTCATAGCAGTATGTGAGACTTCCTTCAGGCGGATACTGCTCACCCACTGAAGCAGAACAAAATTTGTCATTAATAACAGTATGCTCTTGACCTATTTGAAACATTTTTTCCGGGCTAAAGAAAATAAAGTATAATACTGAGTTAATTTGTAAGACATGTATACAAATATTACTGACCAGTAAAAATGGTGTTCACGTCTTCCTTGGTACAGGAGTCAGGGACGCACACACCTACTGATGAGGTTTCCTTTTGGAATAAGCATGTGATTATCTATTTTAAGTCAGCTCTACATATCAGTATGAAGAGACCACCAACTATTAATTTTGAAGTGACATAAAAAGTTAGAACACGTTCAAATAAAGGAAGTGAACATGTACATTGTGTACAAAAGAAATACAAGACAATCAATAGTAGAATCATCATCGGTCTATGGGCATTTCATTTCCAGAGTATATACGCGGGGGGGGGGGGTATAAGGGTTGCCAATCTCCCATCTCCCAATTTTATTTGCCTCATTATCCCATCTCCCAAAATTTTCCTTGCCTTTCTCCCATCTCCCATTTATTTCAGCTATCTCCCACTTTTGTCCTTGAACCATGAAAATTCCTGTGGTGGGCACTGCTGAGTGTAGGGGTGAAGGAATGGGCATTTTGTGTAATTCAATGCATCTATTCCAATGCCAGAAGTCGAGTGCAGGTAAACGGACAGTACAGTGAAGAGTTAGGAGTGGGGGTCGATGTGCATCAGGGCTCTGTCCTTATCCCTCTGCAATTTATCATCGTGCTAGAGGCCTTGTAATGTGAGTTCCGTTCTGGTTTGCTATAGAGGATGACCTGGTTGTCATAGCCGACTCACAGAATGAGTGTATTGCTAAGCTGAAAGCCTGCAAGGACAACTTGGAGCAAAAAGGTCTTAGAATCAACATGACAACTAAGATATGGTGTCTGGTATAGGTATTAACACCATTGCCTGCTACCAATGCAAGCTTTAGGTGCACAAACTACGCATGTCCAAGATGTCAGGGTAAAAGCTAGTCCCATTGATGGTAGACCAGTTATCTAAGTTGAAGTGGATGGGTCCATGCTTGATGCAAGGCCCAGTTTATGTTATCTCGGAGATATGCTATGCTCAGGAGGAGGATGCAAACTCTCATTCAGCACCAGATGCAATACTGCATGGGGAACGTTCAAGAAGTTGCTGCCTATTCTGACATCCAAACGTGTATCTTCAAAATCCCATGAGAAAATGTTCTCAGCCTGTGTCCATTCTGCGTTGCTTCATGGTAGAGTAATCTGGGCACCATCTGCTGCAGACCTTCAGCAGCTACGCCCCTATGACACATCTATGATACGTTGGATTTACCTGATGATGATACCTCTTCCACCATGCTCCAGACAATGTTAGGGATTGTGGAGGTATCCTCCGAACTGCACTATCGGCGTATCAGATGGTACGGAAATGTGAAATGATCCTTCTGTTACGCCAGCTTTGTCATCATAGGGACATGGAAATCCCTAGTCGTAGGGTACATGGGCATTTAAGGAAGACTTGGATGGAATGTGTGAAATCCGAATTGAAGGACTGTAACCTCCTTAATACAGACGTGCTCTTTAGAGACATGTGGAGAGCTGGTTGAGACACAGCCGCCTGCTGCCTAATCCGGAAACAGGGACACCCGCTTCAGTTGACATATTAATCCTTGGTTGTAGTAGTTTTAGTTCTTTGGCTACAAATGCATTGATAGATCAATATGTACACGCCCAAGAAATGCATAACATTTGTATTTGTTTTCTATATTACATTTGTAACTAATTGATTTTTTTCTATCAAGTCAAATACCTTTTACATAACCAATATTGTCCAAATTACATAAGTACTTGATGTCCAAGTTGCTTGAAACAAAAAAGTCTGTTAAAGGTTGCCCCTTGAAAAAATATGTCGAAAAATCTCAGTCTCCCATCTCCCACTTTGATTGGCTATCTCCCACTTTGGCTGCCTCATCTCCCATCTCCCATTTTTTTCCAGGCCAATCTCCCATCTCCCAAAGTCTTATACCGCCCCCCACCCCACCCCATACGCTTATTTCCAGTGTTATTGTGTCTGCGAAGTAGGGGCGGGACGAGTACTGAAAATTGCACTCAAGTACTCGATGTATAAAACACGACTCGTACACGAGTACTCGATCTTTATATTACTTACTTACTTTTTATCCTTTTTCCACCGTCAAAGGCTAAATCATGTGTTTTAATTGTGTTTGACATATTCAGAAACCATTAAAAGAGTACACAGTCACGATTTACTTGCCATGTTCAACTTCTTCAGTGATAATATCCTTATAATACTCCTCATTTCAGTTTTTGCAACCAAGGTGCTCACATCAAAGGGTCATATTTCCTTTTATCTTGGCTGCTAACTTAGGCTGTTAATACCAGTTGCTTTAGAACAAAGAACTGAGAACAATGACCGTAATGGCGATAGCTTATAAAACGGTCAATAAAGTACATTCGAGTACTCGAGTTGCAAAAGTGAACTCGAGTAATGGGAGTACTCGACTCGCGATCGAGTACTCGAGTACTTGTCCCGCCTCTACTGCGGAGGGTTAAATTGTCTATTATCACGTGGATAAAGCATAAGGTCAGAAATTATGTCTCAAGCAAAAATAGATATTGCTCCCTTTAACCCCAGGCAACCTCAACATACCACCACATATAGTTCCTACTGTATCTTTCTTGGCGATAGAGCCTTTAAAATAGTAGCACCTAATGTATGGTACACACTTCCACTGTCCAATCAATAAAAAAATCAAAGACTCTTACCATTTTAGAATCCCAATTAAAGCACCATTTGTTTAAGGACCTCTACATGGATTTTTTAAAAGTGGGATAACGGACTGGCTCTTGGCTCGGAGTGTTTGTACTATTGTGGCTACTCACGGTGTACTCGGTGAGGAAGGTGTACACTCTGCAGTAGCGGCCACCGTAGTCGTGCTTCACCCACGTCCTGTTGGGCAGACGACTGTCCGTGTACGTGGGCGTCACGCGCAGGCACTGCTCCATGCTGCCCAGGAAATGGTAGCGGCCCTCGTACATACCGGCCTCGGGCACGCCCTGCGCGTCCATCACTGCAAGGAGCACGTTATGTATTGATGATGCCTCTTCACAGTGCTATCGATTATACAGTAGACCCTCCTATTAGGGACCACCTTTGGGACCAGTGCTAGGTGGTCTCAATAGAGTGGTCTTTTTTACAGAGGTCCATTTTGGTAGTTCTATGAAGGTTTGGCACTGTGTAACGTGGTCTTAGTATAGTCTCAATAGAGAGGTGGTTTCAATTCGAGAACTGTGATTGGTGATTTGCCCTAATAGATCTTGAGCGTGAATTGTACATTGACTGTATTTAAGTGTGTGGAATGTGATGCAAACCTATTCAATTACAACTCCCGATTATTGGTGAAGCACAGTGTGCCTTGGTGCTTGTGATTTAGGAAACAAAATGCAGAGGAAAATGTGACGTATGGTCGTCAGTAGTTATTGGTGCCCGATAAGGGTTTAGTGGGATGGCGTATGTAATTCGAACCAACTTTAACCGAGCTACCACTGTTTTCAAAAACTCAAAACTAAGTGACCCTTACCTTACCAGCTCTTTCCCCAAAGGGATAAACCAATTAGCATTGAAACCCTTATTTTGACATTGTCCTACTCTAAATTATACTCTGTGTATTACAATTACGATTGAACACCACTTACTCCATATAGCCCAGAGATTCCAGAAGATTCCCTCGGATGCTGAGATGAGAAGGTGGGCATCCTGGTGGCACCGCTCTGAGATGGTGATATTGCCGTCAGTGCTACTGGAACCTCCCAAGTCCCACGGGAAGAACTGCAGAACACAACACAGTACTGCAGAACACAACGCTACTCTACGTACATATGAGGCAAGGGATGCAACTGCTTCATTTTGGGGGTATAGTCTGTGATCGTTTTTATGTGAAACCCTTAATAAAACTGAGCTTTAATATACTTGTTTTTAAGGTTACTTTTCTGCCTGTATACGTAATACCATGAATAAATTCCTGGTAATACTAGTAACCCCAGATGCTATGAAAATGGTTCAAACTGGCAAACTTTTCTTGTGGTTGTGGGTTTGATTCCGGTTTGAGTGAGCAGGCTACTTTTTTAACTATAGAAGCAGCAGCAGCAGCAGCAGCAGCAGCAGCAACTTGAAACTGAAACTTCAACATCTGAAGATTATCATAACACACCTTCAATACTTTTTCGCTGAGAGGTATCACATTACGCTTGGTAGAGTAGTAAGCACCTAGGATGTCATCTCTCCTTTCACAATCCACACAACCTAATAAAAATGCACAATATATGTTACTTGCATGTATATACATAAATATCAATCTAGCAATTGGTTGGAAGACGCTCACGTACACGTACATATGCGTGTCTACAACTATCACGTCGAACGTTTTGCCGGAAGAAATCAGAGTGAAACATGATCAGTAACCTGTACACGAAGATGAAAGTAATGAAAAGAGATACTACCTATTACAAAAAAGCTAGCTAACAGTAATCCACATTTCCACATGATGCAAGATATATCTCAAAACGCGTACGATGTAGAGGATTTTCAAACACTGACTATTACTGTCGCACTAAGATGCATTATCTCTGATATGATAATACGCCGTGTCAACACTAGTCTTACAGTGTGATTTTTCTGCAGGGTTTTCTTATCATCTACGTACAGTGATTATAACAGTCAAACCAGACCTACCGTCATAAGACCGAGATGAATCAGTCCTATGAGACTATTACGATATCGTTCCTGCTAGTACATGTACTACATTGTATGCTTTGAGCTTGAGACTGAAGGTTCACTCCCCATCTCTTCCTGTGGAGGTCGGGTACTAGTACATTCACAAATAAGTGCTCAATCTAAAGACAGAAAAGTTCAAAGATAAAGTTATCTGGATCTCTCATGAACTTGCCGGACTTATTCTTAATCGTGACATCGTACTATTGTAATTATGTTTATATTTATGTTAAAGAAGGTTTCATAGCTGACATTCATGAATTGTTTATAAAATACGGTTGAAATATTTCTATTGTCGTGTTAGAGTCATATTGGTCCGGCGGCCTTGCCGTGTTTGCGCGGTAATTCACCTGTCAGTAGGTGCTGGGAAACTTAAACCATGTTGAATGTTGTTCATTTTGTGGACAATTCTATATTAAGAAAGATTTATATTCATATACGAATGGTATAGACATTGCAGGATCAAGACGACAGTGTAGGGCCTATTCTTTCTAACGCAATGTTAGCAACACTTACATGTAATATGTTGATACACGAAATAGTTTGCACTGTACTATTAAATGGGTCAGTGTCCCACTTTAAGCACGAGACGAAATGTCGTCATGTAATCGTAATGAATCATTCAAGAAGGTGTCCTGCAATGGCAGATCCAGGTTTTTGGAAAAGGGGACACACTTAAGGAATTTCGTGGGTTTCGTATGCGATCGATGGGCGATGGCGGGACGTGTAGAAAACGCTATAAAAATGAAGTATTTTGGTAGGGAAAAGGAGGAAGGGGCGTACGCCCCCTGCGCCCCCTGAATTTGCCTATGTCCAGTTTGAGTGTGGCAGTCAGTTTCGTTGATGCTTTTTTGTTTTTGTTTGGTGGGGTGTGGGTAGGGTGCACGGGTATTATTATTGACACATTTTACTAGTGTTCTACGTCGCGTGCTGTGGGTGTCCATGTGCCTGCCCCTCACCAGGAAATTCTGGATCTGCCACTAGCAAGTCACCTATATTAGATTATGTCATAGCGACCACTATCCGGGGATGGCCAACAAGGAGGACACTTGACAAGTCTATGCTCAATGGGCTTGTATCATAAGACATGATAGTCTATCACCCCTCTGCACCTATTGTAGTGCAGGGGAACCAAAGACTATATTCATTTTTTTATTAAGATGCCCTTTACACGTCGAAATACGTACTAAATATCTGAATAATTCACAACAGAATATATTTTACGATATTTATAAACTTACTGATGATGATATTATTAAAGTTATTATCGACCCCTCTCATGTCGCTGAAAGTACAGACCATATGTAATTCCCCTCGATCGAGCTCGAAATGATAAGCAGAAAAGTCTCGTTTGCCATGCACAACCCACGTTTTTAAAAAGTCTGGCTACCCCCTGCGGGGATACATTCATACGTGTACGTGTTTTAAGGTTGTTGTCCCGTCTTGGGTAGTATCAATGGCCACACACAAAATAAATAAAAGGGAGCCTGCAAAAGCACACAAAATTACACATTCAAAATCGATTTGGAACGAAATGGTTTCCTTCCTGTGTAAAAAGTGTCCCATATTATCTCACTTATGTGCAGCCTCAATCACATCGCGTCCAACTCCGCTGACATGAAAGAAAAAGTGACGTAATCAGGCTGACCTACCTCCATTCACAATCATATGTGTTTTACATTGATTACTCACGCAAGTAGGAGTGCGTACCTAGGCAGGCTGTACGTAATATGATGTTTTGGTGTGAGTAACATTAATATCACATGCATATGAATACATCATGGGCCAGTTTAGAATGACATGTATATAAGCTGTAACACGTGATTGCAAGGCGCATTATCAACACGGATATACATTTTTCAACACAGGATAAGCAACTTAAGTGGATAAGATCCAGGACAAGTTCATGTATCTAGGTGATTATTCACTGGTGGGCTGTTTGTTGCAGTGACATTGGAGCAGTTTGCTTCCAACATTTTTCAAGAGAAAATTTAATAACAGGATACACATGAGCCAGGACTTATTATTGGTCAATATAGACAAATTCAGCTAACGTTTATTGACCATAGAACTTCATTTACTGATATGACCGTCAAAACTATATAAATGAGACACAGTCTGTTAAACTATTTGAAATAGTGTAACCTCAGGAGTGTAACGAAGATTCGATCATTGGGGCCATAATTATACTGTACTCCTGTGTGCTCATTACTTGTAGTAACGCATGTAATATGAAAATGATATTCTGCAATATTGTGTATTGTATTTTGGGACTTGCTTTTGCAATTCCCGTTTTTGGACAAAGTGATGATGAAGCGAATTACATCAAAGTGTTATCACCCTACTACATGGACAAGAAGATAATCCTGCTCACCAATCTGGAGAAGGTATTCCAACAGCAAAATTGAGTTTATCAATGAAATTATAAATGAGATTTGATCTGAGTTAAGTCTGAAGGAAAAACATAAGTGTTTCTTTTAACCATAAGTGACACAGAATATTATATACAAACCGTTGTGTGATTGAGACTTTGAGTGTTACAGACGAATTGTTTCGATTTTATTGTTTTTCTATCTACTGATAATTGTGGAGTTATATAGCCTGAACTGCTAGTCGATTTGGTGCTCTATGGTCGTGAGTTTGAATCCTGCCAGAGACTACCTGATGTAGTCCTAGCTGAACTTGGAGTCAAATGTCTAACAATATACATTGTATAGTGATATATTTCCAAGTGCAACAAATCAAATTCATTTAAAAAACCCATTATATATACATACTTGGTTGTATCAACCCGTAGCGCCTGGTAACACTTCTGCTTTTACGCAAGGATTTAAGACATCCAGGTCTAATATCAAACAGCTGGAAAAATCTCACATACCTTTCTTGCATGTATGTCAAGCATATATTGAGTATTTAATACATTTAGTGGCCAAATAACATGATTGTGTAAAATATAAATGCCTTTGTGACAGAAGTGACAGTAACATTCACTAATACATCGATCACAGGTTAGTAATTATATTCTTTATTTCACAGTGTTTTCCCTGGGACAAAAGTGGTGTGAGCCAATGTCTGGCAAGCGGACGCATCACAGACCAATGTTTCACAGACCTCTATATCTGGAAATCTGGAGTCGAAGCTTGGCAAGAATGGGCAACCAAAAGTAAGTGTAATTAAGCACGCCTGGAAAAAGTCATCTATTGTTTACAGTAAAAACGCTCTATTAGGACCACCTTTTTGACCAGTGTTGGTGGTATCAATGGAGAGGTCTGTCTAAGTAGTAAGGATGGGAAGTGCTCACATTGTTTGATTGTTTACAGAGTCAATGACCACTTGACTGTTTGTCTGCTTTTGTTATTTGTATTACATGCGTAATCGCATACACGACAGTAAGCTATACACTACGCAATGTTTCAATTTCCAATTTTATTGCAGACTGTGTGTTGTAAGTTCACTATTTTCTTACCTACTTATCAATGAACGTTCGAAGGTTCGTTCGGAAAAGTGTCCTGAAGGTTCGAAGGCTAAAACCCACCAAATGTCCCACCTCTAGTCTTTATAGACTCCTAAACCATACATCCTATCACCATGAAACTTGGGCAAATCAATGTGTGTGTTCCAAGGGTGGTTTTCATCAAGTCTAAAAATTCACAAATGGGCCCACCTTTACGTAAATTGCAATTTTATTTCAAAATGCGGGCATTTTACCCCTTCTTTTTTATCTACCCCCTGCTAAAGTGCAGCCCATGTGTTTATGATTGACAGCCTCATTCAATTTTAGCCAATGAGAGCATGGGCCTTAGCACTTAGCGACTACGTAACGACTACCGTAACTATGCCAAAATGTCCGCATCAACAGTGCCCGCTTCAGATTAATAACACGACTATTCTGCTTAATGTATGTTCGGTTTCATGATATTAGATGACACATGTGTAGATATCATTATATTTACTCCAGAGAGCTTGTAGTTTAAGTGTGTAACAACATTATGATGATATATTTTGCTTGAAAACCGTCACGTAAGTGACTGCTGTAACTCAGTTTCTGTGACTACCGTAACTCTAACAAACCAGGCCCGAGAGTAACGTTAGTCACCAAATAAATTAAAAATCCATTTTCTGCAACCATCAAAGGAACCTTCAATGAATTTATGCAACACGCAGATGACACATGCATCATACTGTCTTCCTGCAAAAAAATATAAAGCCATTTAAAAACTGTACCTTATATAAAAGTGCAAATGGATCTCTACATACATTATTATAAGTGACTACCGTAACTCTGAGTTACGGTGGTCGCTTTTGCACTGTGCTTAGGGACCATTCAGAATTCATCACAGGATTTTAGGGCGGTCCATGAACTTTTGTCACAATGTTTGGAGGGGGGTGGGGGGCTATCAATTTTTGCACACACTTTTGAGGTGGCGCTATAAATTTTTTAACAGAAAATTTACCTATATTTTTAGAGATTCTGTACTAAAATTTCCTGCTTTGGATATCCATCAAATCGGATTTGGGTTAACTCTGACAATAATTGCCTTAACTGTTGGGAGGGGGTGGGGGGCAATGTCATAAATTTCTATCACAGGAAATTGAGGAGGGTTAAATGGTTACATCTTTTTCACAGAGATTTGAGACGGACTATCAATTTTTTCACAGCATTTTTGGAAAATCCTCCTACCCCACCCTGTCATAAATACTGAATGGTCCCTTACATACTGTTTCAATATTATAGTTCATGTCAACAGTAGGGTGAAGGGTCCATGTAATATAGTGCCACAGTACTAATGAAAAAGAAAATACAAAATTTCTCAATAATAACATATTGCATTGTTAACATCACTACTTACATGATCACATATAGATCTACCTATGTATTACACTCTGATAAAAATACCAATTTTTCTGAATATCCAATGGAAGAAAATTGTAGGATACCATGTCAAAAGCTATAGTGTGCGACTGCAACACGTGGCCGGGGAAAGCTAGTAATAGTAAAAAAATAAATTTGAAAAACAAGTAACAAGGAGGCATGTTTAAAGGCTAGGGGAGTTCTAATGACAGCTATGAAATTATCAATGCCCCTACTTTTTACTGTCCAGCAGCTATGAAAGGTCTGATGTTTGATGAAAGTTATCTATGAAATTGCGCACAGAAAATTTTCGGGGGGAGCATCCCTGTCTGATATGAAGGAAAGTGCCCCCCCAGTTTATAAACACATCTCACTACAGTTGCATTGAGCAGGATGCCAATGACCTGGTGTAAATGTAACCTGAAAATCCTGGCCTACATTTTGATAAATCTTCATTTAAGACTAGCTAGCTGTCTTAATCGAATGTATTTGGTTAGTGTAAATGTAGTCATCTGATCCTGCATTAGGGGGGAAGACGACAATGAATCAGACATTTACATTTATTTTACATATTCACATTTTATTTTTGCCAAGGCGGAAGAATATTCTACTCAGAATGTGCACCTTGCTGAATGTATGATAAGCTGAAAGTCTCTGCACTCATTTTATATACAAATATTTCAGTTAACGATGCCCAGGGTGTGCCCGGCTCAGGGATATTTGACGGTAACTATCACATGCTTGGAAGCTTTGACCAATGTCACAGTGTTGCACCTAGCAACACACCGGTCATTCTTCCTGATGGCACCACTAAAACGCATGATTTCAATACGAAGTATTGCAGAGCATATACTCGTCTCTACGCAGCAGATGTAAGTACAATTTAACTAAAGTATGAAGTTTTCATTTTGTTTTGGAATTTTTCTTCAAAATTTGAATTCTATAGAAAACTTGTGTTTAAGAATCAAATTTATCAGTACTATAGTAAAGAAACTATATGATAAATCTAGTATTCTAAGTTTTATGACGAATACTTGCTACTATTGCAGAGATATCAATCTTTGGGGCTCTGCGTGCCGGAGTCTTGCTCACAAACAGATGTTAATCTCATATTAAATGGTATGTGAAGATACTTTAATGTAATTTTGCAATTTAATGTAAGTTTGCAATGCTTAATAAATTTTGTAATATTCGTACATGTGTGTATATTTTTACTACCATACAGTGTCAGTCATATTGCAATAAAGTTGCACAGAATAGTCGATCTAAACAATTCCAAGAAATATAGCCTGCTTAATTTTGTTAGAGGTAAATAATTTTTGCTTGTGCTTCACAGTACTTGTGAACGATAATATTACATCATGTTTAGGTTTTCATATCACATTGTAGTGAATACTTATGATAGGATATTTGTATAAATGCAGATAATGGGACCCATGTGCCTCCCGACCCAACTCTCACTTTTTGCTATGAAGAACTCAATTTTTGGGCTGATCCATCAGCAATAGTAGCATTGTAAGTGAGTTGGTATATATATCTTATAGCTTTGTATACAATGCACACTCCTTATAATAGTGAAGAAATATGCCATGTTTAATAGTGGTATATCTGTTAATTCACTGCCCGAATTTATGCAATATTCCTGGGCTTACAAGGGGAATATTGCACAAATTGGGTCTTGTTGAAGTGCAAAAACTTTCTTGTCCTCCTGTTTTATGAAAGTCATGCCACATACACAATTGTACCTTTTATTGGACTCCCAGGTTTGTGTAAAACAATGCACCTATAGTACCTATAGTAGTTCTCTTTAAAACCCTGTGCACACAGCTACAACTACATAAGACTGTATACGACGCATAGGTCGTATGTCGTCGCATAAAAACATCAAATAGTGTCTGTTTACAACGTTGCTTTCCCACACCACTACGACAATTCGTCCTAAACCTTCTGTGATCCTGGCGAGTGCATCATATACTAAACTGGAAGCAGTATGCGCATACTATAGTAGGAGTGTTCACACCATCACAACTAGTGCCAACTATGTGCGACGCGCCCTGACTACGCCTGAACATACTCATTCGTTAACGACGGCCTCCGACGCAATGGATATTAATGGAAATTTTTGGCAAATATTTCTAGAGGTTTACCGCTCATTTGAAGCTTTAAGTTTTCAAATCTTAAAGCATTATTCCCAAAGTTGTGTAGTGAAATTGAATATCTATTTAGTATCATCTAATACAGAAAATCATTAGTCCTTGGTGTGTTATCTATTCTGTAATATGTGTAAGAGTATATCCAACAAAGACTTCAATTTCGCCTTCATTTAAGACTTTATCTTGAATGATTTATGCTGAGAGTAAATACACTTGACAAATTTGGAGCATGCAGTGCCAGAGTGATCTGCTTCCCAATCTGAGGACTATAAGGCCATCTGTTTGTACATGACAACAATTTCCACAAATTACTGATAAGTCTTACAATATCGTAGTGTTCATTCATTGTAGAATGTTATGAGACTGTGATAAGGCTGACCTTGATATTTTCAAACTATATTATGCTAATGTAAATGAATGGTGGAAGTTTAATTATTCTCAACTGAAGTTGAATGTTTACTTTTCCTAAAATATAATCTGTTTTCTTCACAATTATACTGAAAAATGACGCGGACTGTACGAGGAATGAAAATTTAGTGTGTGTAATTTACTTGACTTGAAATTGCATAATCTGATCATGCACACATACCAGGTATATCATATGTATTAAAACCTGTTTTTATAAATTTCGATTAGTTTAAAAATTGTGTTATTCAGAGTTCAACAATACAACAATTTATGACTGAATAAACAGGGAAAAATATAAAAATGTTTTGATTTGCCAAGCTAAAACCAAAACCAAATACTGAAAAAGGGAACAAAAATTTTGGATAATCAAATGGTATTTTAACCCCTTGAAAACCCTTTCATTACCATATGCTCTCAATAAAAAACACCGTTTGTTCTATATTTCAGTGTTATTGTCCTTATTTTCTTGTCTCTGGTGCTGGCTGGTTCACTTTTGGATTATATCAAGTACCAAAAGAGTTCTTGTTGTAAAGTGGAAGAAGAAAATTTGAAGAATGTAGAAGGAGGGACCAAGCAGAGCTACACGGTCAATGAAGATGTAAGAACGAAGCAGGGCAACAATGATAATGGTGTTTATGTTGTTGAACAGCAAGGGGCCCATGGAACTCCTGGGGCAGTGCAGGATGGGCCTTTGCAGTCAGAAATTGAAGTGCAAACTCCTCAACCAGGTTCTTAATTTACATCCTCATTTATATCTGGCAGGTTGAAAATAACCCCTATTTGAAGACTTCAAATTTTGGGGAACATCTTTTAGGGCCTCAGCCAAATTAGAACATCAGGATATTTTAGCTTCAATATTGTTCAACATATGATCTAACAAGGTCATATTAGAAAAACTGTTATAGACTTTACTAGTGATGTTAGTTCAACCCTGTGAATTTCTTAACCCTCGGGGAGACATTGAGGAGATATTGCAACACTGATTGTGCAGTGTTAATGAGATCCTTGTAGACTTACGATGCTTAATTAATGTATTAATATAATAAAATCATTTACTGACCATCCATCTCATTATGTGTTCCTCACTAAAGAAAGATGTGGGAGATTTACCGTCTTCAACAATATTGTCAGGTATCCCTGCTCAGCTGCTATTGTCGTTCTCCCTGTGGAAAAACTTCCCGGCTGTGACATCGGCCAATCCGGGCACTCGCGGCTTCCTCTGTCTGAATGGCCTGCGTGTGCTCAGCTTTGTATGGATTGTCCTTCATCATACGTGGTTTCTAGGCAATGTGGTGGGTGGATATGCACAGACTTACAACCTAGGTATTGTACTACATTTATATTGTTTAACCTAATCCCTTATAAATGTATACATCAGATGGTATATATTGGGACTTGAGTCTGTGTTGGAAGGGGCGGGGTCGATCTAAGCTAGGGAGTTCAGGCTAAGCCTCAATGTCACATCAGATGGACCTGAAGCAATGACCGTAATAATGCACACAGTCACCAAGCTATGAATACTACACTCATGTAGTTGTAATCGCATCTGATATTATAGTGTAGACTCATCTATCCTGGTATATGATACACAAATATACAGTTTATTACTTTAAACCAATGGATATTTATTTACAGAAAACTCGTACACTGTCACCAATGCATAGGCCCTACGTATATGTGAAAGTGTACAAGTTTTCTGTAAATAAATATCCATTGGTTTCAAGTAATAAGCTGTATATTTCAGTCATGTAGTTGTCATATCATAGCATACCATACAAAGACAATAATGTATATTCTTGTAAAATGTTCAGTAATACTGCCTAAATAAAATCTATCGCATGTAGTTCACTTCGCCATTTGGTGATGGTTTATCCATTTCATATTCTCTTTCTGTTTATAGCAAACTACGAGATGTACATGGAGACACACTATACCAATTGGTTTCACATGGTCATCAAAAATGGTTCTCTAGCTGTTGAAACATTCTTTTTTCTCAGGTAAAGATTACTAACACACCTTGATATTTTAGCATTTGACTGTAGATCTTGTGCAGCTTTGACTCAGATTTGAAGGGAGTAAACTACATGTATATATTTTAGCTTATTTATTATTACTCATTTTAACCATTTTGGCCAGAGGAGCATTGTTTTATAAATTATAATGAAAATTTATAGTAAAAGAATTTATATTGTTTTTTTCGAATGTATAGCTCAGTTCTAAGTAAAGACAATTAAACATAATATGCGACAGACTGCCACTTACTTAATACATACAATATTTTTAACATGTTTCAGTGGTCTGCTGGTCACCATGTCTCTGATGCGCACACTTGACCGGCAGGGCGGCAGACCAAACTGCAAACAGATGGCGCTCTACTACTTCCACCGCTACTGGAGGTGTGTACGGCATGACTGTTAATAGTCATCCAAGTACCCACACTTCTAAAATCCCACCACCCAACATATACAGTAGAACCTCTGTTAAGACCACTTGTGGGACCAACTTTAAGTGGTCTCAATGTAGAGGTGGTCTTTGTATGGAGGTTTCCAATGGAATAATTCTAAAGGTTTTGGACTGAGAAAAGTGGTCATATTATATAAGTGGTCTCAGTAGAGAGGTGGTCTTAATTGGAGGTTCTACTGTATTATGATAAGTATTCACAACATGCATGGCAATACCACCATTACAGTAAAACACCTAAGTGATGGTTGTATAAAATGTTGAATCATAAGCAATTGATGGTTATTCATGTGTACAGTGTTTTTGCCAGTATCCAAAACTGACATTCATGTGTACACATTATGCGATGCAGATTCAGATCGTTATATAATGTATGATGGAGACTGGACCCCATTTACATATTTTCTCACGATACAGACTAACCTATGGTTACATGATCCAGATTTTACTCCAGATTTTCTGATCCATGCTACATGTACCATTAGGAATATTTTCCAAGTTTCTTCTGCTTATGTTATGATGCAGACTGACGCCAGTCTACATGTTCCTCATCATGATGTTCGCGTGTTTCTATCCGTATCTGGTGAATGGACCAACACCACCAGAATTTAAAGAAGTCGCGGCGTGCAAAACAAGCTTTTGGACGAACCTTTTCTATGTGAATACCATAGTATATCCTGAAGAAGGGATGGTGAGTAATTGCAAAATTATATGCGTGTTGATTCTTAGAGTGTTGTTTGTTAATTTTTATTATTTTTGAACTTTTCATTTTAGATGGGACTATTTTTTGCCAGCTACAGTATATTATTGTACATCCAAACAAGAATCCACATTCATACGTTGCCACTGCAGCCAAACATGGTTATATTACATGTATGAAGCAAAACAATCATGATATTGTACACTAATATTATGTTGAAAATATTACATGTATCTCCTCTATATTGTCACAGGGTAGATTGATTATGTTTCCCAAAAGAACATGATAGATGATGATACTGAGAGCCAAATCGAGTACACTTTGTGGTCTAAAAATGAAAAAAAATCTATTTTCACTAATTGTAACCCACCGTAGTTGATAATTTTTCTTCTCCTAAGTAGATGTTTTTATCATCGTTATGTAGAAGGGTGGCCATTTATCTAAGATTTTGACTACCTATGGACCACTAAGTTATTTTTAAGTTACTAGTTCACTTTTGATTGCTCTCTTCATTGCAGTGTATTGGCTGGTCATGGTATATGGCTGATGACATGATTTATTACGTTATCGCGCCCATCGTGATAATTCCACTTGTCAGGTTAGTTAGTTGTACAGTGCTTCCATGGCCGAATGGATAGGGAGCTGGACCTGTGACCAGAAGGTTGTGGGTTCAATTCCCAGTCGGGTGTGGTCCTGGTGTGGTTGTACGTGTTGAGCAAACTTACCTAAGTTGCACACTGCTCCATGGTACCTACATGTACTCATCAAATAGTTACAGATCAGGTGAATGAATGCAATGTGAGTTATTAGCATGTCTGCACATACAGTAGGATGCCACTGATCTGGCGTAAAATGTAAAGTCGTTGAGTAAAATACTTGGATCATGACTATAACACCCCAGTTCTGTGGCAATATACATATATATGCCACAGTAAAAATCCCCAATATTACTTGCATTTACAGCCAATCAGAGTAAAGCTCATTTGCATACATGCCTTGAAAAATTATTGCACACAGTCATGGCCAAAAGAGGGCACCACTGTAGCTGATGTAAGCTTGCCACCATTTCGACCAATCAGGCCTCTGGGATTCCTATCTTTACAAGTAGCACATTGTTCAAAGATGGGCGATATGCAGCAAGTTGCTTGTATTTTCATAAATCAAAGACATCATGGGTGTTAATACTGGTGTGATCTATCCATGACCATAATAATAGTAGTAGTACTAGTACTAAGTCAGTTTCATTTGAATAATTATGTGCCCATCATATCTCACTACTATATACGCAGTATATAGCCGTGATACCACCATATCCAATTCTGTGGAACTTACGCTCAGAAACCGACCAATCAGAAGGCCCACTGCCAAAATGTTCCGCAGGGAATTCAAACGCCAAACTTACGATCTCGCTATATAAGTAAGATGAAACTGAGTATTGATTTTGTCTTTGACGTAAATCTAACCGAAAATAATTTTTCCACATAAAAGCTATAACTGGGCCCACGGGTTGGTATGAGCAAGGACTTTAAGGCAGTGTGAGTGATCAAGCCGTAAAAACCGACGATGATATGTGCCAGGATATGAAACTAAGTAGATCAACTGTTTTCTATTTTAAATAGAACTGAGGTATTCTTTTCATATCGTGGTAATCTACATGATTATTCAAACAAAACATGTTGACATGTTTAAACAATAAAGGTTTGTAGTAATACTAGTCATTATACTATGTATGATACTTAGGTATCCATAGATCAAAATTAACTTTGAATATTTCTAAATGCACGCATTATTTACTTTTAAAAATGAAACTAGATCACACAAAACCATCCATTGGCCACATATTGTATGATGTCATACGTAGGGCTTTCCTCAGGTCATCTTGGGTCACATCAGTACATATATTATGTTAATGAAGGCTGTTAGGGTTATGAGGCTGGGCCTAGAACAAAGTGATGTGCCCCAGTTTTGCTGCATGGACTATAGATGAAATGTTTGAAATAGAATATTGCAAAAATTGTGAAGACCATGGATTATTAACCTTATTATTGTTTTCCAGATATCCGAAGTGTGGGTGGGCTATAGCCTCAATTTTCTACATTGTGTTTGTTGCTGTTATGGTGATATCTGCCATGTAAGTATGCTTATCAATTGTTGTAAAGAACGATTTAAGCCACTTATTTGAAAAATGTATTCAAAATGAGATACGATTTTTACACAATATTTGATAGAAAATTTTCAGAGGACTGGACATCTAAGGTTTCATTTCATTGGGCAGAGGGATGAGGGACACAAGGTGGGGGGAGCTTCTGATTGTAGTTCTAAAAAAAATGTAGGGATGTATATTTTGTGCATTATTTGGTAATATAGCGGAGACGAGATTGGTGTAGTCTTTGTTCACATTAATTAGTCATCATACATTGTAGTTATTCATATCTTTACTGAGTCAGTTTTTCTCAATAATTCATTTTTGAAAATAGAAATAAACATATGACAAATGAACGTGAACAAATATTAAAATACTAGGTATGTTTGATGAAAACAATCAAATAACCACTCAGTCACAATGCAATCATCATTGCACAGCCACATACAAGACAATCGTATGAGTACCAGTAAATGATTGTCACAATGTTGTCTTTTGAGAGCATGAAGTACATGTACCGGTAAAGCATTTTGCCGCTTCTGGACTTTGAAAATAAAGTTTTACATTTAGACATTCCTAATCTAAATCTAAAGCATTTCATATAAGACTTACCTGTATCAAAGATTCTATATATATATTCCTTTCTGATTACATTGTGTCTAATGCAAAGCAGGTCTTGAAATCTGAGTACACAAAAAATGCATATTTGTTACTCTTGGGCTATAATATCAAAGATTGAAAGTATTGAATGTATTTCTGCTGTTGACATCATGCTGTTTACATTATATAGCTTATATATATCAATGTATATGTAGTTTGTTTTAAATATATAGTTTAGCTCCCTGCATTCTTGCCATTGATGTTCCTAGTTCCACATACGGATATACCTGTACAGTTGTACTTTCAGACATAAGTTTATTATATTTTATACCTGGTATATACTAGTACACTTTATTAGAATTCAATATGTTTGTATCTAAATTTACATGTTATTGTAAATTTAAATTTATGGATACATTGAAATTTGAAACTAAAGAATACAAACTTGTACAATGTGAGACATGTCCATATCTGTTGAGCACTCTTTGAACTGTCACAGTGGAACAAGTCAATATATTTTTATATATATTCAATATTCAATTCATTATGTGTTGATTCCTTGGTTTGTTTTGACACAGCTTTATGTGGGACTTCTGGGGGCTGCTTTACTTCCCTCCCCACACGCGAGGAGCCCCGTACTTCCTAGGGGTCATTGTCGGAGCTGGTCTCTACAAACGAGACTGTAAAGTTCCCATGAAATGGGTAAGTTTTCTACTGATGCTATATGTTTGCATGATTATGTAACTACAAGTACCGTATTCTCGTGCATAAAGGCAGATATGTCTATAACCGTCATGTCATTTTTTGTTCTCAAATATTGTAATATATAATTCATTAGTAATATAATCCTAATAATCTATTACGAATGCTCGTGAGGGAATCAAATTAACTTACTTTTTTATGAAGAAAAACAACGCGCAAGACACTTCCATCTCAGTGTCCATACTTAGTAATTCAAATGTCTCACACATGTGAAAATGGAACAAAATTGACTTCGGTAAAAAAAACTATAATGAATTGTTCGCTTTTCACTTCTCTTCCATGGGTGATTTAAAATTTAACAAATATGTAAATTCTGTCTTGAAACATGCTCTTTTTCAAGTCTCTACGTCTTAGTCTCTGTTATAGGCCCATGGGCCTCAATACAAACACATGCCGCACTCCCAATGTAAAGCCCGTGCACAAGTATACAATTGATGGATCAAAGCCATTAAGCATGTCGTTTGTAATCTTACATTTTTTTGGAAAATGTCCTTTCCCTTTATGAAATAGATACTAGTATGCCACTTTATTTGATTGAGTTCACTTTCATAGACATATCAAGGGTGGGGGGTGCTGGGGGCGAGCAAAATGCTTCATTTTTTAGTAGGGTTTTTGGCATGTCCGCCATCAATTGAGTGTACGGAACCTATGAAATCCTGCGCCCCCCCCCCCCTGTTACAAAAACCTGGATCTGCCATTGATTTTGACTTTTTCATGAATTCAAATATCAGTTATCTAAATGATGATGATGATGAGAAAAAAACATGTTTGTGTCATTTTTACATGTTTTTTTATACATTTACAGTGGGCAGTAACGATCGGCTGGATAGCAGCTTTTGCTGCCATCTTGGTGGGAATATTCATCGAGAACTTTGCTATCTCACACACGGCTTTCCCACTTGGCATTGCCTGGATTGCATTTGCCTGTATGACAGGATATGGAGGTAGCCTCTTCTAGTATTTTGTTCCTACATTTAAAATTCGTATTTTACATGACATGAAGTAACACAATATTAAAGTCTATTAGGATACATATTTGCTGTAGGTGAACTAGCTGTTTACTTTGCAGGAATGATTTGATGTTTGTGGTGTCATATAGTATTTTATCCCACATATAACGGGACTTTTCATTGTCAGACCAGTACTTCAATCTCTCTCTATGCTAATACAAATTAAAGAGTTGAAGTCTTGGCAATGTTAATGCATTTTTTCAATTTCTGTTTTCACTATGTTTCCAGGGTGTTGATTAGGCACTCGCCACTCGCCCCTGGCTGATGTAAATTTCTGTTGGCTAGTGTAAATTCAAAGTCACTCGCCACAGTCGGCGAGTATGATTACTTGATTCCAACACTTTAATAACTAAGGATGGCTAATTTGGACTGGAACATTGCGAGTGTAAATTGAGAGTCACTCGCCACAGAAGGCGAGTGTTCTTCTGAACGAGTCACATTCCCTGCGTTTCTACTTGCAGGTCCTATCAATGCATTTCTGTCTTGGAAGTTCTGGATTCCACTGTCTCGACTGACATATGTCGGATACCTCATTCATCCCATTGTCATCTACAATCAAAGGCATAATTCAATGGTGCCCATCTATATAAATGAAAATATGATGGTAAGTGTTCATGTATTATCCAACCATTTTTATATTTCACAAATTTAATTAATATGTAGGCTACTCTATTCATTGTTCAAGTTTTCATTCATTATCTTAGTTTAAACTTATACTTTTAACCACTTTTTGAGACTGTTCACCTGCAGCTTTCAATCATTTTTGCATGAGAAAAAGGTCTTGGAAAAGGTGAGCTCTCAAAAAGGGGTTCAAGCATAAGTTTAAATCAAAATGATGATTGTCTTACGTATTCAACAATTTTGTGTATACATGAGTCAAAACTTGTTAAACCAGTTTTGATAACACGTGGGCATCTATAGACATTTTTAAATATGATTCTCTTATAATTCAATTATTAAATTTTCATTTATTTTTATGATTTTTATCTCAACTATTTCATTTTCTATATATAAAAACATTCAGTTTTTTATTGTACAAAAAGCAAACCTTGAATAAACTCATCAACTTTCAAAAACTACCGCACTTTCGGCTGGTTATGAAATGTGTTTATATTAGTCTTTGGAAGTTAAAATTGATGCTTTCAGGTCTTTTGGAAGTTAAAATCATTGTACATTTGAAGTCCTTGAGGTTATAACATCATAATACATCCACCCACAATTCTTCACAATTCATTGATCATTGATTGTTCCAACTATAATTTATGATACTTATTTTAACATTAAAGCTTTCATATCAATTCAGTCAGTGATTTCTAATCATTACTAATTATCACAATATATTTCATGGCTTAATTACCCCATATAAAACATATTCTAATACTGTTCTTATTAATGGTAGCTGCAAATGTATTTTTTTCCGCAGGCTTACACCTTTGTGGGTTTTTTGGGTTTTACGCTGTTTCTATCGCTCCTTGTCACACTGGTTTTTGAAGTGCCATTCCTAGAGCTTGAGAAGGTTTTCTTTCCCAAGAAAAAGAAGAATTGATGAGCTCTGGGCTTACTGAGAAACAGCATAACAGGTTTTATAAAAAAGACTTGAAGCCTCAGAGAACAGTCTATTACAAGAAATTGTCATACATGACACGTCTTAATTTTATATTCAGAGTACTTTATTTACATAGTGGAGAACTGTGATCTTTTTATTTTAATGTTATTTGGTTTTTAAGTAATTTCTATCTTTAGATATGAAGCTATTCTAGTATGTTATCTTGTTTGTCATATTGTGTTTTGTCTATTTTTTACTATTTTACATTTGTACATTTTTATACTATGAGTATACATCCTGTATATTATCAAAATAAATTTTATTAGTATTGGTATTATTTGTATTAATCATTTTGGATGATACATGTGGGAGCATTATGTTGACAACCGTTTGGGTGATATTTCATTTTGTTTATGAATATTAGGATCAAGTAATAAAATGAATTTCTATCAAAAATTAGACTATTGAGTACAATGTTTGCACAATACAATGTATATGAATCATGCTGGTATAAGAAGGCAATTCTGTTTCTTAATATTTTAATTTACTTTTTATTTTTTCTATTTACTTTACTGGCTGTCTGAGTTTTTTGTCTACTTTTAATTTCATAAGGTGTTTACTGCGGGGGCATATGAATTTTTATTGTGCTAAAATTATAATCAAACAATGAAACTGTCTTTGTTTAACTGAATTTACTGTTATTGTTTTGTTTAATTGGAATAGAAAATGTAATGCTAATGTTGCATTTATTTCAATTTTTGTATTTAGTTATTTGCATGTACATAGATCTGGAAATACTTTTTATACTATAGATTTAATTATCCAAACCCACCTTTTGTCCCATAACTTCCTTTAACCAAAACACAGTTGTATAAGATTATCACCATTTGGTGCAGAATCGTAAATAGAATTTGTGGCAAAATAATTAAAATGGTTGTATACATTGCCAAATACTGAAGTGAATATGTATTTTCTGTAAACTTTTGGAGAGTACAGTACTTTGTGTCTTAGTGTTACGTCAAACGCATGTTGCAGAGGTACATGTAAGTGATATACACGTACATGTATCATGTATGTTTTGATCCACAGGGTAAAAGTTCACATGTTCTTGCTATTTTTATGGTTTAAATAATAAAGAGATAGACTATAGTATATCTGTTTTATATATTACTGTTATATAGCGGTAAATCATGAAATATGAAATAAGATTAAAAAAAATCATGACAAATTTTTGTTTTGTGCTTCTTTAATGTTTTATTTACCATATTTTGCATCAAACTGTACTCCACAGGAATTACTTGAACTAATTTTTACAAAGAAAACAGCCTTCACAAGTGAATCTATCTTAAATCTAGTTTCTACATTCTTTCACATCTTTCTACCATGCATATTTCTACCACAATAGACATAGCTTGGTAGAAAGATGTGAGATGAATGTAGAATGTAGAAAAGGAATTTCACAAGCATTGGGAAACATACATCATTTGGTTTGGTTCTATTTGTTTCTCTATTTCTGCTATCTTGTGTTCTAAATTAGTTTTAAAATATAAAAATACCTGTTGGTCCAAACGTTTTTATTATGAAAATGGTTTGGGACCATTTTTGACTTTTGAGACCATATGCTGAATACCAAATCACCAGAATTTTATATACATATTGTAAAAGACGTGGCCTGGGAGATGGTGTCGTACTGGTTTCGTGTTGTACTTGCTGGTTCCCGTTCTGGATAGTGTCAAGCACACGCTAATGGTTAATTGGTTCGGGGATAAAGGTTAAAGGCAGGCAATCAAGACAGAAATAGAACATACAAGCATGTGTTCAAGCATGGCATTGCCTAAGTCGTAGGTGGATTTGAATGTGGCCAAGTATTAACACATGCCAAGGTGTCTGGGGAGGATGGCTCAGTTGTAGAGGCCTGCCCCATCAATACCGCATAAAACACATATATATATATATATATATATATATATATATATATATATATATATATATATATATATATATATATATGTAAATTGATCAAACAATCATAGCTTCATAGGTTTTTTTTATTGGCTTACAAATTTGTTTCATGCCTCTAGTTTGGTTGGAGTAGGTTTATGGTGGATATGAATCATAGAGGCTCGGTCAAAACCGAGAGTTATAATTGATCAATTGAAGTGTTACAATCATAGCTTCAAATTGCTATACAATAGCTCCAATAAAACAACCTATGAAGCTGATTGTTGTGATCAATTTACAATTATAACAAGTTTTTTTTGATCGAGCACTCTAAAGTGTAAGGATTCATTCCATAGTATATATATATATGTGTATGTATGTATGTATGTATGTATGTATGTATGTATGTATGTATGTATGTATGTATGTATGTATGTATGTATGTATGTATGTATGTATGTATGTATGTATGTATGTATGTATGTATGTATATGTATGTATGTATGTATGTATGTATGTATGTATGTATGTATGTATGTATGTATGTATGTATGTATGTATGTATGTATGTATGTATGTATGTATGTATGTATGTATGTATGTATGCTATATATATATATATATATATATATATATATATATATATATATAGCATAGTTATATATGCTTATATATATATATATTATTTCAACTGGTCTGATATGTGCAGAAGGCCGTGCATTTGATTCCACATCCTTCCAATGTGTTTACAAGGTTCCCAAATATTTCACATACTGTGGATGGAAGTGGACCCGGAAATACACACACGCACACGTGTGTTTTATATGAAATACACAGAACTAGATCATTGTCAAATTTGTTTCATGCTGCACACAATCGTCAGCCACAAATGGTAAACAAACAAAAACAATGAAGGAACATGACAGATCAAAATATAGTATCAATATTAAGTAGTATGTACTTAACAAAATGCTTATGGTGAAATTATACACTGCAAATAAAGGGTTATACTAGTAGTTCAGAAATGTCATTGAAGTGAAGTCTATTGCTTGTAGTTGCATAAAGTTTTTTTCCCGGTGTCTACAACTGTTGGAGAGTTCGTTTCTGTTGTTGAGTGTGGACATGTCTGGCTTACATATATTATAAAATATTTTGCGGTCAGGCAAATTTTGGAGGCTGTGGAGTATGGAAGGGCGTGGGCTATTATCTCCCAGGATATCATGGATATGGTGTGGTCGATGCTATTGTCTTTGAGATGCCACATATATATTTACTTAGTGTGGTGTCGTATCTTCTTATCCAGCTTATAGGATACTTTATATCAAGTGGCAGCTCTTCACGTTTCAGTTTAGACATTTTGATTATTGCTTTACATTTACATTTTAGCCTATGTGGTCCTAAATGGAGGTCACTATGGCACTTGCGACCGCATAAAGTAGTCTTAATTGAGAGGTTGGTCTTAATTGAGAGGTGATCTTGATATAGAGGTTTACAATACTAATGATATATAGGGGGGAAAGTAGGAACAGAAAAAGTGGTCCTAATAAAGAGGTGGTCCTAACATAGAGGTGGTCCTAATTGGAGGTTCGACTGTACTACGAGCGATAATCGGGTGCATCCAGTCTTGCGCAAAAACCCCAATATCCACTAGTGATCGCTGAAGTCCTTTAGTCATTTACTTTGAAGCCGGGTGAAATACAGAATGTCATGTCTAAGCTAAGCTTCATCTTGATGTTTCGTTGAAAAATCAGTTCGCAATCATTTCAAGTGTTGATTCACCCCCGGGGATTCACTACAAGTGCTTCATTGAGATGGTCTACACTCGCCCTTTGAAGTTATTAATACCGTTCAGGGTGAAATACAAATTGTGAAGGGCAAAACTATTACCAATATACATCACTTGAAGTAACTGTTGTTTCAAATGCCATGTGTGCGAGTGAAAATGCATGTGACCAAAACATTTTGCAACAAGTCGATTTAACTTATTTGCAGGAAACAGTTTCCAAAGAAGTTTGCATCAGTACGAAGTAGGTTGTACAAATGGTCACACCTATTTTCAAAAGATTATTCTGACCTGTATTCCTTGAATGTTCACGGATTGCTGGTGTGAGATGTTGGCGCGTCTGTCCGACATAGCCCGCTTCACAGCGAGGACATGTTATTTTGTATACCACTTTGCTTCTCATCATTGTCTGTGCAGGTGGTTTGAGGTATGGCATGGCTGTTTTAATTTTCTGACAGTCATTACTATGGTACAAGACGCATTGGTACGATGCAGGGCATTAGCATATTCGTCAGTGTACTTCCTCTATACTGTATGAAGAGAGGAATTTTCCTGCTTTGGTTATTTGGTTATTTTGAAACAAAGTTGCTTTGTTGTTAAATAAACAATTCCACCCCAGAAATGTCATAACGAGAAACATGAATAATTCAGCCCACATCTTTCGAAGGCAATATTATAAGTTCATAGCCATAGCTGATGAGATATGACAAATACGCAACTGGGAGTGTCATAAGGAAGTGGAGATGCCTCATAAAATGAACTTTCCCTCTCGAAATTCCCCCTTGCCATGGCGGACGACAGTTTGCATAATGACATGGGGACTGTACTCAGGTCACCTGATATATATTTGTTTCATAGTGTCATGATTGTGCATTTATACATGGATATGTGGTTCAGTTTGATACCAGTCTTGCATGACAAATAGTGATGGCTAACAAAAGAGAAGAATATGTAAGGAAATTATTTGTATATATATGAACAATGTCTGCCTGTATGTGTGTATCTTTATAGAAAGAGTAGGGTGTAATAATGTGTGTACGTTTTATTGGATAACGACTGTTTTTTTGTTCAGTGGTAATATTTTATTTAAAATGTAGCAAATTACAAATCTGGTACATTAACCGGTAATGTACAGGTACACTTATCCACATAAAAATATATAATATCCATGATTTTCTTAGAAACACCCCCCCCCCCCACACACACACACAAACATACACAAAGCAAATTGTATGGTAAACACTATTCTCTCAGCTATTGCATGATTAGAGGTTGGCAATATCAAATATTACAATATACTCATTTTGTATTGTGACAAAAAAATTAATGTTAAATATGCAGTGCGCAGGCATATACATTTTGCAAGGGTATACTTTGTATCCCAAAGACTTTTAATTTGGTTAACAGTTTTATACACGATATATCTAATCATAACACTAATAAATCTCAACACCAATGCAAAGATAAAACCGGGTGAGTTTGTAACATGTAATATTTTATCAGGTGAGTTCTTAGGGCGTATCAAGGTGAGTCCAAAGGAAGGAGTAAATCTTGACACCTTTGGACCAGACTTAAGCTGCGGCTGGTATAATGTAATAGCGAACATACATGTACATGTATGTGTAAAAAGTACCGGGTAGTTGCATTTTTGAAAAATAGGCGTTTTCATTTACTTCAATTCAAATATGACATGGATCAGTGAATCAGTTTGAACGAGAATATAGACCTGATATAAAGAGTGATGACCTGAATATAAGAGATATAAGAGAAATGACATATGTCATGGAAAAAAAGCCTATTTGTCGCTTAGGTCTCATATTAAATGTGCTATTTTAAACGCGACAAAAGCTACACGGGGGTACCAGAATATAGTACGCCTAAAGCAATATATACAAATTTTTTGACTTCAAAAAGTATCCATCTTTGTAATGATGATCTGATTATTTTAATATTTTACATAATATTGAATCAACTACAAAATGTACTTATCCCCACCCCGTGATTTGGGTAAATATCCATTAGGTGAGTTAAAATGGGGGGCCTTTGGGTTAGTCATTTTGTAAATGGGGTAAACACTATTAAATATGTTGTATGACCAAAGAATATAGAATAGTACAAAAAATGACAGCGATGTTTGTATCTTTGTAGACCAAGATTTGGATATAATTATGGGGTCTTTGGGTTTTGGCTGTCAGGAAATAGCATCGGTCTAAATCCGGGTTGAGTTTGACTAAAATGTAATATTTTATCAGGTGAGTTCTTTTTACTCAACCCGAATATTGAATCAAGGTGAGTCCAAAGGAAGGGCAGTAAATCTTGACACCTTTGGACCAGACTTTGCGGCTGGTATAATTTTAATAAAAGGTGGGTCAACATCGAACATCACATGTAGATGTATGTCACCCCCCGGCATGAACCTTATACTTGAAAGCAAAAATAAAGACAAAACATTTACAAACATGACCGAGGCAAATGACCCCCCCAATTCAGAGAATAATAAAACCAAGAGCAATCTAGAATGAAATAGAGAAATCACATGTAGATATGTCATTAACTATGAAAAAAAATATATGGTAATTTGTCTGCTTAGGTCTTTTATTAGAGAACAGCCTGCCACCAGCTGCGCCAGACACGTGAAGTCTCGCGCTTGTTTGCCGTATTGTGTTCTTGGGAACATGCACGTGTCTCGAATTCAGATGGCTGTCAGTTTTATTGATGATCTGCTTACCATTGAATGTGCCAGTTGTGCCTTTTTTGTTTATTTCGTTGAATAATGGTTGTTTTGGACCGCTAATGTCATGGTTATTATGAAGTTATTATTAGTTGTTGAAAAAGATGTGTTTCTAATAAAACAAATTATTGAAAATGTTAGATCTACCTTCGATTGCTCGCACAAAATATTCTTACATACAACCATAAATAGCCTTATACCAATGCATGCATGATTGGCCTGCATATGGTCAGAAATGCAACAACTTAATAAACATAATGATTACAGTATGCTTCTTGATAATCAGCCATGTGTGACATGAGTACTAAATGAACCATGCAGCTGCATGTCAAAATGGCGGACAACATGGCTGCCTCATTGCCTTCAAAGACGAGCAGTCCCTTGTGTGCAAGCACAAACTGAGGAATCGATAAAGTCCTAGACATGGACCACTTTCTTTGAGGAAGACACTAAATTTATGCACCAACAGATCACTTTTGATCAAATGCACGTTGCATAGGTGTTAAACTCTTGACAAAATATGTACAGTGTACATTGGCTTAAATCAGATCATGGATGTAGGTGTAAGTGGGGTGTTGGCCTTTAGGAAGTCATGCTGATCTTGCCTGCTTCATTTGTAAATCAATGTAAATGTGCTTATTTACCACTATTTATAGTCTCAATTCACAGTTTGTTGTGCTCTAGCGACTACATCTACACCAGCCCTATCACACTATATCTGTCGCAACTCCCTGAGGAGCATTTGGGATCACCGCTACCGTAGTGCAGACCTGCTTATCACTCACATTTAGCGTTCGATCGTCTGACCTGTAACCTGTAATGTGTAGGCACCACGGAGCAGTGCGCAACCTGTTAGAGGTAGGTTTGCTCAACACCCACCATCATACCCAAGCAGGAATCGAGCCCACGACCTTCTGGTGAGGAGTCCAACTCTCTATCCCCTCGGCCACGGAAGCATTGCTGTTCTTAAAGCCAAACTAATATCTTCATACGCTAAAATCATATATACAGGTATCTGATAAATTGCTTACGGATTTATGTTATGTTTATTTGTCTCAATCAATATATTGAAACAGGTATATTGTATTAAATTTCGCACCAAATAAACTTTGATAGCTTTTACATTGGATATTTGGCAAAATGTCTGAAACGTTGTCTGGTGTTAATAGTGAAATTATTGGAACTTTAATTTGGATGAACTGCTTTATGTACAACTCTCTTACAGGCTGCAAATACTAAATCACTATATGGCGTGAAACCAGGACACCGAGACCTATATTCAATTTCATTTTCTTGAACGGAAAAAAAGAAAAGAAAAACGATTTCCACCTACGCACCGAATTTACATTTCTATGAGCATTTTATAGTGGGCTGTTTGGCATTGTTGTATTGTTGTATAGTGTGCACGAATGCATTAATACAAATTTACAATTGTGTCGAAACAATAATACACTTTATTGTACAGTGTTTTAGGTTGTTGGTCTTAACGAACTAAGAATTGTGTATTGTTGCATAACAGAATGACTGAAAATATAACAGCAATTTATGCTTGGACTATTATTTTTCTGCTTTCTTTTTTGGGTGTGTATGTGCGTGTGATGGGGTGGAGGATGAGGCGATTGGGACTTGGTTTGAGCTAAATTAATATTCTGCCTCAAATATCTACTGGTGAAGCCAGGCGAGTCATAGTGATCATGATGAATAGTGGGGATTAATATTTGACCTGAAACTAACTAATTTATCATAGAATTATTGAAGAAATAGGTTATGGTTTTGAGGTCAATATGCATGAATCAATGCCAGAATTTGGTGAATATTCACCAAATTCAGGCATTGATTCATGCAAGCTCGGGCAATATTCACCAAATTCGGGCATTGATTCATGCATATTGGCCGAAAGAACACGACATACGTATATTCATTATACCACGATTAACCTTTAAAAACAGTTTTATTAGATGGGAAAAGCTCTACATTGGCCACACCGAATGACAAGTCATATGTCCTTCTGCTAGGTTTGCAAACATTATTAGCATTATCCGGCATTTAACATTTGTTTAAGCAATTTTGATCACTGAAACTATTAACATGACATTATTTATGACATTTCAAAGCATCGTTTTTATTTACAAATTATTTATGAACAATCAAAAGATTCGCTCAACTACCGGGGTATTATAAATGACTAGCTTATACCCGTGGGGTCAAAGAGGCATGCTGAGAATCACATTGAATCACACCAGTGACATAATCGTATAAGTAGATCCCAACTAAATCATGGTGAGTTTGATTGACTTGGCATCTTAAATGAAAATCTAAGGGATGGAGTATTAATGTCTATGTAAATGGGAACACAATGCCCTCCATGGACATAGAAAAAAAACATATATTTGGTGAGTGTATAAATATGATTTTCTACAGCATTTTATTTTCAAGAACCCTTGTCTTAACGACACTTGCAGTTGTGCGTGGAGTAAGTTTTGAACAGTTAAAAACTTGTAAATAAGCACAACCTTTATACAGTCTATGCAAGTTCCACCTGAGAAAGACTCATGAAATGCACAGACTACTGATGGTCCACTGATGTATCACGTAAGGCTTCAATGTTATGCGTGACCCACATGTGTACGTAATTTTAAACCAGTGTGATCACCTCTTAAATTTCTGGCCACATCGGAGGAAAATCGCCTAAACGCATGAATTACGTGTAAAAGTCCGTTGTGCGTGCAAGCACGTTAATAATTTGGAATATTTACTGATCAAACATTACTTCTGTATTTACGCAAGAACTACAAAAAGATCTCTAACGAGCTGGTCCCACTGGTTTGAAATCACGTAAACGCATGAATCACGCACAGAAGTGATGTCTTAAGTGATGCTTCACTGGAATATCGCATTTTGTCAGTCTTTCTCAGGTGGAACGTGCGTAGCTGTAAGTGGACATGCGCCGCATCAAGGTTGTGCTTGATTCCAAGTTTTGAACTGTTCAAAACTTATTTCACGCACTTTCATAGAGGACCAATCTTCAAGAAAGGCACTACCGCCATGGCAGAAAATTATCAGCCAGTGAGCCTTACGCGTGTCTCCTGTAAAGTCCTAGAGCACATCATATGTAGCCATTTAAAAGCTCACTTGGACCAATACAACATACTGAAGGTTGCAGCATGGGTTGAGGTCTCGCTTTTCGTGTGAAACACAGCTCTTAGCCACACTACAGGACTTGTTCAGTCTCAGAGATAATGGTGCCCAAGTAGACATAGCAGTGCTAGATTTCAGCACGGCATTCGATAAAGTGCCCCACAAGCGGCTCATGTCAAAGCTCAGAATGTATTATATCCAGGGCAGAATACATACATGGGTAGATGCCTTTCTATCTATACAGGTAGATCTCTAAATTTGACGATCGGGTTCAACTGCAAAGTGATCTAACTAGCCTTGAGAGTGGAGTGAGTTATGGGGTATGCACTTAAATGCCAGAAAATTTAATATTATGACAGTTGCTTGATCTACTCCTTTAGTCCATTTTTACTAACTAGACAGACCAATATTGGGGAATGTGGACTCCTGTATATAATTGGGCGTAAAGATCTCAGCAACATTAAACTGGGGTGATTATGTCAACACCATAACCAAGAAGGCTAACAGTCGTCTTGGTTTCCTTAGATGGAACCTGCGAGGTTGCCCCCCAGAGACTGAACTAGACAGCTTGTATATCCCTAATACGATCTGGCCTGGAGTATTGTGCGCCTATTTGGGATCAATACCTACAAAAGGACAAGACTATGTTGGGGGCAATTCAAAGAAGGGTTGGCCGATGGTTGACCGCCAATATTGACCCTCGTGCTAGCGTTACAAACATGCTAAATGACCTTGAGCTTGAGCTCATTGAAAAGAGAAGAAGGAATTCCCGTCTGACTGTGATGTTCAAGGTGTTGCAGGGTCATGTGAGCATCGCCCAGAAGGTATAAATATCACTTTCTGTGACACCCACACACGAGCTGCTCACAGCATGAAGCTGCAGCACCAACGAAGTTCCACCACACAGCAAGGCAACTGGTTCACCACTCACGCCATCCCAGAGTGGAATATTTTACCTGCCTCAGTAGCAGAGGCTGCATGGCTCTGTAGCAGAGCTCAAGAGTCAGCTCACACCACTGGCTAACTAGCCAGTCACTCGCATATACATGCACTCCTCTGTGGTGGTCTGCAGATTATCTACCTAGACCTAGACTAGACCTTACGCATTATAATATACGCGCATCGTTGACACTGCAAAGTTCATCCCGGTGTACGACCAGTAACGGTTCCAGTACAATCCGCGCAAGGTCTGCTACAGTATCAGGTTAAATACTCGTGATATATGAATTACGTACACCCACGCATGCACTACATAAATAATGTCTTGGTAGTTGTGCTTGATTTCTAGTTTTGAACAGTTTAAAACGTGGATTCACGCACAGCATCGATCCGCCACACGACCACGCAGAGCTACGCAAGCTTCACGTGAGCAACACTGACAAAAGGCGCAGACCACAGATGGTTCACTGAAGCATCACTTAAGACATCATTTTTATACCTGATCCATGCGTTTACATGATTGCATACCAGTGTGACTAGATCTTAACGGATATGGCGGCTAGCCATAAAACTATTATAGCAAAGCTCTTTTGAGCAGGCTTGGGTCCATTATTTTTTGTCATCATCATTATCAATCATTATAAATAACGATGAAAATTTTCATTATCATTATAATTTGTCAAAAAAGGTTCATTATCATTATTTTATCATTTCATATTTATCATTACCATAATATTATCATTAAAATTTCATACACAAATCTCATTATTTTTTCATTATTTTTAAAAGTTCTTTAGTTTAATGGTTGCCTATGTACTTAGTATTTATGTTACTTTGATATAAAGGAAATAGGAAATTTAAACAAATATAATTAGATTTCCTACATATGATATTTTGCTTTGCTGGAATTATCATTGCCGGTTTGATTTCCCATTGTCAGTTAGATGTGCCATAGCCTATTGTTTTTCGATTCCCACAAGGACTGCCTACTGTGTTGTTAGTAACATGCCCATAAGTTCTAACCTGCAGCTATTCAGCTATTCACAAGAATAGCAGTGATCATGCCTTCAATTAAGATTATTTGCCAAGGTCTTACTGTTGACAATTCTGATAAGGAAATTGCACTTTGATGAACTTTCACTATTTATAAGTGACAATTGTGACTTTAAAGAGTGTAAGCTATCATTTTATCTTTAATTTGAAATTGAAGTAAACTTTTGTACCATGCAGAATAGGCACATGTATCTATATTATTTGAAGCAATGAAAAGAATTTTGAACTCATGATCGTAAATGCCATGCATATTATTGTTATTAATTTCAGTAATGAAGTAATGAAAAGGTAATGATTTTTTTCACTATTCTTTTATCATTACCATTATATTACCATTACTTTACGTTACAGAATTGTTCATTATATTATCATTATTATTCCCCATTTTTTCGATCATTATCATTAATATTATAATTAATAATGGACCCAAGCCTGCTTTTGAGTGAAGCGATGTTCTATTTTCTGTTATCAAACTATGTCAATGTTTATGAAGTGGTGTTTTACAGACCATAACGTTTGTTAAGCTATGTATAAAGTACATTTGTTTGCCTGTTTGAATTAAACTGACTGGGGTATATAAAAGTAGTATGGTTTGTACTAATAAGTTTCATACTTGTATTTTATTTATACAACAGTAACAACACGGTAATCTATAGTGCATATTTTGTGATCTTATTAGTTATTCACTCTGAATTCTGAGTGATGTGTTTGGAATAATTAAACACACCGTTACACTTCTTAATAGTAATAAATTCGGATACAAGTAACACGTTTCGGACATTTCAGTTTTATATGCCATCCATTATAGTGGGTTTATATAACCTCGTTTATAGGCATTCCATGTCTAATTTAATGTGAGGAATCGAAACCACATACAGTACTACACATTCACAATTCAGTATCCATCTTGTACTGCAGCATGACAATGCTGTGGGTGGTCATTACCGCAGCCACAACTGTACCCATCGCCCTCTACTGGTGGTGTCATGGTCGGAAGCATGGACTGGAACATCTGCCCGGACCACTGACTGTGCCCGTGCTGGGGAACCTCCACTTGGTGCGGCCGGCGGCGTTTCACTTCCAGCTGCTCAGTTGGGCCCAGCAGTACGGAGACGTGTACCGCTTGATGATTGGCCCTCGACCCACTGTTGTCGTTACTGGCGCTGATGCAATGCATGCGGTAAGGCCACCACAGATTAGTTTAATTAATCTGTGAGGCCACAATGATTTTTGTCTGTTTTAGGTAAGAAAATATTCCAAATCTAATGAGGGAGTGAGGTAAAACATTTAAAATAAAACATATTTTGTGGGTTATCTGAAAAATCTAACGAGATCGATTAAAAAAATCATAGCTTGTCTAGGACTCACAGACCAACAACACCGCTAGCTGATTTAGACTAGATGCAACTTGGGGAATTCCCCATGACAACACAAACACATGCTTGCAGCTAGCAGTTGTCAGAGCTCACATACATGTAGGATGTGTAATTTTATGGGCATTTAATTTGGTGGAGTGGCTCAACAGTTTTTTGTTATGCGCTGGGTAAAGCTAATGAGTGCGATCATTCAAAACAGAAAAAAAACATAGTGGCCTAATGTTTTGAAAAAAGAAGAAGGTTGCAATGCAACAACCTCTATAGTACCATGGTGTGCAAGTGTTGCAATAATTGCGTACTATATGTCGGATATGTCATACCAACATTTACCCTTTGCAATATCCAAGTTTCTGGTTATAATTAAACGTTTGTTTTCATATACACAGTGTTCACCTATTATAGATTGTCATCTAGTTGTAAATGTTATTTGTATTAATGTTGCATGGGCCCCATGTGTGGTATGTACACTGCTATGATTTACAAACACTATACCATACACATTACTACTATTATATAGAACGGTACATGTATCTGATAGGCACAGAGACCTTGAAGCCAGGGCATCCGTTCTAGGTTTGATTTAAGCTCTAGCATATTCATCACTTCATATTATTGAAATAAGTTGTCATAGTCACATGCAATTATAATCTAGATATTTTCACCAATATTCCATAGCTTCATTTGACAGTATCTCATTCAGGAAGTTGTTTTTGTTTTCGATTGGCTGGATTTAGTTAGGTTTGCATCATGGATGATGTGTTGTTTGATTTAATTTGATTTATTTTATTACTGTGATATAGTTTAACAATCAATACGAGTACTGTATAAACAGATGATATGTAGGCCCTATCAGTCACCTTTACAGATACTTTACAAAGTCTGCCACAGTCTCTGTGGTAATGCAAACTTAACCAACCAATCAAATCAAATCTTAATGCAGCCAACAAACCAACTTTCTGAGTGAGTTAATGACAAATGAAGCTATGGAAGATTGGTGAAAATATTTAACACAGGACAGTGTCAATGTTTTTCAAGAAAGTGAAGTAATGAATTGCATAATAGAGCATAAATCAAGTCTAAAACGGATGCCCTGGCTACCATGGTCTAGGTGTTTATTAGTTACTCTTCTATATAATAGTATTAATGTGTATGGATTGGTGTTCATAAATCAAAGTAGTATACATATTCCACACACACCCTCCCATGATGCTGGGGCCCGTGGCCTCATGCATGTACATAATTCGATTATTTTCTGTGCACTATTTATACCTTGGTAGTGTTTGGTGAAGAAGAGCAGAGATTTTAGCGGGCGTCCCCACTGGTTCCGCGCTGATTTTATCACCAATGGTGGGAAAGATGTACTAGGATCAGACGATTGTCCAGCAAGACAAGTATCTCTTTTGTTAAACTTGTATTGAAAAGCATCACAGACTTGAAACCCTTTTTGTTGGCAGCCACTCATATCATAATTAATATTTTGTACCATGTGTCTGTCTTAAAACTAGATTTTTTTAATCACTGGTGAGGTTAAGGGCACTTGATTATTTTCTAAACTATATATATTTGTAGCAGCATAATAGAAAATAAACTTGGAATTCCAGCACATGGTAAGGGAGCCAAACGATTATGCAGTAGAACATTCGATAAAGACCACCTCTCTAATGAGACCACCTCAACCAAACCTAGATAAAGCTACCAAAATGAACCTCTGTAGAGAGAACACCTAACACGTATTGCAGAGATAGTCCTAATAGGTAGATTCTACTGCATATCGTAAATAACGAAAGTAATACTCGTTTAAAAAAAATCAGGTTCAGAAGAAAATGATGTCAAAACAGATCAAGGCTTTCGGCCAGGGCCTAGAACGTGTAGAGACGATTACCACCAGTGTTCTGAAACGTCTCATCAGCAGCAGTCTCACTCACGGTAGGTACATGTACATGTACTCACAGCGATATTTAGAGAAATCTTCATAGCAGCAAACAGACGTCCATAAGCTGTAATTATATGGCAACAGAATATACATTCATAAAGTAATAAACAATAATATAACCAGTAAATTAACGTTATTTGGGCGATATGCACTTAGGAGTAGATCTGATTCAAGCGCATGCATGTAGATAATGAGTGTTTATTTTGACAACAGTCTTCTAACGTAAGTAGATAATATTGCCGCTGTGTTTTTACTCTAAATATGGAGTTATCAAAGTATAATAACGCATCTATAGGGTTCTAATCCATCTTACTACACCTCTTAACATTAACAATTTTCTAAAGTAAAGTTTTCAGATTATTAAATGTTTATTGGGCACTTTGCCAACTAAAGTGAGCGTTCCACAGGGCCATTAAATGTATGATCCATTTTCGACATTCTTATTAGTATTGGATGCACAATCACAGATCAATATTTCAGCAGCAGCAAAAGTCTAATTGTTGCTGTTTGTTGCTACAAGATCAATATGTAGCATGACAGAGCCACTATTATTATTGGACATTGGTGACACACACATTTTTGTGGCTAATTACATACATTGTAAATGTTAGTCAAAATTTCCAAAATATTTTAGTAAACATCTTTATTGCCCATATGTCAACGTTGTTCGAGTGACACTGTGTTCTCTGAGCACTTTTGATCTAGTTTAATGTGGTGATTTAATGTGTCGGTGTTATGAAGACAGCTATGCTAGTCCCAATACTATGTCTTGGGTGTTTGCAGACAATGGACCCATCTCCATGCACAGATTTCTGAAGAAGTGTGTCTTCCACATCACCTATATCATCATATTCGAAAGAGAGCTCACGGACCCAGAAGAAGAAGCGACCATCGTCAAACTCGCAGAACGTACCATCGCAATTGGCAACGTAGACATCATGGGCATGTCTCTTGATGCTTTTCCATGGCTCAGATTCCTTGGTCATCCCATCTACAAACAACTGCAAAAATTCAGAATAGAGCTACAGGACCTGTATGTCAACAAGTGGAAAGTTAGAGAGGAGAAGTGGTTTGCAGACAATCCAACAGCACAGGATGGAAATCTGCCTTTTAAGCTGCTCAAATATATAAGAGAAAATAATACTGCGGGCTTGGACGACGAACATGTGAAATATGGCGCATTTGATGTGATATTTGCTGGAATTTCAACGACAACTGAAACGTTGGCATCATTCTTCAACATCATGGTCCACTATCCGGATGTGCAGACGAAAATCCAGGCAGAAATTGATTCTGTGATTGGCCAAGAACAGGTGAAAATTGAAGACCGCCAAAATATGCCATACACGCAGGCCACTATTTTGGAACTTCTAAGGTAGGAATTCGTAGTCCTCAGAAAGATAATCTCCACTGCTTGCATTTCAACAGTCGTAATTGTCTACTCTAAATTACAGCTTATATATGCACTTTTTTAATTTATAGATTCACGGCCATTGCACCAGTTATGATACCTCACCGAACAGTATGTGACACCGACATAGATGGCATCAAGATACCGGCAGGAACGGATGTCCTGATGAACAACTGGGGCCAATGCCACGATGACAGGGTCTGGGACGAACCATTTCAGTTCCAACCAGAGCGCTTCCTTGATGAGCACGGTGTGTAACGCCAGATACAGAAAAGAAGATTGGCGATGAGCAATATTCATATACTGTTAGATTTTCAGTTGCCAGACTCTAATTTATTCAATTATTTCCAAAAATTCTTGAAGGTATTTTAATTGTATATTGTCAGGTACATTCTCTCTCTCTCTCAATACTTTGGCTACAGTTGTGTAAGTTAATAACCATTGACCAAACATTTATTAATACGATGAAAACCTCATAAAGATCAGATGTGTCTTGACAAAGGTTATCATCATTTAGTTTTAAACAGGATAATACAAAACAATTTACACTAAGCTTTCAACAGCCTGTGCTGTCTTGTCGTCGTCACTGGGTCGGGGAAAATCACCGGGTTGAGTGACCTCCCTCCCACCATCCCTTCTCAGGTCAGCACATTGTTCCAGAAGAAGGAAGCTGGTATCTCTATTTAGCGTTCCCTCAAGTGAAACACAATGTCCCGTACTGTCATGCAGTGAGACTATGGAACTAGTTGTTCTGTGTTCCATAAATCTGGGTCTTAAAGCCCGTCCAGTCTCCCCTACATACAAAAGCTTAGTGTAAATGGCTGAATTTTATCCTGTTTAAAACTATGCGTATATAGCCTTTGTCTACCGAATCCAGGATGAAAGAACTTCCATCTGACCCTATGTGTGCTGCAGGCCGGCTGGTTTTGGCTGACCACCCGAATCGTGTGAACCTGATGCCGTTTGGCGCCGGCCACCGTGTGTGTGTGGGAGAGACGTTCGCCATGTCGCGCATGTTCCTCGTCATCACCATGCTGCTGGGGCGCTTCTGCTTCCTGCCGGCGCATGACCTTGCACAGGTATGACTTCTCCATTTTGGTGACGAGGCTACTTTGCATGATGACATCACAGGTCCTGCCCTGTACCACATGTTATGACTGTACAAGAAAGTTGAGTAATTTCCATTTACTGATGTTTTATTCACAATTTGAAATTATTTGGAACTATTTGGAGGGCGTAAACATTTTGTGGTAATGGTGGCGGCTTCGAAGGTTAAAGTTGAACTAGCAAAACAAGGGGTGACCACGTGTTTGCCTTGTTTACATGATAATTTCATGGCGAAAATTCATGAATCCATAGTAGATTTTTTTTAAATGACACTGAACAACCAGTATTTGCAATTCATTTATGTTACCTACATATCCTGAATATTTGAGAGAGCAGGGCATTTGTTAACAGAACAATGAAAAGCTATCTGTGTGTTCTGACCCGCAGCAGCCGTCCTGCGACCCGCGCCGCATGCCGCTCAATGGGGTCATGGACGCGCCCACGTACAACGTGCGCATTGTGGACAGAGCCAGGATGTAAAACATGTGGGCATTGTGGACAGACTCAGGATATAAATAGAGAAATTAATGAATACAGTAGAACCTCCAATTAAGACCACCTTTCTATTGAGACCACCTCTGCAACACGACTTTTTTCACTACCCCCAAACTCCATAAAACTACCAAAATGAACCTCTGTATAAATATATAAAGACCACTTCTCCATTGAGACCACCTAACACTGGTCGCAAACGTGGTCCTAATTGAGAGGTTCTACTTTTAAAAAAAGAGACATTAATGAACATGACGAAAATATGGCAAAATATGATGCCAAAGAGGATATATATGGTTCAATGTTTCCGGGCATCAATCTAACTCTAGAATGCTTCTTTGTTAAACTGTACGTCGTATGAATAAACTACATTATACTGTGTCACTCTCTACGAGAGTTCGACTTTTTTTGTTTAAATTAATTTGTGTGAATAATACTTTGTATGATTGTATTCTATAATTTATTTTGATGGATGTGATCTACATGATGGTTACACTACAATGAAAATTTAATATTTATTTTTATTTTCCAAGGATGGATGCTTTTTCCAACTGACCTCTCTACTAAAATCCGGTACTAGCAGGAGATTTGCGTTGCACAATTGCACCCTCACCGAAATATGCGTTCACAGTGAACAAGTTGTCACACGTCATACTGGTCGAATAACAAAAAAGTGGGTCATATAAAGATATAACAGCAATCCTCTTTCAATAGAAAATAATGTTTATTGATGCATGTTGATTTCAATAATATCATTTACAAATTTACATTATAAACATGCAGTCTTTAGGACATTATATATACAATTATTCTGAAACAAGTCTTACAGCAAAGTGGTTATATTTATCTTTATAATAGATTAAAACGCAACATTCTCATGTCAACTTTTGTTTTTGTGATAATATGATACAAATTTGTTTAAAAATGTATTTCATCAGTTCTACAGGTGCTTTATGACCCATTGAATTCAACAAAACCAAACACGACGCTGAAACATTACTTGCTTTCCAAATATTTCATTTGGGAATGACCTCGATCACAGCTGATGACGTCACAGAAGGATATGAACTATTTTTGTGAGTGTCAATCTTGGAGATTGATCACTACATGAGCACGTTATGATATAAATTATTTATTATAAAAACGAAGTAGACACTCGCTGAGTGTGATACTGTGTGGTATACTGTTTGTACAGTTTGAATTTTCAAGAAGATACGTTTATAATTTTGCCAAGATGAAAATGATATTTATGATTTTGAGTTAGACTAATGAGGCCCAACATGCAAAGTATTCATGATCGTACTAGAGACTGGTAAAGAGTAATTACGAATAAACCAGTAAAACACAAATATCTCAGCGGCATTTTTCTTCTCATTGCTTTTCCTTTGTAGTAGTTTTCTGTAACATTAATAGTGTTTTATGATGCCGCTTTATAGGAAAACGATGGGCAAACGACCCACAGACATGGAATCAAGCACAAGCTTCGAATGTTCTTAGTCCCTTTTATACTCGTTTAGGATATCAAGTCCTGCTTCACAAGGTATGACAGAATGTATAATAAATAGGGAACCTCCAATCAAAAGTCACTCCAGGCGTGGTTTTGTAATTGACATTTTATAGGAGGAAACACACACAAAACGCACACAGAGTACGCCTGATTAAAACGAAAATGTAATACTTGCGATGCAAACATACATGTAATGAGAAATAAAACATCTAGAGATTAATTCAATTTAAATTTCAAGTCAAGGTATGATGCCACAAAATTTCTCGTAGACATCATGAAGTCATAACGGAATTGAGGAAAATTAATTCATTGCTAGACAAATTATGCTTTTGTATTCCAAATTGATGTGTACATGTCATGTGTACATCCTAAAACTCCAACTGGTTGGTCACTCCTGTTATGTCGCATCATTGATTTATTATTGTTTATCCCGTACTTTTACTACGACTTACCAGTCGTCTGGTAATGAATACTATTCTATAGATTCATGTAAAAACACAAGCTCCGCCATTGTGCTAACTTGCTCCATTTGTTGGGCTTTTAGTCAATTGTTTTCCTTCCACTTCCCCACCTTCACCCTTACATTTTTTGGCTGTCTAATAAGTTGGTACTTTAAGTTTCCAAACTTGCTTCAATGGTGTTGGTAATTATTTTCCCCAATTTCTTAGTTTGCAATTTTAGGTTTATAATGTGTTCTGACACCTGTAACTGCATTGTAGTGTATGAATTATTCTTTTTATTTTGATTGTTAGAGTAAGCTTAATTAAGTGTTTTGGTATGTGTAGTATCATATTTACTTATTTTACAATGGTATCACTAGTTGGGTGTGGGTCGATAATTTTATTCCTATATTTGTATCACTAATTTGATGTGGGTCGGTTTTTAGACCCCCATTTTTTTCTCAAATAAACGTTGGCAGCAGCCTCCGTGTGCTGCTTGTCACCATTTTCACTTATTCACTCGTTTATTTTCTCAAAACAAGCAAGACATAATTTCAACGTAGTATCAAAATAAAAATCATTTTCCCTTTATATACTATAATATAGAGGGGTGTCAAATTAGCACAAGGACCTGGGAACCAGGACACCAATTTAAGGTTGATTTATGCTCTAGTATATACTTAATCACTTCATATCAATATTGGAATAAGCTGACATGCAATTACAATCTATATATTTTCACCAATATTCTATAGCACCATTCTTTAGTAAGTTAATCACGAAGCTAGTTTTGATTGACTGGATTAAGATTGGTTTGCAATTTGTGAATCAATTTTGATTTGATTTGATTTGATTTGTTTTTTTACTGTGATATGATATACCAACCAATACGAGCAGCTTATTAGTAGATGGTATAAAAACCCTACAAGTCACCTTTATAAATACTGAACAAAGTCTGACACAGCCTTTTTGGTAATGTAAACTTTAGTGGCCAATCTAATTCAATTTTAATCCAGCCAATCAAAAACAACTTCCTGATTAACTGTGAACAGTATCATTTTCACTTAATAAAATTCACACCACCAAACAAACAATACAAATTACATACTTTGATTACAAAATCATGCGAACACAATAAAACACACTTTAGTTTGCTTTGCCTTGAGTATTAGTTGACATTCAGCATTGTTTTTCTTTAACAACAACTAAAGAGTGACTTATTAAATCACCCAGAGGCGCTAGGCATCCTCCATAGATCTGTTCCTTTCTCAGCTAATTCAATATCATGGTTGATAAATGCTATTATTGTCTTCATTAGACAGATGGGTCTTGCATAAACAAGTGCAATTAATACCGGTCCTGTGTAACACTCCCATCAAGATAGAAACGTGTTACACTTGATAGCGTTAACACAATTTCATTTGGAATGGAAGTTATGATGTAGGTATATGCTTAGAAAATATAACCAAATACAAACTCAAGTAAACGCTTCAATAGGTTGGAAGACGTTTTTTAACCAGTGTGACAATGGCAGTGTTCATAGGACGTAAATTGAACTACGTGCCCACGAAACCCACGCCTACAATTTCTAGACCAATTATGGCATTGGTAGCATGCCGAAAATGATGCATATACTTACGTCAAGTTCATGTACATGCAGGTGGAATAGAATAGACGTTTTCGAAGAGCAACTACCCTAAATTAAGGTGTAAACCAATGTCCCTTTTTTAATGAGCCAACTTCATTAAAATGTACCTCAGATAAATCACAATAGCTCTTTAGAACCCACGTGCCGCGGTTGCCCCCGCCCATTCCAATTAGATGGCATCGGGTTCAACCTTAATGTGAACGTAAATGTGGTGGTTTATAGTCACGATCCAAGTATTTTGCTCTCACGACTTTACATTTTTCACCAAGTCATTGGCATCTTTGTCACGCTATATCTTTCTCAAATCCCCGTGGAGAATACAGCACACTGCTATCGTAGCGCAGACGTGCTTATCACTCACGTCACATTAGCGTTCACTCGTCTGACCTGTGCCTATTAAACGTGTAAGGGGAAGTTTTCGCAACACCGGGAATCGAACCCACGAACTTCTGCTCACGAGTCCAACTCCCTATGCACTCGGCCACGGAAGCACACACTAACGTTGAGGATTATATAAGTCTGTACCTCAGTGCTTACTCAGTCTCTTATGATCCAGACGATTAGTGATGCTGAACAGACACACTGTATATTTGGCTTGTTTCCCAGTGATTCAATTAGTTAGAAAATCATGAGGAGACAATTGGCGAGTTAAGTGGCGTTGGCACTATCCAGATTGCCTCACACACGATTGGCATACCAACTAGTAGCCGTGTGCTACTTTTGCCATTTGACACTGACTAATTTGAAAAAGATGGCTTCTTGAAACATATTTTTGTATTTTATGCGAGCTCTTTGTACATTGTTTTAAGTATATGTTAGTAAAACCCTTGAAATCTCTGCCGAATGTTCAGTCAAACTTACGTGTGATAAATGCCTACCGTCAGACACATTTCCATTATGTAACATGCATTTAATACGCCAGAAAAAGCAGTATGTTGACGGTCAGTGTATGAGGATGTAAAACTCCTTACTAAAATGCCTTTAGTAAAAAAAGTAGATCTATACATACAAATCCCCAAAAATACATTACAAATTCACTAACTAATTGACTAGAAACAAATAATACCAGTTTATTGATATTCAAGCTACTTCCTAATTACATGTAACGTCAGTGTTCCCTGTACCACCTACACTATTCCATAAAAAGCACGCGCATGCGTAGTGAGGAGACTTTGAGTTCATTAACGATTTCTGTGAATTACAAAATTAAGGGTTGTGTCATAGCATAAAACAATGGGGACATAAAACATGCTTTAAGCCTTAGTCGATGACAGTACTTATACAGAAAGGGCACTTTCCATGATTTAGTATTCCATTTAGGAAATACGTCAAGCATTCATGTCAAAACATTATTATGACACACAGTTGAGCACTTTTGAAAAATATGCGCAACAATTGTCATTTTAAAATACAAATATTGCACAAAAATGTTTTGAAGCAAGCATTTTAAGACAATTATATGAGCTTTGGTAATGGATAGTGGTTTTGATGCTTGCACTTTTTCTCTCTCATTTATAGGTACACACTACAAAGTAGTGCACTAATTGCTTCATAATAAAATGTGACATAAACCTGTATATTTCCATCTATGCTATATCATTCGGTAAGATCAATACCTTCTCAACAAGGTGTAACTTTTGAAAATTGAAACAATATTTAGAGAGACAAATCGAATTCGAGTAAATAAAAGCCTACTTGGCTAATAACATTTCTTGTAAACTTTAACCCCTACATTACACCAAGAAATCATACCGCAGCGACGCCTCGCGGTACGCAGTACCAGGGAGGGGGTAGAAACTAAGAACTTCCTGGAGGATGAAAAAATTGATGCTGCAAGCATATACCGCTCCAGGATTTGGGCACTCCCCCCCCTCCCCGGATTGTACCATTCTCGACAAATTACACTGCTTGTGGCCCGGAAAAATGTCCCTGTGTGCTGCATCCCAGTGATCATCAAGATATGCCACAGAAGCCAATCACACTGTTGAGGTGTCCTTGTACTTGCGCTGCGGTACGGTACGAGGCTGTTGCGGTGTTGAAATATTACCCCAGCGGCATTGGCTGCTGCATGAATTATATGATTTTAACATGGGAAAAACAACGCGCCGGCACGCGGTGTCCATGTCAGTGCAGCGGTGCGAAGTATGCCGACTCAGTGTAAAATGGTGCCGCTGCAGTGCCATTTTATCAGTGACATTTTGCAAGCTGTTGGTATTTTTGATGGGGATTTAATTTGCACTGGCGGTGTGGGCGTGGTATAAATTATTTCATAAAATTTTATTGCATGGAGAGTGTCAGGAATCTCACTATAGGTGTAGGAAGCTACACAACCACATTTCTGCTATCTGTGAACTTGTTTTATATTAACCCGTTACTGGGCGGCAGAAATTCCTGTGTCTAATACTTGGAAACCTTAAATGTACCACATTTAACCACAATATACCATAAGGTCAAACAAGATCTCTCCATATGCAAAAGCTTTGCATTCTACAGATTTGTTGCCAATATTTTACTCATACACAACCCAAATACCAAGTTCATTTGCCACGTTTCGAATTATTTTGATATCTCTGCTCAAAACCATAGGCAATTGCGGAAAGGAAAGACAAGAACTGCCTTTAAAAGTTTTGACCATCACGAAGAAAATTGAGTTTCTTTAGATGACTGTATATTGTTGAAGACACCGTACTAATGACCTATACTATATTAAAACATCTCATCGGTTAAGGTTTGCTAAACAAAATAGAATGTATGAGACCTATATACTCATTTGTTCCAAAATATGGCTCAAGACATTTGTAATCCGCACTGTAGTAACACATGCGCATTGACGAGCGTGTAGCGAGGGAAGTTAAAGATATGAACAGTGATACTATGTATATATGATGAATTCGTCCTATCAATAGCTGTATATTGAATAGCTAATGAGCTCGTTTAATAATGAACAGTGATATAATTTCTTTAACATGATCAGGACCAAATAATACAACTGCAACAAAATTACTTGTATAATACAGATCAATCCCCTAAAACAGATCAAAGAGAATTCAATCGGCACCGTGTGTCACAGTGTATGTGTATATAGTAACAAATGCCTATTGGCATGTCATAAAAATGCATTGACGAGCGTGGAGTTGATGGAAGTTAAAGATATGACATGTTCACAATATGAAATTCACATAGTCAAACAAGACGTCCATACACAACTTCAAAAATACAGATTACATCACATTTCATACAGTGTGGTGTCAAATAATAACGCACCGGAACACATTGACACCACCGCACCTGCACAAAAGATAAAAGATTATTAAATCAATACTGATCGATTGTCCCACACTGTCGCGGCGGGGATCTCAGTCGCACTGTAAGTCCTCTCATGAGAAATCGGCACCGTACCGCGACATTTTTGGACGCGGTCCCAATTGCGGTGCCGAAAATTAGGAATGTTGTACCGCACTTGGTTTAATCGCTCGTACATATGCTGTCGCGGTGTTGGTTTCTATCATGCGGCATGGGCACCATTTCTAGGAACTTTTGCCTAAAATATCATAAATACAGCGTGCCGCCGCGACATATATCTTGATGTAATGTAGGGGTAATAAGGGGAGGAGTAACCGTATTTTATGCCTTTGCAACAATTTGATTTTCTCTCTTATTATTACTTCAATTTGTACAAATTAAACCTGATTTGTAGGTAATAATCATATCTACTGATATAGCTTGATTAGAAATATACAGACCAATTAAATATTTTGATATGAATCAATTATTGAAATTTTACAACTTTACCTGCATACCATACAACTGAGAGTAAAACATCAAAATGATCGAATAACACTATCCAATCACAAAATTCTTATAATTATCTAGAAAACCTTGTCTCAAAATTTTTACATCTGTTCACTTCTTCATCTTACATGCATTTCATTAAGGCAATCGTGGTGATGAGAGGAATTAAATATTTTTTCATAGTGTCTGCCACATAGAGCAATTTCCTCAGAACATGCGGCTCCATTAATAACAGAGGCATATACAGAGCCATTGTTACCCATAACGTTTTTATAGTCTTCAAAAAGGAATTGCACAAAGCACCATATTTAGTTAGATGGTGCTTTGCTAAAGAGTCAGTTTCCCCCCAGGTCCGGTCATTTTTGCATTTCCTTAGTAGCAAGTTTGAATTGAGCCCTATGCATTTTCATTTGGTGAGCAAACCCTTCGAGAGGAGCTAGACCCTCAACGTAAGAAGGACTTCCGCATGAATTATGGGCGGTCCCAATTTACGGTGAGTTATATTTTACGGTCTAACCCCCTCCCACTTTTATATATAATGGTAAAAGCTCACATATTTTATGTGTGTTTGTTATAACCTAGATGACACAGGGCGATTATGACTGAATGGAAATTTATGATGCTGAAGGAAATCCTTTCAGACACATCTGCTTCACTAAGCGATGAGTTATTGTGGGTAAGGGATACGTGGTGATATTGTAGCCAGACTCGGCATGTTGTGTACAATGTGGTATTTTATAATTATTGAGTGGAAGCTTTTATGTAGCTATGTACAAGTGTATCAGCATTAATAGCAATTGAATAACAATGTTGTCAATTGTGAAACCGAATTGCTCACGACTGTGAATTAAAGTGAATTCGTTCTAATTTGGTAACTCCCGAGGCTTCTGTACCATACGATATACTTTCTCAGAGGAAAAAATTGGTCGAAAATTCAAAGTGATAAAACTAGCCTTCCACCATCTTGGATGATCGTAATCCGGATGACGATCATCAGTGTTGGCACAGTTATATTTGATAAACTACGTCTGCATATACAGCCATGGAGAAATGATGTCAGGGAGCTTTCACAATTGACGTCAACCACATTTTGGCACTTTCTGTCAACTGTCGTCAACTGCATGAGATCCCTCCCCACCCCTGCGTCAACTTTCGTCAGCTTAATGACCCCCCCCCCCTTTTTCTTTCTCAACACTTTTTACCTTCTTCCACAACTAAATTAAGCCTTCTTCTGGATGTCACTTTTGTGATTTTGTGGGTATACCTTTTAATTGCTGATATAATGTTTTTTTATCCATTATGATACGTATTATTACAATGAATCATTAAAAAGCACATGGTGTTTGAAATAGGTCAGCAAATCACATAAGAAACAGTTGAGTTCTTCATTACTTTAAATTTATTTTGCTACTTAGTTTTGAATGAAAATTTATGTATGTGAACCATTATGAGCCACAAAGTTTCTTTCATATCTATGGTAACTAAAATGACCAAACTGGCTTAAATCACCGATTCAAGCTATATATATATTCCCTTTGATTTATATGATATCACAATGTTCTCATCCTATTCTTCTACAAATGTTGCCAGTGTTACTGGTCAAGTATAAATTTAGTTCTAAATTGGTAACTTTACTACAGAAGTTAAGATACAAATTTAAGTTAGTTCAATGTACAAAGTTGGTGTCAACTTGCCAACCCCCTCTTCCCAGGGTCAAGCCCCTCCCCGTCAACTTTCGTCAACTTTTCAATTGGTGCAAGCCCTCCCCAAATCAACTTTCGTCAACTTTCGCTGACCCCCCCCTTCAGGGTTGACGTCAATTGTGAACGCTCTCTGAGCAGCACAAAGGGTATCAAGGAAGGCGTGACATTGTTTAATAAACATATACACGTACGTCTCAGGCCACATCAAGTACATTATACAACAGAAGGAAAATATGATTGCTAAATTAACACAGAATGCTGCAGCAATACTCAGAGTCTCCTATGACAGGGTGACAAACAATTCCCATTGCAGTCGACATTTTGTAAAGTGCTTTCATTGCGCTTTGGAACAAAAGGATTTAAAGGAGCCCATTCATAATTTACTTCAGCCTCTGATGACATTCTTGCACTTTGCGAGTAAACATGCATCGCCAAAAAAAGAAAAAAAAGAAAAAAAGATATGTATATGTATGCTGATGGTCCATAATGACAGACACTTAGAAGAAATATATACCTAACCACAGTTATTACAGAATACGTTGTTTTATGACACATTGGCAGTGCGATAAACTGTATTTTCATAATGCAACCCATTTGTACATTTATTAAACAAGACAAAGGCTCATAGAAAGCGAACTCACAGTGCCCTATACAGCAGAGTTGTTTTGACCAGGTACTTATCTAAGAAGAAGCCTGCTAGGTTAAAAATCTACATTGTTAATAGTCTACTGTGAATTTATATGCCCCTTAACTGTCCGAGAATGTAAAATAAAGCTTGAAATGTATGAAGAAGCTACGACTGATTACTTTTGGCTATATCAGAATAGAGGGAAAAACAAAACAATCCAAGACATTGATGTTATATATAGTGCCTTTCCGTCATTGAACCAGATTTCATGCTCATCATAATTCTTACAAATCTAGGAATCTATTTGATAAATGTGCAATGTAAAATGTCAATGTGCTTTATTTACAATTTACAGTCACAATTCAGTTTTTTCGTGCTCTAGCCACTTTATAATGACACCAGGTCATTGCCAGCATCCATGCCACACTTTATCCATCTCAAATCCCTGGGGAGCATACAGCACATCGCAATCATAGCATAGACGTGCTTGTCACTCACATTAGCGTTCATTCAGCTAACATGTACCTATTTATCGTGTATGTACCACAGAGTTTGCTCAACACTCACCAACAGGCGCGAAAAGGAATAGAACCCATGACCTTCTGGTCACGGGTCCAACTCCGTATCCAGTCGGCTACGGAAGTTCACGATATATATGAAAATACATCTAACATGTAAGAGTATACTGTTCAAGTCATGCCAAAACCCTGTGGTGGTCTGGTATGGTCCTAGTTAGGGAGGATGTGACATTGTTGCCCTCGAAACACACACACCAAAACATAAAAAAATAACTAACACAAACATTGATTAATCATATACCATGTATACACAGTTCAAGGGGCCTTAAAATGATCTATATCTTTTCTCGCAGCTCGCTACTGTAGCTTATACGATGTTCCATTCGTAAATTAGAAGTCAAACTTGTTTCAGCAACTCAATTACTCTAAATGAAACCCATACCACATTGTATTACTGTGAGAAAACCTAGCATACATGTATCTAGGTAGCTATTAGAATCAAGGCTCAGAAACATGATCGTCAGTGGTGTGTAAACAAAACCTACTCAAACATAGTGATGGGAATTTATGGTGATGCCCTTCATAGAAATATTTCAGCATTGTTTCACAAAAAGGGATGCATACATGTACATGTCAAACAACCTGGTTAAAATCACACAACGCACCATCCAAACCAGTACATGTACACGTATAGCCCCTGTGACAATGATCTGTAACGTTGTACACAACCCACCGATATATGTATCTACCCTTTCTGAACACACTTTGTCCTAATCTATTCTTCCCCACGTTTCCAAAGAAAAACTAGTACTCATCCACTCCACAATGGTTGCAGAATGCTGAACAAATACGGTTGTTGACTTTCGGCCTAACAAATCCCAGGATTTATGCCGTCTGGCCCATGTGCGTCTGAAGACACTTTTTTGTTGTTGGGAAAATGTTACAAGAGAACGCGTCACCACAATCAATCCCACAGCATAGGGTGTCGGGGGCTCAATTTTTAAACGATAATTGTCAATTCAGTTTAATTCGTTACATAAAGAGGTAGCTGTGTCTATACGCAGTTACATGATACATTCAGTGCTGGTGAGAGGACGGGTGAAACCAAAAGTGTGAATCGGGGACTTGCTAAAATATCTTATGCACTCTCTACGAGAGGCTTATATTTTGTAGAATAGTGGTTCTTCTGTATGTCTTGAAAAAGTGGTTCTTCTGTACTAGTACCATTGCTTCCGAAGGAAGCCTCTCTCAAAAAATACGGTACGCGAAAATACGGTAACGACTTGCGTACCACAATCACACTATCACCTTGACTTGCGTGTGTGCAATTCCTATCGAACTAGTGGGCAAATTAAAAATGTCATATACGAAAATATACCGGCAATCCTCTTTCATTACGAAAGAATGTGTAATAAAGCATTTTGATTCTAATAATATCATTTACACATATGAATTAGCAACATATGCTGTATATTGATAAAATATATAACTATTATATAACTATTCTATATATAACTATTCTAAAACAAGTTGATAGGTAAAGTAATAAAACTTTCTATTTAGGCATGGACCATTTGATGCCTGGGGGGTGGCCAGGCAAAATATTGAAATAAATAATCGCGCCCAACAATTTTGAGAAATAAATAAATTATCCCTCACAAAATGTAAAAAAAAATCAATCTTTATAAAACAGTAAAATAAATATCTATGTCCTAATGTTAAAAAGAAATGTGCCTGAATATAGGTATCTAGAATTTTCTCATTAAGGATCAATATATCTCAAAATTTATCGCTGCGCTAGCGAAATCATTTATAAGAAAATCCAATTGTGTGAACTCTAGTCTATTTATTCAACACCAGTGGGTTTTTTAAATATTCATTGTCATTTCATTTGAAATGCATTGTATTATTGTTATGATTGCATGATAGACTTTATTGTTATGATAGAAATAAAAGTTAACTTAAAACATCATCAAAAAGATGGGAAAAAGGAAGAGAAAGAATTTTGGGCATGCACTCACAAACTGGCCACTTCGGTAGTGAAAAACGTTCCCCAATAAAATTAGTCATGTAGCCAGACCACCTAACCCTTTTTTGTGAGTATAAGAATTTTTTTCACCTGATTTGGTTAGAAGGATGCCTAATAATGAATTTTAGCCCTGATAACATTTTTATATCCCCCAGAGTTTTGAGAAATCCCAGATGACCGCCGTAGGTGGGGGTGTCGAACTTTCATATTGTACATATCTTTCTTGATATTTGTGACAGTGTCATGATTTCGGTGTCTAGGGGTAGGTTGTAGAGGTCACGGAATACAAATATATTCATTGGAATAAAATTGATCATCTCCATATATGCACAATCCAAGATGGCCACCACACGAGTGTTTGAAATCTGAGAGTATTTGTAACTTTTTAACTATCAATGATAGAAACATGATTTTGGTATCTAGATGTAGGTTTTTATGGTCATAGAATCCAAATATCCTAATGGAAACAAAATTGACCAACTAGACATAGACAAAATCCAAGATTGCCGCCTCAAGTGTGGTACAAATTTGAGATTATCTTTAATGCGCTAACTATTAATGCTAGAATCATGATTTGGTATCTCGATGTAGGTTTGTTGAGTCACAATCAATATTACTCATCAAAATTATAACTCACTAATTTGATGTAAGCAAATTCAAAATGGCCCCCACTACGAGTGTAGGATGATCAAGTTTAAATAACTTTTAACGCTTTGAGAGTGAATGATTTTGGTATCGAACGTGCAAGTTTATTGAGATATAAAGGTCAAATATTACCATAAAAATACAAAACTGACTATCAAAGTAAATTTGGCCACCAAATTATTATATATATATATATATATATATATATATATATATATATATATATATATATATATATATATATATATATATATATATATATATATATATATATATATATATATATATATATATATATATATATATATATATATAATATATATATATATATATATATATATATATATATATATATATGTGTATATATATATATATATATATATATATGATATAACTATATATTATTTTATTAAATTTTGAACAGCAGGTATAAGAAATGGAAGTGCAGACATGTAACTCTGGACCCCAACTTTGATCTCTGGGAAGACATTTTTGTGTTCTGTGGTATCTCTGTATGGCGCTAAGATATGCCAAACAGCATAATGAGATACCTCAAGAAGCTGTTGCATATTATTTTCTACAAAGACCTTCCAAAAGCTGAAGATGTATACATGATATATTACCGGTATCACTTCATATTTACCATATGGATGACTAATACATACATGTACTTACACTAGTATATTAAAGCTTATTATGATCAGCCTCTTCCTGCTACATGTACAGGTAAGAATTAAGTTCATTTCGAAAGACACTTGAAAAGCTTGAAAAGAAAAAGTAGCTATTATATAACACAGATGACAACAATTGACTTCAAACCCATAATGGTACTGTACTGGAGCACAAGGATGACTTCAAACCCTTTGGCACGTGGATAGTTGAATCTCAAAAGTACATCTGTGTCAAAAAGATACTTGCTTAGAAAGCCATCAACAGCATAAACAAAGTCTAGTAATCCTAACCCTAAAGTTACCCCTGGACAAAAATAGTGGAAAGTTCTCGCAATGCTACATACATCTCTCTACACATATGCTGCAAACAATCCTGAACATAAACTGGAGCTCCCATACTACAAATGAGCAACTCTGTGGTGAATTCCCACCAGTCACTGATGATATTGCTAATAAAATTTTCAAGTTAGAAGGATACTGCTACGCCCACACTGTGGTTGAGCTTTCGGAAAGGCATGCGTTTGGAAACAAAACATTGGAATCCGAGACATGGGAGGCCTTTGGGAAAGTGAGAGGCCTGGGGGTAATTTTCTGGGTTTCCTAAAACGTGATGCAGGAGCTACTAGTGTTATCAAAATGGCCACCTTATTGCAGGACAGGGAGATTTGAAGACTTCATGTTCTGTGCTTGACGTTTCTAGCCTAACTATAATACAGCACCTTAGACAGTCAATCTGAAACTTTGCTTAATGAGATGGCCAGTTAATAAGTACATGTATATATGAATATCAGGACTGAGTCGAAATATAGCATATCTTTGACCTGGGCTAATATTCAAAACCAATGAATGGAGCTAGCCATATACAGTCTCTCCAAGGAAAGATCAGTATATCAGGTGTCTGTAATAGATTTGATGACTGTCTCCATCACAATCATGCATTATTATAGACAATCATTTTTCAATCTGGTCACCTTGTATTTTACTCATTAGTGAATAACAAATGGTAGATCAGATGTTTTATGTTATTTTAGATAGTGCAAAACCAAATTACATAAAAACTAAACAAGCAAATCATCACTAACAGTGCTCATGCTAATGACAATCACTCAAACATAGCAGTGGCGTCCATCTTGAATTTGGCTTATATCCAAATGAGGAAGCTTTTTATGAGTATACATTGTAGTTAGATTATTTTAGCCTATAAACTTATATCAAGACAAAAAACTCATGATTCTATCACTTAGTAGTTGAAATGTTATAAACATTCTCATATTTTGAGAACTCCTGTTGTGGCCATCTTGGATTTCGTTTACATGCAAATGTTGAATCTTTTTTTCACGAATATATGTGGATGCCATGACTTCATAAACTTACACCTGGACACAAAAATCATGATTTTATCGTTAATAGTAACTAACTTATGGACAAATATAGATTTTGAATACCTATGTGGCGGCCATCTTGGATTTTGCATATATGGAGATGGTCAATATTGTTCCAATGGCCATATTTGGATTTTATGACCAAGAAATCCTACCCCAATACACCAAAATCATGGCTCTATCACAAATATCAAGAAAGATATGTACAATATAAGATTTCGACCTCCCCACCGGCAGCCATCTTGGATTTCTCAAAACTCTGGGGTATATCAAAATGTTATCAGGGCTAAAATTCATTCTGAAGTACCCCTTTACCAAAATCCGATTAGAAAAATTCTTATACTCACAATTAAAAGATGGTTCAGTGAAAATACCCTTCTTGGCTACCTGACTAAATATGATGTAGCACTGAGTGAAAGCCACTATCGACATGTAATAAAAATAAACAGCTGCAAAGGCATTAGAGAAAAGAAAGAGAATATGAAAAAAATGAAACGAAAGTGATAGCCACGAAATTTGCAAATTAACTCATGCTCAAGCGTTTCTTGTTTTACAGTAAGTTGTAACCAATATATTATATGTAGATAGAAATAAAGTTTGACTACAATGTTTATTTTATATCTAAAAAAATAATTATGCCTCCTTGAATATGAAAAATAATAATTGTGCCTTTAAAGTCAAAGAAAAAAAATATATTCTCAGAAAAAAAACGAAAATAAATATTTGGACTTGAAACTAAAATGCCTGAGCAACCCCAAACATCAAATGGTTCGTGCCTAAGGTCTTTTGAAAGACTAATATAACACAATGACAATCAGTCCTGTGCTGAAATAAAAGGGCTATCCATTGTCTCAAAAACGTTTATCAAGGGACCATTAGGTAACACACTCATTCCATTACTCTGACATTTTAAAATGGACACTGCCATGGCACAACATTATCTTTCATCGCCCCGAGGAAGTAACACCTAGTTAAGTGGCCATTCTTCACACATAATAAAATATCAGTGCAAGCTCATGCTGACGTCACACAGATAAAAGGACTATATACTCTAATATAATAATGACAAGTCATAGCACGGGCCAGCAGGTTGCTGAGCAAACAATCATTTGTATAATATATTTAGACATTGTCATAAAAATGTAAACTTAAAAAACCTGACACGGTGAGCGCATAGTGATTCAATATTCAAAAGAAAAATAATATTTCCAGATAAACTTTGATGCAACATATACTGTTATCATTCTCTTATGGCTGTCGATTATTTTGTACATAAGAGTGACTATCATCGGTAGTCACAGTTGTGGGTTTGGCGACCCTGGATATTCTAAATTTAGAACACGACCTATGAAACGTGCAAATACAATGTTGCTGGTTTTAAGAAGTTAGTCTGAACTGCGTGGGAGTGAATTTGAACTCCAATGCAATGGAAAAGAAAGCGGCGATTTTTACGTTGATTCATAGCCTCGTTTAACCAGACTCTGTATTGCATACAGAGCCTGGTCTAGACTCGACCAGCCAGCCTCACTTTGACGGGGCCACGTGGTGGCTCGATCAAGTGTACATACAGCTCGCGGAGCTCGCTGTACGTTGGTCTGTGTTGCGCGAGACTAAGCCTGGTCCAGTTGACACATTTGGTTTGTAATCCGAGATGGCGGCCAGTTTATGTAAGACGTTCAGAGATATGCGGGGCACGTTATTGTTTGGAGGGTTGACGTTTTAAGGAACACGTTGAACGCACTGTGTCCTACTGGAACGCTGCACGTTTTACGCTAGTCTCTCTGTATTCTCGGAAGTATGCCGCCATTAACATTATTGTAAACAAGCTAGATATTTTATTGGTGATCTGAATTTCGGGCATTTTAGTATATACGTGTATTGTTAGTACGTATACAATGTGTCGAATAAAATAGATTGTAATCAAAATATCATGGGATCATTCATAACACCTATATATGGAACCCAATTGACGTTATCAGGAAGGAAAGAATCGAATCGGCAGTCTGTTGTCAACATCAAGCTGTCAATCACACACATCACAAAATAGCCTCGTTCAACCAGACTCTCTATTGCATGAAATGAGCGCCGCCATTACAGAGTCTGGTTGATCGAGACTACGTACAAAAGGGACTAGTCCGTGAGCCACATTCTCTTATAGTTACTTTGGTGGAAGTGGGCGTGGCATCATGAAATAATAACGCTCTTTTCTGAAAATATTTCCGGGACTTTGCGGGAGTGAACTCTACATTAAAGGCCGTGCCTGCCGGCCCGTATAAGACGAGATCTAATTGCAGAACAGAACCAGGGCAAAAGTCATGCAGTGTGAGCAAATGGTTGATGCGACATTAAGTTATCAAAGCATTGGAGTGTTATAAGTTCAGTTATACGTAGCCTACACGAGCAAAACAAATACAGTAGAATCTCTTTGTTAGCACCACCTTTGGGACCAGTATTTGGTGTTGTCTATACAAATATTCATTCGGGTAGTTTTATGAGGTTTTGGGACCGTGAAAAGTAGTCTTATTAGAGAGGTGATCTCAGTAGAGAGGTGGTCTTAATTTGAGGTTCTACTGTACACGGCATATGCATACATAAATAGCGAGATTTAGGGACAATTAGCTGTCCACCAAATACAAGAGGTATTCTTCAGTATGGAGCGTATTTGGAGGACATCCCAGAGGACAACCAACCGAGAAGTGTGGGCCACATGTGCACCTTTTAAAATACACGGGCAATTTAATGGATTTGTGTTGTTTCAGTGAAATACTTTGAAAAGGTGAATTTAGACTTCTTTTTAAACTTGTGGCCTCAGACGAGTGTTGTCAGACGAGAACCGGATAAAACACACAAACGAGCTATTTATTTTGGGGTCATGACATAAACCAGAAGATTTAAAAGAAAAGCCGAAATAACAAGGCCCTGTCTGCTGTACACATGTTCCACGTGCTGCATTTGTCCTGCTCGACCGATATATTTGTAAGTGGAGCTATTCTGTGATTTACGAGTTATTATGAGTGTTCGTGACTTCGGTGGTGAAAGCGGTGAGCATCGTTTTACATGAATTTGATTACTATGTTGTTGCATTCAATTTTGATCCATTTTGAATTTTATTTGAACTCAAATGGCAGTGATACACATTGTTATAAATGTAAACAGTAATACCACGCTATTGGCATGCATTATGTAGTTTTAATAAAGCCTCAATAGCCTATAGCAATATTTGTAAAGCTTTTAAAAACTTAATAGAGATTGTAGTATGTCCCAAGTTT
>CM032665.1:33358994-33450703 GCA_019095985.1 Streblospio benedicti | reverse complement strand
GACTAAATATGATGTAGCACTGAGTGAAAGCCACTATCGACATGTAATAAAAATAAACAGCTGCAAAGGCATTAGAGAAAAGAAAGAGAATATGAAAAAAATGAAACGAAAGTGATAGCCACGAAATTTGCAAATTAACTCATGCTCAAGCGTTTCTTGTTTTACAGTAAGTTGTAACCAATATATTATATGTAGATAGAAATAAAGTTTGACTACAATGTTTATTTTATATCTAAAAAAATAATTATGCCTCCTTGAATATGAAAAATAATAATTGTGCCTTTAAAGTCAAAGAAAAAAATATATATTCTCAGAAAAAAACGAAAATAAATATTTGGACTTGAAACTAAAATGCCTGAGCACCCCCAAACATCAAATGGTTCGTGCCTAAGGTCTTTTGAAAGACTAATATAACACACTGACAATCAGTCGTGTGCTGAAATAAAAGGGCTATCCATTGTCTCAAAACGTTTATCAAGGGACCATTAGGTAACACACTCATTCCATTACTCTGACATTTTAAAATGGACACTGCCATGGCACAACATTATCTTTCATCGCCCCGAGGAAGTAACACCTAGTTAAGTGGCCATTCTTCACACATAATAAAATATCAGTGCAAGCTCATGCTGACGTCACACAGATAAAAGGACTATATACTCTATAAGCCTCTACTAAGAATGCAGTAATTTACTGTTACCCATCGTTTGCCACATCATAAAAATATGTACAGCACAATTGAATATACATAAAACACAAGGTTTTGATTGTTATGTCGCGCAAAGAGCCCTAAATACTCTGTACGTCGATCATTTTGTACGTGGGCGTCTTGACAAAAGAGCAAGTGTACGTGAAGAGACGAGATCTAATTGCAGAACAGAACCAGGGCAAAGTCATGCAGTGTAAGCAAATGGTTGATGCGACATTAAGTTATCAAAGCATTGGAGTGTTATAAGTTCAGTTATACGTAGTCTACACGAGCAAAACAAATACAGTAGAATATCTCTGTTAGCAGCACCTTTGGGACCAGTATTAGGTGGTGTCAATACAAAGGTTCATTCGGGTAGTTTTATGAGGTTTTGGGACCGTGAAAAGTAGTCTTATTAGAGAGGTGATCTCAGTAGAGAGGTGGTCTTAATTTGAGGTTCACCTGTACACGGCATATGCATACATAAATAGCGAGATTTAGGGACAATTAGCTGTCCACCAAATACAAGAGGTATTCTTCAGTATAGAGCGTATTTGGAGGACAGTCCAGAGGAGGACAACCGAGAAGTGTGTGGGCCACATGTGCACCTTTTAAGATACGTGGGCAATTTAATGGATTTGTGTTGTTTCAGTGAAATACTTTGAAAGGTGAATTTAGACTTCTTTTAAACTTGTGGCCTCAGACTAGTGTTGTCAGACGAGAACCGGATAAAGCACACAAACGAGCTATTTATTTTGGGGTCATGACATACACCAGAAGATTTAAAGAAAAGCCGAAATAACAAGGCCCTGTCTGCTGTACACATGTTCCACGTGCTGCATTTGTCCTGCTCGAACGATATATTTGTAAGTGGAGCTATTCTGTGATTTACGAGTTATTATGAGTGTTCGTGACTTCGGTGGTGAAAGCGGTGAGCATCGTTTTACATGAATTTGATTACTATGTTGTTGCATTCAATTTTGATCCATTTGGAATTTTATTTGAACTCAAATGGCAGTGATACACATTGTTATAAATGTAAACAGTAATACCACGCTATTGGCATGCATTATGTAGTTTTAATAAAGCCTCAGTAGCCTCTAACAATATTTGTAGAAGCTTTTAAAAACTTAATAGAGATTGTAGTATGTCCCAATTTTATGTAAGCAATATATTGTAGGAATCATTTTATTGTATTATTAACCCCCCATTATACAGAGAAGAATCTGGACGGATCCGATCTCGAAAAAAAGGCGAAAAAATAATGACAAAGTGGTGAAAGTCCCACTCCGTTACTATGTCTTCTTTCAAATGTGCCGTGCACATGGCATTGGATATGATATCAAGGTTTGTTAAGGACTTGTAAACATTTTGAAGATTCATCATGGTCATTTTACTGTTTGTGTTTGAACAAAAAATATGATTATTAATATTTTTTCCAGGAAAAGCAAGGGACAATATTCACACTTGTTGACAGCACAAACAGGGAAAATCTTGGAATGATGTAAGCTCAAAAATCATTGAGACTTTCAGTCATTTGTTCTAAGCTACTAGAATATTTGCCTGATAATTTGAACTTGATCTATTTCATCATTTAAATGGCACTATTGCATGTTTACAGTACGGTTGGTGATAACCTGCACGGTGCCTTAGCTACCTTTGCAAGAAACCTCTCCGTAATTCATCAAGAAATTTCTGCACCAAATATGTAAGGACAGAGTAATTCCAAGGTATCAGTATCATTATGGAATGTTTTGAATTTATTTCAGCAGTTTATTTAGTTTCTTAAAACATCAAATATGCTTTAATTAAGTGAGTATATGGACACTTATTCAAAGTTAAGTAAATTGAAAAGCATTTCATGGTAATATTGTACTTATAAAAACTTGTAAGTGACTGAAATAATTTTTTTAGCACAACTCTAACTTGAGTTATGAACAGAAATTCGTGAATGAATGCAATTTTAGTGAATGTGTTTTTAAAACATCTTTAACCAACCATTCTAGTATTTTTGTATAGAATGTATATTTTACATATTAAAAATGTATTTGTCTTAAATATCAGTGTAAATATTCCAATGACATGAATGTTGGATGGTTAAATATCTTATGTTTGAAACCACATTCTAAAAAGCACAGTTCATGATCAGATTCTGTTGCCTAGTCTACAGAGCAGAACTATTTTCATGTAGCAATTTGAGAAAATGTGCCTGTACAAAGAATACAATTTTTTGACAAATTGATAATTTTAAAAAATTGTTTATATTTTAGTCTGTAATTGAGAACATTGAAGGTATTCTTGGGACAACAGTGATGAATGCAGAAGAGCAAGACGAGGTGGATAATATCCCTGAGAATCAGGAATGAACCAAAGAGCATTACAATCTCTGAATGAACCTAGATTTTGTTACCGATTCTGAAGATAGTAATAGTGGCTGGTGTAAATTTTACTTTATATTTGCTACACTATGCGGTTAGAGACATTTTAAATATCAAAATGAAACTAAGACAGTTTAGCACTGGCTATAATATCTGAGAAGGATAACTATGGTTACTTGATATGGAAGGAAAGACAAGTATCTGTTAGCTCCAAGTCTAAAGAAAAACTTTATTTAGAAAGTGCAAAGAGCAATGTCTTTGAAAAAGTATGAGTGTCTCACCTAGCATATAAACTACATGCATAGCAAAAGAACTTCAAATGTATGGACTGAGATTCACTGTGGCGTTTGTCTATTATTGAGCCAATTGGACAGATTATGGCCCAATATTTGTGGACCATTTGTCACCAAATTTATGGTTTTGGATAGAAAATAATTAAACAAAATCTTGCACAGTATTAATGTACATTATATGTACACACTTTATATTATTAGTAATAAATATGCTGGTTAAGTGGTGCTAAATCATAAATAGATAAATATACAGGTGTAATACTTCAGCGATTAAATTCGGGTGTAATTTAATGATTAACCAGTTTATATTATTTTATCATTTATGTTAGAGCATATTTAAAATTGTATTATATATTTAATATACCTGTGATAATAAATTAAGATATATATTTTTAACTTGTGCTCATTTTACTATTCATTTGAGCCAGACATGTTTGAGACAAGCAATTGGGTTTAAAGAGTGAGTGCTTACTTGTGTGAGTGATTAGCATTGTCCACTGAATATTCAAGCATGATTATGAGAAATGATCAAATGATCAATACGTGTGCCAATGAATGGTGTAAAATGTAAAGTGGTAAGAGCAAAATTTGGATCACAACTATAAACCATCACATTTACAAGTATTCTATGAATAAATAATTAAGTTACCCGAATCACATTAATAAATACATAGTAAACACATTGTACGATTAAAATTATTAAAGGTATAATTAATAAAAGTTCCTAACATATTTTAGAAACTTTACTCTATACTTTGGAGGATATTTGAATGAAATATGAATATATTATCCAGTAATCTATTCAGTGACACAAGTTAAAGTAAAAAGTAACACGGAAAAGTACTATATTAGCAATGGTAATCAAGTCAATGTAATTCTAAACCAAGAGTCAATGTAATTTTAAGCTGAACTTATATTGATACATAAACATGAACACATTTATAACTAATTACTCACAATCATAATGCTTGATGTCAATAATTTCTGCATATTCTGATCCATAGTAAAACAAGAGTTCTTCCCCTGGAGCGATGTCTTTTTGAGACATAAAGAATGTTTTACCCATGCATATAACTGTGAAAACATTCTCGTTTGCACATGATGTTGCACAATTCATCCAGCGGGTCCAGTTGCTAGTACTTATGTTATAGGAATCCACGGAATGTGACGTCTCATCATTTCTTGTTTGCTATTAACACAAGAAATAATATGATTATTTCAAATATATCTAATTATTATACATGTATTGACTAGATTTATTGACTGAAAAAAAATGACAAATGAATTTGAATAATTAGTGTTCTGTTAATTAGGTATGCAGTATATGGAATCATTATTTGTATATATTTGTCTACTGCTTAAAAAATCCGAAAGTTAAAAAGTACATAAATATATTAATTTTAATTTAAATTTTGAAGCAATAGCTTCCTGATCACAAGTAATAAATATATATAAATATATAATTATATTTATTACTTGTGATCAGGAGGCTATAGCTTCGAAATTAAAATAAAAATTAATATATTCATGTACTTTTTTAACTTTTGGATTTTTCAAGCAGTAGACAAATATATACAAAAAATGAATTTGAATAATAGTTTCCCCAATCCATTTTATACGATTTAAACATATCATGAGACCCACTTCTTATTCTAAGACTCAATATTTACTCTGAAGGCTTTCTGGATTCTAATGGCACCCATACAATCAAAGATCAGAATGAATGCAAATATTCATGCAGCTGATTGCTGATTTTTGACATTATTTTTGAAAACAATAATAATCGTCATTTCTGTGAAACTAAGATTATTGAAAATGGAGGAATTATCTCACGAATAATTTCACACCTCAAATGCATACTCTGAGAAATCATCATCTTCGCTGATCACCTCACCCTCATACTCTGCCAGCCAAGTGTATTTTGATATAAAAGAATTGGAGAAGATTCCAAGCCCAGCACCAACAAATTTAGAGGTTTGAAGATTTAATTCCGGTGGTATAGTTAAATATGCTCGAAATGGTAGGCCCCACGGTATCTGCAAATACGAGTCAAATATAATAGTTGTATGGGTTGTATTACGCACGCACGCACGCACGCACACATATGAAGAATTAGTTATTGTAAATAAGATATATATTGTAAATAAGATTGTATATAAAGAGACCACTGCAAACCTCCAGAACCCACTCTCTCTTGAGACAACTTGAGACCAGTCTCCGGGGTGGTCTTCAGAGTTGGGGTTAATTACAATTTTGAAATTCAATTACAATTACACATTACTTTTCAGCGTCAATTAAAATTATAATTGCAATTGCGGCCTGATTTTTTGATTCAATTATTATTACAATTAAAGCAAAATTTCAATTACAATTATGAGTGGGAACTAAATTATCATTCAATTACATGTTTTAGCCCTAAGAGCTAATTGTTTAAAAAAAAGCCTAGCTAGATATAGGCTTTTAATGAGGGATATGTGAATGAGGCAGTAATGCAAAACTGGTGTTCCATAAATACATATATATTTTTGCCTCCAGATCTTTGTGGTACTTTACATTGAAAGATTTGTGATGGTAGGTCTTATGTCTGTTTGTTTGCAGCACAACTACACAGTAGAACTTAATTGATTATAAGTCACAAAAGACTGTGTTGAACACAACTTCCTTAGTACTTTGCGTGTGGGGAACTAAAATGAAGTTTTTATGAGAGGAGGATTTAATGTAAGCCTAGGTTTTAAAACACAAAAACAATTGTGTCTGTAGATACCAGAATTTGTGTAATCCATTTGTCTTTTAAGGAAGGGCAGCTCAATTCACCAGCATTAAAATCTGGCAGATCTATGTCCTTTCGCCCCGCAACAATGAAAGTTATACATCCTGAAAATGTGATTAATTGAATGAACTAATATTGATGGATTACTCATAACAATGAATGTGAAAATGAAATCAATTATATTGCCAGCAGAATTGTTGGTTTGGTGAAGCAAGAGGCACTAAGGGATCATGTACATTTTGTCACACTCCGCAAAAGTGGAACAATGTTCCACTTAGGGGCAGGGGAGAAGGGTTTCGGTCACGTTTCTGATATTCCATTTTTTGTGGGTCCAAGATTTTTTCGTACACACTAAAAATTTGACTGAAAATTTTCATATCAGGATTGATCTATTTGCTATGTGATTTGACATTTGAGTTCGATATATAAGACAACATATGAAATATCATCCATGCATCCATGAATTGTGATTGATAGATGTCTCATTATTTTATTATGTGATTTTTATGTTAGTGTCATATTATGTATACTTTAAATATATACGTATGTATGCAAAGGTAATTTTTCAATAAATGATATCGCGAAAAGCAAAACACTGTAGATATTTTTCGATTATATCACACATCTGATATTTCCTCTTTTGGGGGCGGGTGGTCAAGAAAAAAGATTGTTCCACTTTTGTGGAGCGTGACGAAATGTACATCATCTCTTAAAGGACGTTCATTTTTTTTAATAAATCTTCTTATATCACTTCTCTTCCTTTTTCATGCTATGTAAATGGCCTTTGATATCAATGCAACGCTGAAGTCAATCGTCGGTTTTCACTGCTTGATCAATCACACTGCCTTAAAGTCCTTGTTCATACTGTGTATATAGTCGTGAGATATGACGATGGCTGAAGTCATTTGTCTAGATACATTCACAGCATATTTACTACCCCTTCGCGCACACATTGTTTCCAGAAGTAATGTGATTATTACCAGCAAAAAATCTATAGACATTATGTGATGTTGAAATTCTAAATATGTAATGCCATAATTAAGATACATTTAGATAAACCAGGAAAGTTATCATTAAACAAAATAAGTTTTGATAAGATGGAAATGAAAAAGAAAATTATTATGTAAAAAAATATAGTAACTGACATTTCTGTAGAAATTGATTATATTCATTGAGCAAATATTGAGTATGTTTGAAATTCTAGTATCATTTTGTATGAAGTGTACACATAAAGGGCTAAAAGACCTCAATATTTAAACATGACTTTATGTGGAAAGTGCTTGCTTTTTTGTCTTGAATTCTAATATTTTTGTCCATAAAATAGTGCATATGTTTTTGCTCCTCCCTCCCCCACTTTCAAATTTATTAGAGATCGTTTATCCCTCGTTTTTGGCCTTTTCCCTCTATCCCTCTTTTCCAGCCATTTTCCTCCCCTCATCACACTTTCTTTATTACCCCCCCCATATCGGCATATGGCCATAAATTGGCCTGTGCCTATACACAACGTCACACTCACAGGGAAAGCATCACATCTCACACTTTTCCACCGATGACCCATCCTGTTAACGTCTAATATAAATTGGTAAATATCGATGAATATCATTCCAGACTATGCCATTTCACATTAATGTTCGATTTATTACCTGCAAAAGTAGATAAGAATACATATCGCACCACAGAACTCTGAGAAGATTCAGCCATTTCACGTAGGTCGTTGTCATGAAATACAGAACCCTTGTCTATAATGGAATAAAATGTATACACTTTTACACATCATAGTCTTGTATTAAGCCATTGTTAAGTTTTAGTATACAAAGTTTCATTGCAAAAAAGCAACTGAACTCATAGATAATTCAAGTATGCAGCCATTTTTGGCGAACTAGCACACACCAGATTTTGCAAGTATTAACCAGCTATAAAACGACAAACGTAAGTTTAAAGTACGTCAAAAATGCAGGTTGTCCACTGCAAAAAATACTCGGGAAATTGATTCCATGTTACGAAAAGTTACAATTAATTTCAAATGTCCGACATTGATTTGTCAAACTTAAATCACAGGCCCATGTACACGTTTTGATCTACTTTACAAGATAGCTACAAACAGTTTTTAACTACAAAGCTACGGCGTCCAGGTGGTCCATATGACACAAGTTAACACGGACACAATGTTCTTGAGAGAGTTTCACTGTTAAAGCTCTAGGCACTTTTAGAAAACGTTTTGCTAACAGTGATACGAATTAGTTGAAAATATTTATACAGGTGTCATTTATCTGTTTATAGTTTCAATTCTAGTCACCCAAAGGTTTTAGGAGTTCACTTGTACAATCATTTATCATTCTTTTTCATGTAATTTCATAGGTTATCACGATCCAGAAGTATCCGATAACCCGGAGAGGGTTACGAAGGGTGATACTATGGTTATATCCACCCAGTATGCGCAACTCTATACAGTCCGTGCTATGTAATAGTTGTTGCCGTGACGCCTACGAAAAGTTCTATGACACCATCACATGTCTGTGTCTTACGTACATGTATGTGAGTATTTATCCATTGACAGCTGGTATGAACCCTAAATTCATAAAACCCATATTTACAACTAAAAATTTACCAGCCAGTTAGCCAGGTAGCATAGGTGGTTTACATGCCAAATACACGCTCGCCAGTAAAATATATATTCTGTGTAATTATGGTGCTACATGTAGTCTACAGTATAGTGTCCTATGTTCAATCTAAACATCTTAACAAAAAGAGAAGAAAAAAGAGAAGCGAGAGAAGAACCCAGAGTTCACTGTGCCGCGCACCCACTGAAAACTGGAAAGCTGCAGCTCGATCAAAGAAGCCTCATTAGCAGGGCTTTGAAAACCACCGATGGGAGTTTTTGTTTAAGGTGAAGTTTGAATCACCAAGCTCAATTCAACTCACACCAAGGCCCAGTCTTAAAACGACTTCTATTATTTATATGATCTTGCAAAAAGGCCCTTTCCTGTAGTCATTGTACCTTATAATTTATTGTGTGAAGGAACACATGATAGCTCTTTGGGTGGCTTTTAAAAATTGGAGGAGTTTCGCCAGTTTCGAGACATATATGTGATATATTCTTAGTTTAATGTTTTACTGGACACAATGATGGGTATTTTTGTTATCCAACTACCCTTGAATATTGACACAGGGGAAAGTTAAATGACCTTGCCATATACGCCTTACTAGGAAGTATATGATCTGTGCAACATAGGCAATGTTATTTTTTTCCCCGGAAAAATGCTTATTTTAGCTGTTCCCTAATCCATTTGTGTATAGTTATTGCAATGAAACATGTTAAAACCAATAAAGGCAATGTTTGGATGTTTAAACAACACTAAATGAGAAGATTATTGGGTACACCCGGCATTGTTTTGGTGCAGGCGCCACGCGTTAGCACTGTCTGCCTACAGGGAGGAGCAGATGACTTTTTAGACACGACCTTTCAAGAAGGATCTGTTAAAAACCAATAGCGGCTTAGAAGTAAATAGGCCGCCACATTTGGAACGTGGATTCAATCTTCAATCTTCAAACCCTTGTTATTTACGAAAAAGCAAGATTGTAATGTTTAAACTTAGAATTCAATCAGTGCTACCGTACATACGGTCCAAAAATGGTTTACCTCAAGACATTAGGAGTTAATACACAAGGGATTATGTACATTTTTCCACTGGTCACAAAAGCGGAACATTGGTCCATTCCATTTAATTTGGGGCGAAGCGTGCTCAAAGAGTGACAACATGTAGGCCTACATCATCCCTAAGTGGAGGGAGTCCTCAGAATTTTAAAACATAAATAATTATCAATTGTTAGGTTGCCGTACGGGAAATATTTATGCTCACGTTGCAATACACAATACTTACATACATGTTATCTTGTAGGACCATGCACGTAGATTACAGAAACATATCGACCTCAATCTTATTGATCTAATTTAGACTATATAATTGCACAATGGAAATGCGCATATGTAGCTGATAGTGATTGTGGCTAAACTAAAATATGAAGAAAATACAAGACGAGCCAGTTGCATTTAACGCAGGTTTGGTTACGTAATATGGGACACTGTAAAAAAGTGACTACTAACCAATAGAAAACGAAAAACAATGTTTTAATTATATCATTTTGAATAATTTCTCATTAGGATTTGTGACAAAATTTTGCAAAGAAATAATTCATTCTAATGACAAAAATCCACCTACATTGTATATGGTTCTCGTCTTTTTCACAATTCATGTACTCAGATTTTTGTGTACACACTGAAAACGAGCGGGACAAAGGCTGATTTATCAGCTTAATCTTCTTAAAAACCGCGTGTAGGTGGATAAAGGAAAAAGTCTATTTTTATATGTACAACACAATTAATTAGGTCAACAGAAATGATATAATGGATCAAATTGCATACACTCATCAACGCAAAATGTCACCGTCATCTTTCAGCAACATACTTGTACATGTATGTGGTAATTGATTTATGGAACTAGATAATTAGCAATATTAATATTGTATGCTGTTTAGAGTTTGTTTTGCTTTATGTCCGGGAGTTAGAGGTTTACATAATAATGCGTGTGAACTCCCAGTTCATGCCAAGAATCCATCTAGGATGTCATGTGCATTAAATAATTTGGTTTTCTGAAACCGCTGCCCACCACTTTATCTGCAACTGCTTTTGTAAAAAAAGTAACCTTCAGTACGTAATGCACGGTTCTATCAAACATGTCTCACATCGTTAAATAGCACACTTAGCTCAAGCTCAAAAATGTTCCATTAAATTTCCCCATTTTACTTTATCTAAAATCCCGACTTTGATACACACGTAGGCACTGATGCCTCTGTGACGCAATCGGCTAATTTCCCCAAGTGGATATGAAAGAAATAATCCGTTTATAGAAAGCAGGTTAAACGAGAAGAGCTGAGCCGGCTTTAACTCTTCATTATGGAAAGTCATTTTGCTCGGAACCTGCCCCACTTGATTTTGTTGACTAATTGCTAAAATGGTTTTTAATTTACATCCACGAAAGACGAATAGTGGCCATAGTGACACATGTGCAAGTACGTAAGTCAAATGCATGGACAGCTGTTCAAGAACATTGAAAATGCTCACTTGCTATGTTTTGTTGTATTTTACAAATACAAATTCATCACATTTTCTATCCGGCCCCTTTTCTGCTTTAGCAATGTTCTGCAGTGTATCCAAAGTCCTCAAACTTTGTCTGTATGATGGAGTGTTCTCCATGAGAAAATACGAGACGAGCCAGGCGGATTTAACACAGGTATGGTTACGTAATCTGGGACACTGCATGCTTGTTAAATATATTCTGAAATAGGCAACCAATTATAACGGATAATCTTTTTTATACAATAGATATATTTTCCCATTAAAACATACTGACTACGAAGTCTAATAATATTAACAATAACAAACAAATGTGCAACATTTTCACCCAGTTTTGTGTGAAATAATTTATAATACATATTATTGAAAGCAATTTAAACTTATGAAGAACAACTTGTTTAAAATTGCATCACAAAATGGATACATAGGAGCTATAACAAATAGTTTTAAAAAGATTACGTGTGACATTATCCGTACACTTTCTTATAAACAAATTATCTCGAACATAGAGGGTCTTTATCCATCTATGTTACTTTCACCAGTGTAATCATTTTGAATAATTATACAGAGACATCTATTTAATGAAACATGCTCAATAACCTGATTATTTAGACAATGGAAGGTACAGAAAGTTTTAACCGATGCTCTTGTTTACAAGAGAGTAATTTGGATCATTTTTCATTATAATATTTTTGAGTAGCGCAACATAATATTGCATTAGAAAAATGTACAAACTGTTGAGGTATAAATAATCACATTTCGTATATATCACCTAGAAGATGACAAGTTACTATATTGTATTAGTTCTATATATTCTTTGTTATATACTGGTGTAATATTCTATGGTCATGGATGAACATCATTCTCATTAGATGTATAAAAACATATAGTCATAAATGTAGCGCATTATGGCTAGATGGCATATAAGGCGCTAAAGTTAGGATTTTACTATTTGGGAAACTATCGTGAATGTTGGATTGATCTTTGTTAATGGTATCATCAGTCCAAAAACAGATGAATAATTCGTGAACTGAAACGAAAATATAAAACAAAATGGTATATTATATGTAATTGATAGAAACAGCTGAATCACCACATGTACCATATGTTTATTTGCTTACGACATGTGCGATCACTGCAAATATCAAGGTGTAGTATTAAATGAGAAGAATATGCAGCAAAGCATCATGATAGCAAGTGTCAAAGCACAGTGTGCATGATTTACACCAGGCCATTGGCACCCTTGGAACTCGCCTTTGTTAACTCTCTGGGGAGCATACAACACAATTACAATCGTGCCAACCATTCACATTATCGTTCACTCGCCTGAACAGTAGCTATTTATCGTGTAGGTACCACGAGTAGGATGCAACCAACATGAGGGAAGTCTTTTCTCAGCCCCCACCACCATACCGACCGGGAATCGAGCCCACGACCTATCAGTCAGACTGCCTATCCACTTGGCCACAGACACACACGTTTTATGGTGAACGCAACTATTTTACAACAATCACTCGTATTATAACATATAATCACGCGTGGTTTTCTTTTAAAAGCATGCAAGTTTCTCTGTGGGTTCTGTTCATGATTTTTAACCTGCACTCACAACCACATAAGTTCAAACCTGCACTCGCACGATCAGTGACAATCCCTCGTGCAGCCACATAGACTAACACACACGTAGGTGCAGACAAGGGCCGGCGATCTGCGCCGCGCAAGGCTCTGGTCTGTATGTTTATATTTTCTATTTGCGGGTGGACACAGTACATAACTATATAGAGCCCATGCTGCACTTATAAATATATACACTCTAAAAGCCCGCGTTTTTTACATCAGACACTTTCCAGCACATTGACGTTTATTTGCTTAACGGCGGGACATGTGGCCACTTTGTCGAGCAAACATCGCGTGCATTATGTCTGAGTTAAGTCACTTATTACAGTTGGGCAGACGACGCTACAATGCTAGCAACTGGGGATGAAACCATTTGTTGATATTGGGCACCCTTAGATCTGGCATTGGGTCGAGGTCCTTAGGTAGAAGATTATATATAACAGGTAAGCTAACTCTGACATGAGATCCACTAAACCGCAGTGTCAAGCATGGTACTGTGTTGGAAGTAGCTGGCTTATTTCATCGTATTTTCAATTGCGGCGTTCCCATCTTTTTTGCATGCCGGTGAGTTAGTGGCAAAAGCAATCAACAAGCCTAATTTGTTTTGGGGTTTGTTACTGTAATCAGCCGCTCGGGTTTGCCACCGGGGGGGTAGTGGGGCGACTACGCCATAGTTTTGATTTATTTTAGTGTAGTTGCTGCAAAATTAGAAGAAAAAAAACAGCTCTTTATTTTTCACCGACTCAGGTCACCAGTCGTTTACGTTTGCCGCCCTGTTGCAATTAAAGAGGAAAAAACAACAACAAAAGACCGGCAAATCAAACATGTACATTATCATACTTTAAATAATGGAAACGGTAAAAGAATGAGAGACTTTGTGGTGTGCGGGATTTAGGTCAATCAGGGTGTAATGCTGTGCTGTTTTATCCCGAAATAGAGGGCCAGATAAGGAGATGATGAGAACATCCGTCACCATCCACAGTAAAGCTTCTCATGACTGGAGAGCTAATGGAAGTGCCTTCGCTTTAGGTCATCTTTGTTGCACTTGTAACACTACATAAAATGTTTTGTTGAATATCATTCAATAGTTGTGCCATGCACGTATATTGTATCTAATTATTTAATACTATGGCTCCCTGGCGCTGCTGAGATCCAAAACGCATTAAATTCTCCTCCTTTAAGGTCCTTTCCTCCGTCTCTCTCCCCAGCTCTCCCCAGAAAACAGGTCAGAAACAGACTAAACGCATCTCCATCACCTGTTCCCTCCTGCTCTGGTTGAAACGGATGAGATCTGGAACAGATTGAATGCCCCCAAATCCCTCTCCCACCCCTCTGCCCCATTCCCCTCCAAACAGGTCCAGAACCGATTAAATGCACCTCCATCACCACTCATTACTTGTTTATCTACATATAAATTTTTTACATGGCACTTTTATCAGTGTTATCATTTTACATAGTTATACAGAGGCATCTATTTAATGTAACATACTCAATAGCCTCATTAGCCTGATTTGTTAGAAAAAATGGAATGTACAAAATCTTTTGCAAATAGACTGCATATTTATATTAGTTTCTGAAGGGCAACAGGTGAAGGAGCCATAAGACAGGTATCATCTACATACATCAAGTGGTTCATCTTAACATCATGGGAGGGTGTTAGACCGCAAAACATAACAAGCCACAAAATATAACCAGTTATGTTTTGCGTGAACGCAAAACCTAACCACACACCCGAAAATGGACCTGGTGACGCAAAATATAACCTCTGCCTCAAAATATAACCATAGCAAATGTACGCTATTTCTAACATATAGAAGAGAGTATTTTTGTTTTACCAACCTACGACGGTGTCAGATATGTTTACTCGAGTCATCCAATGTTTAGTGGTTAATGTCATTTCGAGGTGTGCCGTGGGTGTTCTGGCTTCAAATAGTGAGTGGTCTGGGTAGTTCATTTGATAATGGACCACTTCTGGATGTAACACATATAGATGAAAAAAAACTAACACTTCTTTAAGATGCACGTAAACATCATAAATCAACAACACGTTATTTTGCCCATCATTAGTCATTTGTCACAAAGATTGCTTCAATTGAGACCGTCATTACTAATCTTTAGCCACATCTGTTCACCTTATTGTAAGTAAAACGGCAAATTGTGTTCGAAACAGCGTCGCGTAACATGTTGAACCAGGCAGTTTTCATATCCTCCAAAGATCTTTTCGGGACCCCACTGATAATTAGTCATGCTAATACTGTGGAAACTCTATTAAGCCCCCTCATTAGATCTTGAGAGAGGGAGGGGGGGGGGGGCGCTGACAGGTTGAGAATAGAACCCACCTATATATCTTTGAGTAAAAGTGACCCACAATGTACATTTTTTCTAAAAGGTGACCCACCTATATATGCCAATTTTTGAGAAATTTATAACAATATAGGATATTTTAGCACTTGTGGAGATTAATTATATTCAATACTAAAAATACCTTCCATAGACACTTTTAAAACAAAATAATTAACACTGCACTTACGTGTGTATATTGCTGTTGCTGCTGTTACTACTTAAACGTACACATGGTATTTATTTTCTATACTACTGAAATGTATCTAATACTTGGAGTCCAGTAAGGGCAGCGACAAATGATTCCAGTGCAAGATATTGTAATGTGAGCTAATGCCAAGCGTCCTATGCTCACACACTTAGTGTACACTTCTCACTACTGTGCTGAATGCTCCCCGGGGAGTTGAGAAAGATATAGTGTGACAAGGATGCCAAAGACCTTGTGTAGATGTAGGGTCGTCTGATCCTTCGGGGAAGAAGACCAGAAACCAGACATTTACACATTTTGATAGCCTGATTTAACAAGTCGATATTGATCGTGTGAAAACACTAATTCAAAGAATGAATGAACTCACCATTTGTCAGATTAGAATTGCTACTGGCTACACCTTGGTTATATCTTGCGTCAATGGTTTTATTTTATCAGGTCCATTTTTAGGTCTGTGGTTATATTTTGCGTTGACGCAAATCATAACTGGTTATATTTTGCGTTGATTACATTTTTTGCGGTCTAACAAGGATTGTGTGATATAATATATTATTATGATTTAGAAACACTGTACCAAAGGCACTGCCATTAATATAAGGAATAAGCACAGCTAACTGGTGACCAGGGCATCCGTTTTAGGTTTCATTTATGCTCGTGTATACACTTTATCGCTTCATATTATTGAAATAAGCTGACACAGTTCTAGTCAATTGCAATTTATATATTTATAACAACATTCCAGTTTCATTCTGCAGAAAATTAACCAGGAAGTTGTTTTTGATTGGTTGGATTAATTAAGATGGGATTTGATCGGTACCTCGCATCGTCGCTTGCATGTGGACAGTACAGTTCAATTATGATATGAATGAAAAAATCTCTTATCAGCCCGTCTCTAGGTCGCTTCATGCCTTACTATAGGTATGTAGATGAACATACAACAAAATATCACTACACCGCCTCATTGCCCGGGCGATGTAAGCGTGTAAGCGTCATACACCATGTTTTTCCCAATCACGCACAAGAGCCCAAGTGACAAAAAATCCACCGAGTAAGGCCTCTCCACATTAGAATAGTACATTTGAAATTAAAGTCCCAGGGTGCTTGGACAGCCATATTCAAGACACTGTAATGTAGGAGTTTGTGGCGGCACTCAGGATATCGTGATTGTCTCAGTATTACTCACTGCCCGCCGGCGAGCTGTGTGTATGAGACTCAAAGAAAAATGCCACTTGCTGACAGGTCCAGGAGGCACACTAAACAGAGAAGCAACTCTCATTTAGAAAGGTCGAATTGGGTAGAACTTTAAAGACCATCAACAGGAATGTATCACAGGGAATTTGGGGGTAAAAGTTCATATAATAGACCGGTCAAATGACAGCAACAAAGGTGTTGTACTTCTTTAACTAACTTAATATCTCATCTGATTATCTCGTTTTTTATACACGGTACACACGTGCATATGGTGTGTTTATATTGTACATATATCAATTTATAAGTAAAACGCTGCGCTGTATGTTGTAATGAGTAGGGTAGATGATAATACCCCTCAAATCAATCCTTTATGAAATTCACGGCAACAAATACACTATTTTTAGAACTTCACATTTTATCATAACCTAAAAGGTAGACCCGGTGGAGATGTCAGAGTCTTTGACAGAACTATAGCATTCTCAATCAATAAAACGAGAACCAATCGAAAACTATGAGTTCTATTTAAACTACAACAAAAGTGATCAAAGAACACAGCGTCGCTAGAACAACGCAGACTTATGGGCAACAAAGATGTTTACTAATATGCTATGAAAATCATTCTTAAAAGTACACAATTGCAATATATGTAATCAGCCACAAGTGCTACTGTCTATATTACATTGGCTCCGTCATGCTAAAAATTGATTTGCTAGCAGCAAATAGCAAACAGCACCAGATAGACGTTTTCCGCTGATGAAATATTGATCGATGATTGTGCATTCAATACTAGTTATAGTGTTGAAATTGGGCCATAAATAGCCCGATGGAAAGCACATTTTAATTGACAAGTGCCCAAATTCTAATCACTTTGGTGTCGCCTCATACCTCATAGTTGTGTATAGTTTGAACAAAAACCGCTAAACGCTCTAGCTTGTCCAGAGACATGCATGCATACATACATACATACATACACACACGCACGCACGCACGCACGCACGCACGCACGCACGCACGTACGTACGTACGTACATACATACATACATACATACATACATACATACATGCTTACAAATGAACAAAACACAAGGCTTTCGTTTCAGCTGCTGAAGAAACGCAATTAATTAGGAAACATGCACGCACAGGCATGGATGCTGAATTGGCCACGTGACTTCATGACCCTCCATACACGTGATACGCGGGCAACCTTTAGACATTTTAAGACTCAATTACCACTGTTACTGAAAAGGTTGCGTGTGGGCATGCGCTGACTGGAAGCAAGGAGTACGGAGCCAATTAGTCGCACGCCACATCTTTTTTTCTTCATTCGCCAAAAGATTTCACTATATAATGGACGTCGTATGGTTGAATGCGAGATCTCACAGCAATAAAGTAGAAAGCGTCGATATTGGGCAAATAAGGTAATTTTACCGATATACTGGTTATTCAATTGAATAAATGTAAATTAAATGTCAATTCACCAGTTGGAGATTCTACTGGCATACGCTCAGTCGACTTTGGTTAATTTACTGTAGGTCAGTGATATCCTTTTCACTCTATATTTGTATAGCCTCAACTAAACCCCATTGCAACCGTGCCAATAACTTAATAATTAACGTGCACTCATCTGAACTGTCCGTAATTTATATAGCGTGTATAGGTTCCACGGAGCAATGCACAACCATTTAGGGATGTGTTTGCTCAACACCGGCCATCGGAAAATCGAGCTTGTTACCAGTTGTCCCATTAGTTATCGACTGAGCCACAGTAGAACACGTACACTTAAAGAAGCACACCAATGCAGAATATGACAAAAACAGCTGACTGTACTGATTGTGATTACTTATTAGTTAAAACTATGTATACGAGCGTCTTTTGTAGTTTCAATTAGAGTTATTAAAAAGCCTTAGGATCTCAATTGTACGAATTTTAAACCTAATTAGACGTATTTGTTTTATTGTTTCTATTACTTTTGTGTGAAATTTATTCTTCATTCTGAAAATACATAAAAACAAAAAATAAAAATCTTCATCTGCCATTAAATTCATGGAACGCTCTTATCTAGAACAAACACCAGTCTAACACGTTAATTGCCGCACTGACGTTTATTGTTGGTTCTGTTACCATGCACATGATGTACATGTATGCTCACAGTGTTGTGAACCCTACATCGCTGCGAACACGTTTTTCAAATGCTGTAATAACGTAATAACATTACTTTATCAGGATTCGTTCTTTATACTAGCCGTGATACGCCACATGAACACACTGGACAAAATAATTCATGTTACAATTGCAACCTCACCCGGTTTTGAATATTAATTCTACTGTATCGCCTTTACTAGGCCCTATTGGAAAATGATAGTTTTGTATATATAGTCTGTATGTTATTTTTGGGCTGTGCAATAAGCAAGAAAGATAATTTTGAAATTAATATTATTTTAAACGTTTTCAATCTCTACAAGGCTCCTTAGCAAATAAAACGTCTCCACAAAATTAAAAACAATACTACTACATCACAATAATTGTATGGTATAAAGAGTACATAGAGATTAACATTGAATACAGTGACTAACATTGGGTGGTTAAGGATCATATCAATGATAATAACATGAAATATGCTTAAGGACTAGTATACTTTTTAATTAGACAATGTATTAGTGAAATTAATATTAATTTCAAAATTCTTTTTCTTCCTTATTGCACAGCCCCAAAAGAACATACAACAAAATTTTCATGAGACCAAGTGTTGTGAACCAAGTCTAATGGATTTTAAATATTAGAAAATGAAAACATGGTACTTCGTAAGCAGTAAGTTTTGATAGAGATTACTATTTTACTATTACCATAAACCATTTGCAATGGCGTATACATCCTATGTCACTGCGTTCCTTGCTGAAAACTAAAAATAATGCACTAAGCAATCCTTTTAGCCGAATTTCGTTTTACCAGAAGCCCAGCTTGACGCATTCTAAATGATGTTTGCATAGGCGTGATTTTTCATCAGTGTCGATTCTTCAGAATAATTGTGTGTGAAACAGCATAACTGAAAAGTGATGAATGGTATTGTTGTTACTTTTAGACTTTTACTGGCATGGACCCTTTCAAAACACATACACATGCACGTACAAGTACATATACGTTATGCACTAACTGGTTAACGTCTATGCTCAATTGCGTTGCACAGCATGGCGCAGGGCAGCCAAATGGAATTAAATTGCTACATGATAAGAATGTTTGACTTGATCCGATTGGTCAGATTAATCAGAAGAATGATACAAATTCTATTTTCGTTTGTCAAACGTGAAATGTCAAACACTACACTGAGGCTGTGAGTATTTGAAGTGATGTACTTTGCAGAATATGTTTTCTTTGATGCTGATTCAGCTGTTTTCGCTCAGAGTTTCAAGAGCACGTGACCTATTCTCTGACGTGTTAACGTTCATAACCACGTGACCTCAAATACACGTGATGCTCGTTCGCACTGAAAATAATGGGTATAAGTCGTACATTGTACATGTATATCATTCAGTGCGAACGGGGATTAAACCCGTGGTCTACTTTCGCCCACGTAATCTGCTAAGCACCGGGTCGACCTAATACATTGTAATTGAAGATTTGCAGTGGTGAATAATTGTCTTTAGTGTAAGCTGGAAATCCTATTTATATGCATCTGATGAGCTAAAGTAGCTCATCGGTCAGTATTACACTATTGCATTTGGAGTTGGAAGGTTACGGCTCTGTAATTATTGTCCAATTATGATCAATATTGATTGGGGGTATTTGTCCTTCATCGCATTGTCTCACGGCTTTGTACGCAGTTGACATGAACATGGACTTGTAAAGGCAGTGTGAGTGATCAAGCCGTGAAATCGACGACGTTTGTCCTTAATGTCGAACATAATCCCACTGTTCCTTGCACTGAGCATGTAATGTGTGCACCTGATTGATTAATCATTAGCAAATGGCTAATCTGCAAGGGTATTGGTATATACATGTATTTATTGTCAAATGTATATTACAATGGAACTAAAAATATAGCAAGATAGCCAAGAGATATTGATTAATACATTTTGAAGACTACATAGTAGGTGAAGTATTCATGTTCCATGAATACAAGACCTATTTTATAGCGTCCCAAGTATTGATGGCCACACAAAAAGGTAAGCTGTAGGCATTCTCTACATAAGCTGAAGGATTAGCATGCTTAATTCAATAATATCGTGGTTCAATTGCTTTGATTAAACTGTAATATGCCTAAAATGTAACGTCTTAGAAGGTGCCCACTGTAAGACTCAATGTATAATCATTCCCATGTGGAATAATCACAAGTGATTATATTGCATCCAGGAACTGAGATGGTAACATATCGCACGAGGACGTTGTTAACAGGAACGCCATTAGCTCCTACATTATAAGAGACTACAATAGATTATAAGAGATTTCTCTAATAGGGAGGTAGCGGATGAAGAACATTTTTGAGAGAGGAGTGCGGTGAATAGCCCTTAACAGATTATAATATACACGGATCAAAGTATTCTTGAAAGCATGCAACTAATAACAAGGGTTGGCTGGGTACCTGCGTTCTCAATAAGTGAGCCAATAATGGATGGTAATGCCTTTGACCTACCCCTCGTTTGGCCTCATTATCATGGATTAGAGTTGTATGCAGTTTGAATGCACATGAAATTATTTTTATTGCCAATGGGGTGAATTGGACTGGATTCAGTGCGTACATATTGAGATGGTCATGAATGTATTGCAGCCTAGTATTAGTTAGTTTGTTATTGGAAAAGAGCTTGATTTTGCTACTACGTATAGACCACGGAAGGAATTCAGCGAGGACGAGCTACATATTGGAAGTTTACTGGATGGACACGATTATGGCTCGTGGTACAATCATAATGGAGGAAATCAACCAAACCACTTTGAACGGGCATGGCTCGGTAAACGTGAGGAAGTTGGCGTTATTACTTGTATTTTACAGATTAACTATTTTCCGTTGGTTCTGTAAAAAAACTAGCTACAAGCAATCATTATAAATACCTTTTAAATATGTTGAAATATACTCAACTTCTTGCATTGTTCCAGCGCACCGTGAGTGGCGCAAGTCTATTTTTTTGATCGGTCTTAGTTGTGGGCTTTGAAGCGCACGTACTGGAGCAATACAGCGGGAATATCACATTTTGCTCCATGTGTAGACTTTTTAAAACCGCAAACCGTCATGTTTCTTTTCAAGAATCCACAAACCTGGTTATTGCACAATAACAGCCTATTTTTGCCCAGCTTCCACATTTCACTTACCAGTCCTATTGACCATACCTCCTCAAATAATTCATCGCTTCAGCAGCTGAAGCGAAAACTTTGCATTCATTTCGTTTGTGTATGTATGTCTCTGGACAAGTTAGAGGGTTTACCAATGAACCGATTTTGTTCAAACTTTACACAACTATGTGGTATGACGCGACACCAAAGTGATTCGATTTTGGGCACTCTGGCAATCAAACTATGCTTTCCATGGAGCCATTATGGTCCATTTTCGACGTTCTTATTAGTATGCAATGAACGATTACAGATCAATATCCTATCAGCTGCAAAAGTCGGCTTAGTGCTGTTTCCTATTTGCTGCGACATGATGAATTATTGCATGATGGGCCAATATTAAACAGTTGCATATTATTTGTGGCTGATTACATACCCAGTATATTTGAATTATGTACTTTGAATTATGTACTATGAATCATGATTTCCAAAACTTGTTAGTAACTATCTTTATTTGCCCATAAGTCAATGTTGTTCTTGTGAGTATATATCGTTTCAGTATATATCTGAATTGCCCATAAGTCAATGTTGTTCTAGCAACGCCGTGCTCTTTGAACACTTTTGATCTAGTTTATTATATCGCTCTATCAAACACACACCCCTGAATGTTCGTCTCTGTTGGGTCAATAGGCCAATTCAACCAGGCATAATTTCTCCACATTGAATGGTGAATAATTCCCTCTAAGAGTAGAAGCGTCCGCCTTTTTGAAATACTCAACTATGCTTACCTACCACACATAATTGAATACCCCCATTTAATGAACAACCTTACGCTATTAATAATTTAATCTCCTCATGCACCAATAGTTAAATTTGAACCGGATTAGAGATCATATTGAGCCTGGCCTTCGATGCAGCCAACCGTGAAGTGTTTAGACTAGTATCACTCATCTTGCCACAGCAAGGTATTATCTATCAAATGTTAGAGATAGATATAGCACGAACCCCGAATTGGTGAAGATGAGTATCACTGTACTGAAATTCATCAAGCAGATCGGTCAGAAATAATGTGTAAGGAAACATGCTGCTAAATTTTTGGGAAATGATAAACCGGTGTCAGATATCAGTTTCAGTTATTAAAAGTGCTTAAACAAGTGTAAAATCCCGGATACTGCTGATAATGTGTGCAAAACCAGCGGCAGCAATAGTTGACTTCGACTTGTCATTCGGTGTGTTCAATTTGCAACTTTTTCCATCAAATAAAAACTGAGGGTTCATCATGATATAATGACCATGTCATTTATTTCCGGTCAAAATTCATGAATTCAATAATATTCACCAAATTCGGGCATTGAATTCATGCATATTGAACTCAAACCTATGACATTTATCCAAACCACAAGCTATTAAAAATAACACCTCATTTGAGGAGTCAAAATTTTGTGGAACATTTTCACTGTCTCCGCCAATCAGAACAACATACCCCGGGGGCCAACCCCCCATTTTGAGTGTCCAGCTGATGTCGTATGCTGTAAAAATTTGGTGGGTGGTTTTAACAGGCATTTGAGGATAAAACATGTCAAATATACTATCGTACAAGAGTACAAAAATGTGTATATTTGTTAGTCGATTACATTTTAGAAAACACAAACTACTATATATTTCTGCTGCAAAAGTATATAGCTTAACCTCAACAGTGTGTGTGTGTTCGGGGTGGGGGGAGGGGTGGGGGAGGGGGTCAGAAAAAAGATGATGAATGATTGGGGGGGTCAGAGAAAAACGGCGTCATTGCTGACTGGGGAGGGGTGTGTTTGTAAGAATCTGATTGGCTTAAACATGATGGATTATGATGAGTGTTGGAAAAAATACCTCTAAAAAGAGTTATAAGATTTCGTCCTTCACCATTTATATGGACAGTAAGTAGTAAGGACCAGGGATGTGAGGGTTTGAGGTTGCACGAGTAAGTAAAAATTACGTGTTCTATTGTGTGTGTGTGGGGGGGGAGAATATTTACGAAAGATGACAAGGGGGCAGGGGCGGAGTCAGATGACATCATTTGTGAACTACCCCTAACAAGACTAGAAGCTGATAGTGACGCAGAAAGTACCACATCCGAAGACGCATTTTAGCTTTCCATGTTTCGATCAATAGAAAATTGTATATTTTATTATTAAGACTAGAACAGTTTAAGGGCCAGAGCAAGTCAGGACAACAGTTATCTTTAAAAGTCTAAATCTTATCTGTTGCGATTACGATGTGTCCGTCAGTCCGTGCGTGAGTGTGTTAGACACTATGCCAGGTTAATGTGTTGCCTTTTGAAATGTCCCTGATTTCCGTTTCCATCAGTTGCAGCTCTGTGGCAATTTAACGTTAGAATATTTGCTTTGGGATGATGATTTGAACTCATCAATGAGCCATAGAAACCTATGTTATGTTTCCAAAACGTTACACAGAGATGCAGTATCTGTTTTTGACAGTGACTTTAATTTCCATCTTAAGAAGACGAACACACTTTTTTGGATTTACATAGTTCTCGAATTAGGACAAACTAGTGGGAGTGTAGACTGTTTTAGAAAGGCCTGGCCGGAAATGAGCTTGTAATGAATTTGTCAGTGGAGTAAAATCCATGTATAGTTCTGGAAATTTAGCTCTCAACAATTGATCCTTTTGAGAAAAACGCATGTAGATCTGGTGTACGAGCAGCCATGCGTGCAGCTAGCAAGCTACCTGGAAGGGGCTCCACTGATGTGGACGTTACCCCTGCACCTGCACGTTAATCAAAACACTGATGATGGTTGATGATAGCTCAACGTTCAGTGACGACGTGAAAGATACACAACAGAGTGACATTGTTCCTGCAATGTCCTGGAAGGAATATGTGATAACTTCGTGCTTGGTTTCCCTTACAACCAAAATGTTAGATCACATATATGCATTTTAACATAATAGATTATCAACATAAACAGGTGACCGCTGTATATAAAAATGATTAGATGCATTCAATTGTTTGCTCAAACATGTCAACTAAAATGTATTGTTAATTGTCGTACACGATGACGTCATTGATCAGGTGAATGACTTAATATTCGCACATGTCTAATCATGTAGACCCATGTATTGCGGCCGTGACATTCTATTATAAAATTATCTAAATTCATTTGTCATGATCATGCATCATGTAGGTTGTGTCACAAAGTGTAGGTGCTCATTGGTGGAACTTTCTGGCATTGAAACAAAAACCTGGGTTTTGTCTTTTTGATCCTAACCACATTAAACTGGATGCTACGGTGCATTATAGGATTGGATTCCGCCATTATCCTTACTGTTATTAGCAGGACAATTGTCGCTAATTAATAAATGAACGACGTGAAACCAACATGAGACGAATATGACAAGACTCCTTCATACAATTGTGTTAAATGATATATGACATTGGATGAGCTTCATTCACATTTAAGTGCCATTATATACAATGTACTGTACATTGCGGGCCGCATTACTAATAGACTTAGTTGCCTATGTACCGGTAAGATGTCTTATTACATAATGCAGTGTATAGAGAGGTATAAGACGCAAACTAATCAATCACATTTTAAGTGCAATGTACCCCAACTAGACTTACTTACACAATTAATACATGTTTAGGAGTGTTTCACATGTAAATGACAGATTCGTACGCCAAGTATGTACATTTTGAACACTCCACCCTGTTTTTTGCAGAAAGGAAATGTTTTGTCTTCGCAAGTGTAGTTATTTCAATAGTCCTCTTCACACACTTTGTAGATTCGTATTCTAATCACAAAGAATGGACGTGAGTTTGACAAATGAACAAACTGAATAAAATGGAATCTAAAACATAACAAATTGCACGTGAAAAATAAAGCATCAAAAAGCATATCAAATGGGGAACGCTAGCAGTTAATCTAAGGGATGAGAAATTATCCGGGCAGTTGTTGTCTTGGTAATCGGTCTCCTTGATTTATAAGGGTGTGAATTGGTGTTTCGTTATTCTGTCCATCTGTCTTCCAGGTTTCTTCTGATAAAAGGACCAGTTATTTGCTTGAAAGGGGAACTAATAGACATTATTGAGCATCAGCATCAGCCCACTTGATCATTTGCACGCGTTTAAAAGAAAGCCACGATTGATTATATGTTATATAATCAAACGATAGCTGTAAACTAGTTTCATCAACGGTAAACGTATGCGTCTGTGGCAGAGTGGATAGGGAGTCTGGTTGATAGGTAGCGAGTTTGATTCCCGGTCGGTCTGGTGGTGGGTGTTGAGCAAATACTTCCCTAATGTTGGTTGCATCCTGCTTGTGGTACATACACGTTAAATAGCTACGATTCAGGCGTGTGAACGTTAATGTGAAAATTTTGTGTGATTGTAATTGTATCGTATGCTCATAAAGAGTTAACAAAGGCGAGTGGCAAGGACGCCGATGTCCTGTTGTAACTACTACAAACTCGTAGAGGAATCTACTTTGACACTTGGTATCATAATGATGCTTTGCTGCATATTCTTCTCACACATGTAGTTCACTACACTTGATATATGCAGTGATCGCACATATCGAAGCAAATGAATACATCAACAACGCATATGGTGATTCAGTTGCTTCTGTCAATTACCTATCAAATGACATTTTGTTTTATATTTTCATTTCTGTCCACGAACCAGTCATAAGTTTTTGGACGTATGATACAAAACATGATCTAATGAAGTGCGTCCTTGACAGAGACAATGCAATTCGAGACCTGCGTGTTGTGATTATACCACTGTGTATTTACAACAGCTTTGTCTTTCTACTGATATAATTACAGGTAAACAAAGCAACGATCATGGATAGAAATCACGACGGCTACTATATACACTTTGCATTTACTGCGCTTTGGAACGAATGTTATCGTCTAAAATGAAAAAATAAAAATAAAACACACTTTCACACTGAGTGTACCTAATGCAAATAGCTTAAGCTAAACCATCACATTGACGTACAATTATTTCCAGTGGAAAGCCAACCATCCTAATGTGTATTACCTATATACTGGACGCCGAAACATGCAATATCCACATCTAATGTCAAGAGCAAACAAACAAACTATTGACTCCCCCCCACACACACACAAATGAACGCATTATATCTTAATCTTATTACAAACAGTAGCTTGTCGGCCATGCACATACACTAGGGCACCAGACATATGCATTAACCCCTTTGGAAATGTTATTTTATTCGTGTGAAATTGATACTACTTGTGGGCATTGTGAAAGGGTTTCCCATGGACCTGAATGCATATCACTAGAACCATGCAAAACAAAATGGTTAATAAGTTAGTGGCTGGGTATATAAGTTAGTTTTCTTCCCTCTCGGACATCAACCGAGATCCATTCACCAGCCCTGCAATACTCTAGTCACTTGTTTTAAAAGGTTAAGCGACTATGAGTTGTAAAAAGGAAATGGATTAGCACGCAAATCTCCACTCGTGTGACAGCAACAAAATGCTCGCAATGGGACCATGATGTAAAGCCATCAGCGGGCGTGTGGATTCATTTTCTACAGCCAGTGGGTTTTCATTGTAATTTCTGGTCATGAAAGTTTCTTTTTGCGTGCTTTACTTTGTTATGGAACGATCATAAATAATGATTCCGGGGGGGGGGGGGGTTCATCCAACTTTTCTGATTCTCTTTGGGGGGGGGTGTCGCTGATTTTTTTTTATCACGCTACGGTATATTTTTTTCAAATATTTTCTTTTTAGCAATGCAATGACTATATAGAGGACTTTTTCTTTAGCGGAGGGTGGGGGGTCACTCAACTTTTTGAAATGTTGATGGGGGGTCGGTTTACTTTTTCTTTGCGCCCAAAAAATGGACGACCCCACCCCCGGTATTGTTATTTATGATCGTTCCCTTATTAAAATACACAAAAAGTTGCGCCGTTATTTCGTGTAATATTCGTAATATTTCTAGTTGTCTTTTAGAATTAATGTATTGCCTTTAGACAATGCACAGTTGCCTTTATTGTCATATTTACTGCACCCTTCACGTCTTACAAGAAAATACACGTATGCATGAGGAACTGAAATAATATAATCATTAATGTAAAAAATACACGGCAACCGTATGGTAAAATATTGCTAAAGATTAACTTACACTTATCACGGTATATGTATGATTGTATGATTCTCATGAAAATTTACAACCGGCACCCGCCAGGCAATAGTGAAAAGTAGAAGGCATTGACAAGAAGTTGAAATAATCATGTTATTATGGTAGCCCTAATATTACGTAGCCTTCCTGAAGAACCGTCTTGGATAGAACTCGCACCAAATACGTTTATTCTACGATAGTTTGATAATCCAGTCCAATCCACAATTAAGAGAATACAGACATAATTCCAAATAATATGCAAAGATTTAACATGACTCACATAGCACTGGCTTTTTCATAGTGGGTGCAGAGAAGTTTCATCAAACATTCATGGGATTGTAAATGTGATATGGCAGACGTGTGTGCTGTATGAGTGGCTATTCCCCCGTGGCGTGCCCTGGTCAGGCCACGCGGCGAGGCTGTCTCTGTCCAACCACTCGACGTGACGTACAAAATATGGTGTGAGTAAACGGACTGGTTCCATTGCAACGTTTGATGAGGTTATATAGTACAATTGAAGAGGGAATTATGCTTTTGAAAAAGTGCTATTCTGCAAGTATATAATAAAGAAATGCATAGCTAGAATTTAGTTTTCGCCATTTGCAACAATTTGAGTTTAGTTTTCAAATTATATAAATTTGAAATACGTGAAAGGACCCTCAAGAAAGTTGATTTTTATGTGGCGGTGATGTGCAGGCTTGTAATGACTGTGCAGGCAGGAAAGTGGACAGAAAATAAATAGCCATGCATGGCGGAATTCATATGTGCAGGGTGGAGGTGGAGAAAGGATGAAATTGAATAGCGGTGCATGCACATCTTTAAGGATTTGATAGTAAAAGTAATATCCAGGGTAGCGCCGAGCATTGACCTACATCAAGAGGGCGGCATCCGAAACGTGGCCTCTTACTTTGAGCTTAGGCTGAGTCCTACATCAGGGTTCGGTAATTACACTAGAAACCATTTAAGACCACAACTATATTGAGACAACCTCCTCTATAATAAGACCACTTCTCACCGCCCCAAACCTTCGAAAATCTACCAAAGCTAACCTCTGTATAGAGACCACCTAACACTGGTCCCAGAAGTGGTTCTATTAGAGAGGTTCTATCGTATTATGACGGGCATCGATCACTGTTCATTGATTTGGTCCACGCTATTCAGATGACTTCCATTCGGTGTGTGGGGTAACGTGCAAAGCAGCACCATGAAAGATTTCCACATTCTTGTCTGTATGAGTGTCTAGTCGATTACAAGTGCACTGCATTACATTTTTGCTGTTTACTGGACGTCTTTGGGATGTATTTACGCCCGGTTGTGTTGCACTTGCACTCAGAAAGTGAAGAGCTCTTCAAGGTTTGGCATTTAGGGACATTATGCAATCATATTACATGCACTGTGACATATTCCTATTATTACTGTGCATCTACAGAACTCACCCGATTATACAACAGTAGATAGTGCGTGGATCGAACTTACACTCTTGTGACTACCAGTTCCCGCCATCAACTTTGACAGTTTCAACAATCGAATTGGGTCAATATCAAGGTCGGTTCTACATTTTTGTTTGCCTGGATGCATTACCTAAAGCAAATTCTAAATCGTTCTAATGTAATGTCGAAATCCACGAGCTTTGTGAAAGAGCTCTCAACAGTGACAGTGTAAGGATTTGTGCTGACAGTTTAAGTAATAGGGCAATAAGTGGATATTGCGCGGGCGGTACCCGGGATGTCAGTCATAATGTTGCAATTGGACACGTTTGAAAGCTACAAACACACAAAAACATTGTGTCAATTATGCAAATCCTTTTAATCTGACCAGCATTTGAGGATGAAATTACAATACATGAATGGTCAATAAACGCGTCGGAACAAAATGTTACGTAAAGTAAAATATTTGGACCCCCCCCGGCAAAAACCCAATATAGAATGTAAGCTTGTCCTTTCCAATACCGTGGCTGTGGTTACTAACATAATGATAGAAACATGCGCTCATAAGTGGCCAAACCTGGTTGTCTTCTATACATAGCCTCACATTATCTCATTTCCCCATCACGCAAACAGTCATCATGCCAAATGCGCGATTGTGTTAGCCATATAGTCTTACAGTACTGCATCGCACGGACAATAAATAGACGATATTCCTATGCCAGCAGTGGTAATGCTTTAGTAAAGCTTTTCACCCCAGCCCCAACAACATAATAATCATTTTAAACACACGCCAATCAAATGTTTTTGTATACAGTATACAAGACCTCACCATTTGCACGTTTGTAATAAAAGTCCTTGTCAAAGTAATCCACGTATGATGCCACTTCGCCACATTTTTAAACTCCTGTGATTGTCCTCGCTGACCACCTCTGACTCTCATCTAATATAGTGGCGCGGCGCGCGCAGCATTTCAAACGGCATCGGCGTCTGTCGTGGGAGAAAAGCCGCCTGCTTCTTTATGGCTCACTGATTTAAACGTATCACATCTGTATGGCCGCCCTGTTGTGGCGCTAACGAATGTATAACTTCCGCTTTTGGCCACTGTGAAGCCTGTTTTCCACTCTTATTGATATGTGCTACCATATATCATGTTTTCACAGAAGTTTTTATGGATGTCACTAACTATTTTTCATCTGTTCCCACGATGAGAGTTTATGGTGAACAGTGTATATAGTACTTTGGTCTACTATTAGATATGGTGACGTTAGACTCAATGGTTGATGCAATGTTAAAACAATACGCAATTCTCAATGATACTAACCACATGATTGTCTTTCTATTTAGATGGAAGGAAACATTGATAAAGCCCAAATACTAGATACGGATAATCCTATCAAATTTTGCATTTTAAAGTGTAGTAAAACAATTATTGAAGGAATCAATATATGGCGTAACTTCCCATTCAATTGTGTGTGTGTGTGTGAGGGGGGGTGGGGGTGGGGGGGGGGGGGCAAGGAGGTGGCAGATTTTACATTGCTCAATTGCAATACCGTATATTTTCAATACCATAATATTTCACAAGATTTTACAATGGACATTGCAGTATGACACAAACAAAACTGCATCCGTTAAAGCTTTGCTGTATGTATGGTACAAGTATAAAATTTATTAAAAAAACAAATACAGCTCCATTATTATCATATGAATAAAAAGTTGTTATAAGAGTTTTTTTTCTGTGTTGCTGACCCACTAGAATATGTACCAAGAAGAAACAAGCGGTATATTTTTTCTGCAGTATGAGATAACATAATGATGGTTTAGTAGATTAATACTTATTGTGGTTAACATTTATTATTAGAGTGCAATGCAAAAGATTATTTTGAATTGACCTGGTTATTACACCAATTCAGCGGCTACCTGTGTAAACAACCTTCACAATACTATCTAATGGCCTACCCTTGTTGAGATTAATTGAAGCAATCATAGCACCCAGCCACTTCAAATTGTCGCGTGCCCGCTTCATATAACTCATTTACTTCAAACCACGTCGTTTATTTGCCCAATTAATTACACGCCAATTGTTGATTGGGGCTAAATGGTAATGGTAATGATGCAATAGTCTATCAAGTGAAAGATTGAAAGCTACCACAAAAACGTATATAATGTGTGGTATATCAAAAAGACTTCCATTCAACATTATCTCATTTCCTACTACACAATTCCATGAAGTACAAAATGGGGCCAAGACACGCCAATTTAGTGCTTTTTTTGTGTTTCAAGGGAATTCCATTCTGTCAAACAAATAAAGTAGACAAGTTCATTCATCTATTTTGTAGAATGTTTTCATACACGCTCAACTGTCATTAATATGGATATAGAACGCTTTCTTGTTATCAATTTGTAAAGGTGCAGGCGTGGGACTAATTTTTTCCATTCCAAACATATATATATATGATTGAGTGACTTTTTGTCCCTAATCGTGTATATCTCGAATAACCTACACAATAGTTCTTTTTTAACAAAATGCGTTGTCACGTGACTCACCATTGGTTTTAAAATATGGCTATGCAGAGTACATGCAGAAAAGAAATGTTTAATCACCCATGAAGTAGCAATGAACCCAAAGAAAATGCTTCTTGGAATGTGGACATTGCGGATAGAATTGAATAAAATGAATTTTAAAGAAAATATTGCAATCCATAATGTTTACATGTAATTGTATAGTCCTTTTGTGAAGATGTGATAAAGATCTTTGAGCGTATCACGAGTATGAATTATAATTTACAAGTGTATGTATACTAATAGTTATTTAACAAGCAACACCGTTTAACTGTTTATGCAATGCCTGGTACCTCGGATGATAGTTCTTAACTGTACGCCTGCCTGTTATGTATTCTTCTCATCTTTCTTCTGTCTCAGAGAAGACAGGCATGAAAGTGGATGTCTCAATGTTTCTATTATGTCATATATAATCTTAAGTGCTATGTGATACCGGTTTAAGTAGCAATGGGACATCGTTATCAAAGGTGGCGAACACACTGGTGTCAGATATAAAGGTGCGGCATTAAAGATACATGTACATGGCCCTTGGGCAATAGTGGAAGTAACTTTAATTACCTCTGCATTTAATTGAAGTCTTGGAGGATAGTGTTGCCCATACAAGAATATACATTGTAATTGAGAGGCAGAATGTGTATAGAAAGACCCAACTTTCAAGATGTTATTGAACTTCCTTTGTCAGTTTTTCTATAGTGACTGAATTAATTATAAGAACCTTTATTATCACCTTATCATAAGGTAATTAGTGTAAAATAAATAATAGTTTGTAACAATTTAAGATGTTGTACGGAATTCATTAGATAATAATTGCGCGTTCTTAGAGGTGGCATCAATCTGAGGATATGCTTTCAAAAGGAAAAAAATACCTTCCCTCATAGTTTTGCATACCATCTTCCCACAAACATTCAAAATAAATCTACCCCCTTTAAGACATTTCATGAAAACTGACAACTATTTTTTATTGAAGAATTTGAGTATTACGCATGTAACCGTTATTACTAAAAATGATTGGAATAATTTCACAGAAAATGTTAAGTTGATGTGCATCCCCATACACTGATACTGATACCGTGATACTAGGGGGGCCCCTGGTGGCGTTCTTAGTCCACTTTTGTTATAATAATGACGATTGAGGCATTTAGGAGAGACTGAGGCTAAGTGGGACAATTTTCACACTTTGTACCCCGCGTGGATCCTTTAAGCAAGAGCAAAACGTGCTCTCTCACATTTAATACCTCTAGTCATAACCTTTTTAAATTCACCAATGATTCATTTTTCGTTTTTCGAGAAGTCATTGAAGTTATATGTTGGATGTGTTCCATCTGACCCCAGTGTGTGGTAAAACTGGACACCATTGTTTTTTCATGTCCATGTCAATGTACATTGCTCGTGCGTGGTAACAAAAAGTGATGAAAACATAATGTAATAGAAAATTATATATCTGCACATTCATTTACAACTAGCTAATACCCGTGTGGTCAAAGAGAAAGAGGCATGCTGAGAATCACATTGAATCACTCCTGTTACGTAATTGTGTAAGTCCATCCCAACTAAAACGTTGGTCAATTCCATTGACTTGGCATGTAAAATGAAAATCTAAGGGGGTGAATATTAGTGTCCATGTAAATGGGAACACAATGCCCTCTATGGGCATAGAAAAAAGACATATTTGGTGAGTGTATAAATATGTTTTTACAGCATTCTATGTTCTAGCACCCTTGTCCTGACACCACTTGCCCACGTCCTGACAGTACCACCACCCATCCTGGAAGCACATTGACAGCATCTCCATACACACAACATCCAAGATCAAGCCAAGGCATCATTTATTGAAAGGCAGTTTTGACTATGTAAACATGGCAGGGTGACCATCTTCTGTAATAGCCAGTGAAAACCATAGGCATTGTGATTTTTCACTAACATTGGCTATAAGTATTCTTATTTAGAGAGTACAAAATACAGACACATAAATAATATGTACTTGGCGCAGACGGAGAAGTGCCTGGATTAACTTCAACTTAAAGCTCGTAGAAGTATATCTCAAGTAACTCATTGACCACTGAAAATGCACTTGGCATGTAATATGCAAAAGCTATGGGATGAAAGATTAGTGTCTATGGTAATGGGAACATAATGCTCTCCATGACACAGATATTCTCACACACTTCAGTAGAACATCCCTATTAAGACTGCCCAAGGATTGGCGTCAAGTGGTTTAATATAGGGGTGCTCTCTTTAGGGACGTTTGCAACGGTCTATTTTATGAAGAGTTGGGACTGTTATAAATCATCTTATAATAAGGGTGGTGTATTTATAGAGGTGGTTTGGATTGAAGGTTCTGATGTACACATAGCCCAATTGGCAAAGTGGTGGTAATTCCTAGTATTTGAAACCACCATGTGACGCCTTTGACGTCTTTATGACATCACACTACTCCACATGACGCTGTCATGGCGGCCGCTGTCTGCTATTTTTGTTATAAAACCGCTAATTAACAACCACCAGGGCCATTTTGACAATGAATAAGATATTCGTGCAAAACTACATAGTACCATTAACGATCTCCTGTGGTCAGATGGCGTCCAGCTAGTCAGGTTAAAGAGAAGATAGCCGAACAAAGTCCAAAAATTAGCGTATTAATATATAGGATATAGAATAACACATTATATGTACAAATTACGTTTAATTTCAGCTATGGAGTTATATGAAGACTAAACTAATAAACTAGTTTGTGTTATTACCTGTACATGTAACTATACTAGTAGTGTCTTGATAGGTAACCCAAACCTCAAGACCAAATTGTGATTGAAATTGCAGGACAGAGTAATTCCTTGGCTCATTAGCCCCGGACTCACTCCGTGTGTTGTTGTGAATGTGTTTTGTCTTTGCAATGACTCTGTTTTTGAAGAAAATCTACCACTGGGAAAGATCAGTATCCAGTGTCCCACTTTCTCCGGTCTCCCCTACTCCAATTTTCAATTTGCATTGCGAATGTATTACTCCAATGAAAGGAGAAACTAATAGCATAACGAAAGGTAAGTGTTTTGTCTGGTAATTTTGCAACGTTAGTAAAACAAATATGCACTGTGAATGACAATTGTTCTAGCAAGGGGTTGTTACTCCGAACCAAAAAGGATGAAAGACGTGAGCAAAAACATTGAGTACAAACCCAGCGGTTTAAATCAACTCGGTCCTTCATGAGTGAAGTAACACGATTTACAGTAATTAGTGCGCCCTGTATGTTAATTGTTAGTTAAGGCACAGTTAATTGTGTTTGTTGTGGTTGTGTAAATAGAAGTAGACCCCCCTAGTGGCGGAGCATCTATTTTTAATTGCTTGGTCTGATCGTACCGTGTTTGGGGCCACATGATCACAGCTTACCTCACCTCAACAATGGAAGACACTAGTGGGAAACGTTATCACTAGGCTGACCTGTAGTCCACTGCCTACATCTATATCCACCAGACGATACGTAATATAAGATATGACATAAAATACCGATATCCTAATGTGTTATTCCCAAGTTTGCGTGTAGATTCAATTTTTAATTGTTGATTTTATTTTTTGAACTATTTAATTTTCATTTTTGTAATTTTAATTTATTAAATTGAATTAACTTTATTTTCTACAGATAAGGTAATAAACCGCAACAATTGTGAAACTATCTTCTGAAGTCCTGCATAAAAAGCGTGTGAGTGCATTGTTTCCCCAAGTTGCAGACCATTTTGTAATAACTCAGAACTATGATTGGACTTGCCAGAACGAAGCGCACTGGGTTTCCATCCCCTGATTGTGGCATTCAATACACCAGCTGATGTTGGTTTTAATACACCAATGGCGTTCCATCACAGGTGCACGCACAATAAAGGACATGCTGTCATGTTTCCATAGAGATTTAAAGAAGAAGAATGGGTTGAGGAATATCCACATCGTCATGTTCATGAGAGCATTTTCATACGAGTACACAGAACACCTGTGGGCATTGTTGACTTATCACACACAACATTGGATATTTACCCCTATTATGACAAATCACATAGAATTGAAATCCTACCCCACTACACCGGTGAAAATGTTCTACTATTTCATTATTTCCCAATCTTCTTAAACCAACCATCCACATCCATAACTACAAGACATCATTTAGGCAGATTTATCAACTACTTGCTATGAACGAGGCTGCTGACCCTCAATTGCAGATGATACATTTATGCTAATGTCCATGCAATTTTATGTCGGCATCTTGCTTACAATAACGTAGTGATCATAGCGGGCAGAATCAATTGGCATCTGTCGTGTCTCCATTGTGCCATATAGTTTGCCACGCTTGATGGAGGACTTGTGCGTAAAAGCAACATAAAACATTATAAAGAAGAAAAGGCAGGAGGGCCACACGGGGATAATGAGCGCATAACACGGGCTTATTACATGCCATATCAATATTTATGGCCCTTGTTACGTGTCCCTTAAAAGGCTTGCTGACGGGGCATTGATATAGGATATATTGGCTTTGGTGTCTCTGGCGAGACACTTAGTCAGTACAGATGGGAGCCGAGAAGTGCCACTGCTTGTGTCTCTGTGTGGCATTAAACTAGGTGCACTTATCCTCATGTGTCAGATCATGTATTACCCCCGCACCCACCGGTCACTTCTAAGATTGATTTTAAAATGAAAATATCCATAGCTGGCACAGTCCATATGCTGTGTTGGTGAACGAGTGCTTGTAAGTGCTGGATGATGATGGCGATGTATGTATAATGTATATTTGGTTACTAAATATGATAGAATATCAATGGTTGCACTGGATTTAGTTGCATTTAGTAGTTAATTAGCCGATGTCGATAGTGGGTGTAGTCTAGGGAGCTGTTATGTGTCATGCAGTAATAGTTTATTAATAATGAGCAAGGTTTGAGCTAAATTTAAACCCAAAATTGCGAACACGCGATATGAGGGGGAAACTACATAAATATTGTATGAAACAAGATTGTAATATCTGTTATACTGCCTAGGCGACTATCATGTTATTAGTCATACTCAAGCCTTGTCGAGCTGGTTATTGATGTATTTGTTATTAGCCATGTTCGTGCTAATGATTTTAATTTTGAGTCTGCTGAGTGAAATGCTGCATTACAGGTTTGCCGTTGTTCAGCGTGACACACGGAAAAGACATTGAGGACAGAATTGTGTTTTTTTTAATCAATTGTTCTCTCTTTTAAGTAAATGTAAAAACTCTAAATGTAGTCGTCCTCAACTTCATCGGAAAACAAACTAGTCGGACAAAATGAACTTTGGAAACCAGCCTATCCCTATAATCTTAATAAAACAAGGATGATGAAATCCACAAATAGACATATTAGAGTGAGGCAAGAAAGGAAATTGACAATTTGCAATAGAGTAAATATTTTTTGTCTCTGATAGGTTTGGTTGATGTAGATGAAACTTGCTAGAACTAGTTATTTTACTAGTGTAAACAGGTATATCATAACCAATCTGCAAAAAGCAAAATATATTGAATTTATACGTAATAATAGCTCTTTACGATATACCAAATTAATCTGACCCAAACCGGCAAGGTCTTGTTTGCAGGGTTTGAGGCAATCATATTTTAGCCAATTTTGAAGTGGAATTCTCCGAATACAGATTGCATGTCTTCGCTTTCCTATTAAAGCTTATGAATCGTGCTTAAATTGATGAGATACACAAAATCGTGTTGCCAGTTACTCAAAGCTTAGTAATTGTGAACATTTTATTTTGTTTAACGTGCCACAACTAATGTAGATTGTTTCCAGCAGAAACGGGCGTCTTTATGTTCATAACATGGCATCATGTCTATTTTCTAACTATAAAACAAAAGAGCCTATTTATATACAATATGAGTGTCAGTAAAATTATTTTACAAGGACATGAGTGAAGTAATTGTGTTGTGTCCCGTATGTCATGTCAACGTATTAAAATAAGAAGAGAGGCAAATGTTAATGTTTAATACGTGTGCTCATCGTATTGTAATATCTACATGTGGGTGTACAAGAACAGTTGTGCGTCCAATGTCATAGATGTTGTTGCTCGGTATGCCCCCCGCCCCCCACCACCACACACACACGCGCACCAACCCCAATTTCACACAGCCGATGGTAGCTCCAGATGCTGAAGACACCAAAATCTTAGTGTCATTTTGAGTTGGGTGTTCTGGCTTCAACTTGGAGTGGCAGGTTCGTTTGTGAATGGCACCCTTGTAGCGGGTCTGCATCTTTCTGCCTAACTGTTGCTGCCTCGTCTTCTGCTTTGGGGATATATGGTTGACAGATGAACTGAAGGTGCCGCCACTAACAGTACAATCTGGAGCGATGAATGCATGAAGCAGAAGCATCTGTTCCAACTGTTTTGAATGTTCATGATGCTCCATGATTAATGTTGTCTTCCTGGAGAACATTACATAGTTCTGCCTGGTTCTGGCCCCAAATTAGTTATCACTTCTCTGGAGAAGTCATAGGCAGATCCAGGTTTTTGGAAAAGGGGGGGGGGCGCACTTAAGGAAAGGGGGGGGGGGCGCACTTTGGGATTTCATGACAAATCCTATAAAAATGAAGTATTTTTGGTGGGAAAGGGGATCTACCTATGGAAATGATTTTCAGTGTGTGTTCTTTTCTTGTGGGCTCCCGTTTCGGATTATTGATTTGTTGATTTGGACCTTTTTTTCTTTTCTGGGTTGCCTTGAGGGCTAACTTGGTCATCGTAAGTTCTGTCTGCTTAAATGTGGCATTGCTGACGATGTTAATAGATATGTTCCCTTTAATGTTCTGTTAATTAGGTATGCAGTACATGGAATCATTGGTTTTATATATTTTTCTACTGCTTGAAAGATCCAAAAGTTAAAAAGTACATAAATATATTAAATTTTATTTATTCATATTTGTTACTTGTGATCAGGAAGCTTTTGCTTCGAACTTAAAATTAAAATTAATATATTTATGTACTTTTTAACTTTTGGATCTTTCAAGCAGTAGAAAAATATATACACACAATAGATATGTTCCCGTATTAATGTGTGTTATTTCCGAATGTTCCCACGAACCAGTTATTTTCATCCAGTCCATCAGAGAAGTCACAGACCATTATTCCAAACGATCCTATACGTTTTGGCCACAAAATATGCACATCAGGCACCATCAAATTTAGGATTTACTTTATTATTTTCTCATTTCTAGCGTTTTTTGGAACATCGACTATGTGAAATTGGGGGTTTAATGTGAACTGTTACCATGCCAAAACAAATATCCTAGCTGCCGTAAAATATATACGCAGTAAATTGTCACCCATCAAACGATGTATTCGACGGCTGCCCTCCAACCCCTTAACTATTACAGTTGTATTCCACTAAACTGGCTAGCTCTTGTTTGAAGAAATCATATTTTAAACATATTTTGATTTTTTAAACAGTAAAAGCGGAATTTCTCATGATTCAAAGAATGTTGAACGTCATTAATGTTTAACTGTTGTAGGCAGGAGATTACATGTCGCTTTCCTAACTCCTATCTTGACAAATGGGAGTTGAATAAAAAGTTCACGTTTTCTTGAATTGATGAGGCACAACATGCCTCAGCTGACCAAAAACTAAAACAAATAACATATCCCCAGCTTTAAATTGTTACAGCTGTTTAGAATTTACATGTGTTGGCTTTATGTGTTTGTATACATTTTCTTCAGCAACAGATTCATATAATGAACACTTAATTCAATTTAAGATACATGCATTGTCCAGAAATAACCAGACAATATGCCTGGACGTGTTGTTCCCCGGCACATACACATCCTATCCTGTCCAGATCAGACTCATTGGACACGGTTGTTTGAAGAGCAGGAATCAGGCACTGTCAGGCATCAACGCAGAAAACCGTGGCTTTTCAGTATTTCACAAACCAGTGAAACCACCGAAAGCATTTTTATTCAACCTCCAACCTAAACACACATTCACGCCTCGCATATCTTGCCAACAGTGTGGCTGTTTCGTAGATCAAACAACACTGTAGTGGTTTATTTTTATTACCCAATGCTAACTTGTCATCATTTTGAGTTGACATGTTTTGTGAGAACTTCTTTTAGATTATAATTATAACTGTATATATACTTATCATACTCATGAATCTTGATCCATGCTGACTGTTCCTGAATTACGGATAAACCAAAATGTCATTACAGTATAGCCTCCAATTAAGACCACCTCTCTATTGAGGCCACCTCTATGATAAGAGCAATTTGCGCATTGTAAACTTTCATAAAGCCACCAAAATGAACATCTGTATAGAGACCACCTCTCTATTGAGACATCGTAACACGCAAATGTGATCATAAGGTGATCATGATAGAGAGGTTCTGCTGTATGTCACTATTCATTCCAATCTTTAACCGCGGAGGTCACAAGGGGTTCATTCAAACAAACAAGCTGTCCTGGTCCATGGTCGGGGATGGCTTAATTTGATAGATGTGAACGCTCTCCTAGATCATCCGTTGGGTGCCTTCTATTTTAGCTTGAAGCTCTCCTCTGTGATTGAGCAAGCATATGTCAGCTTTCGGTGACGTAGCAACAGAATTTGACTACAATGTGTTCACACAAATAACACATTGTTTACACAATTAAATTTTCTTGAAATATCACACATTAAATCACAACTAATAAGTATGCAACTTTACACGAGATGCAATGTACATATTAAAGTCAATTGAAACTTGATACTCAATAACAAATGAAATAACTAATACAATTCAGGAAAATTTGAACACTCATATGAATTTGCGAACTGTTCAAAGAAAATTGTTGGATCTTCTCCAAATGGAAAACTCAGACATAACATGAAACTTGATACTAATGTGAACTTTGCCCAGGGGATATTTTAAATTTGGTATTAATACCAGCTTTGACACACTCCCAACGAATGCAAATCTTCGCAAATGGGAGAGAGAACCTGATGGAAAATGTAAACTTTATGGGAATAGGGTAAACATACATCACCATAGATTGTTTAACTCTAACTTTAAAGCTATTTGACATCACTCGCTAATTAACTGTAAGGTCTTGTAAGATCAGTTCACACTGCTCTTGGAGACATTATGATTGTAAGCAAAGTAGTTAGTGTAGGAACCCAGGGCTAGACAATTAAATAACTTTAATTGCACGGGTGGAGTTCACTCGGAACTACTCGGAATGTTTCGGAGCTCAACAGAGTAGCGGAAACATACGAGGATTACCGAATGGGTGCAGTTAGGTTAGGTCCCTCGCTTACGCTCTCCGTTCTGACGTACAACGTATGTCGCCCCCATCCTGTGAATTGACGTTTCATTGCATAACAAATTGACCTCTTTCCTGCCAGGTTTTAGTGTTTGTAGTCTTTATAAACACGGGCACGTGTCGCAAGATCCGCGCGCAAGTTGGACTCAAAACGTTGAGCACGTAGCGCGATTTGCCTTATAATTGTACGGAAACCAAATAAAACCAGAAAGTCCGACTTTTGAAGTGTATTCTCTGTAAGAAATACCCATCAATGTTATCCCAAACCGTGGTGTATCAAATACAAAACCTAGACCAGGTGAATACAAAAACGATTTGCCAAATAGGCCTACTTGTCATAACTCATGACCTCTTTCAGTGTTTGTAAACACAAGCACCTGTCGGAGGATGCGTGCGCAAGTTGGACTCAAAACGTTGAGCACATGGTGAGAATTGCCCTTTTTTATACAGGAACCGACCAAGAAACTCCGATCTTTGAGCTGTATTCTCTATAAGAAATAGTCATCAATGGTATTCCAAACTTTAATGCTAATTTTTGAGTGTCTATGAGACAATCATATGTACCCTGATTGTGAAACAGCCCATTTATGGTTTGCCGTGGTATAATGCTAATATACCATGGTTAGTAGTCGTATATATGTTAATTCACGGCCCTCATCTGTGCAATATTCCCCTCGCAAGCTCGGGAAATAGTTTTTCAATATTCTTTTTTGTTTATTCTGGGAAACATGCATCTTACACCTTGTTTAAACAGAACTCTCAAACATTGTTGCATGCAACAGACACTTTCTTATAACTACTCTTTAATACTATAAGATGCTCATAACTGACAACAGTAGGTTTTAAAATGTTGGACTTAAACATTATCATTGCAGTTTCGGAATTTCTAGATTAAAACGTTACCCCTGCAATAGGTAGGCTGAATTTGTCTGCGTATATCTCTGTAATCACAACTATTGCTACAAATAAAAATACCTGAATATTGGTGTTCATCAGACCATTTCAGTCTTTTTTCCATCAAGGTACAATGTACATGGGAGCGGGAGACATGTTTATTATACATTTATGACCACCATGCATTATTCTTTGCATTATAGACTATTTCATATTTCTTAGCATACATTTCACATACTTTCAGCGGGAACTGTAAAGCAGTTGGTGAAGAGGTAATAGATTGGTGATAGGTGCATGGACATTGTTTCATAGGACGAAGATAGGAGAAAGAGGAAGAGCATGTGGTTGAAGCCTTGAAGCAGTGTGGCTACCCAGACTGGTCAATCCGAAGAGTAAGAAATCAAGTGTTAACCAAACGAGAAAGATAAGAACAGAAGAGAAATGCTGAGAAATCCAGAGATCTGGTCATACTTCCTTAAGTGCATGGTATCACTGAGTGTGTAACAAGGATATTAAACAAACATTGGTTGCCGTCAGCAGTGAAACCGCTACAGACTATAAGAAACATCCTGGTACATCCGGACCATGTCAACCAACACAACCACAGCATATATTGGGATAATGCTAGCCTGATTGACAGAGAGAGTGACTGGAAAACGTGAACGATCGAGGAGGTGGTGAATATCCGCACCAACAGGCAGGTCATAAACCGAGACGAGGGGCCCCCTCCCAGCTCTCGTGAGTCCATGACCACTTCTCTGCGGCGGCCGGGAAGATTGACTGCCTGTCATGCACAATTGGTCATTTTGAAGACGGCAACAGCCGTTGACAAAACTTTCAATGGTTGTGTAAGTTTGATTTGTGTTGGAAAGTAAGACATTACTGTATATTACTGGTATCTTAATGTATTATGTATTATGTACATATCATTGTAGAGTTGGCAACGAAAGTACGCATATTACAATATTATGTTATGTAATTGTGAAACTTCATGCGCCAAATCATTTCTATGAACTCTTCATATGAGATAATATCTGTACTCATTTTCTTTTCAGGCACAGAGCTTTGAAGTGCTGACGATAGGGTAAGAATACCATTTAATATGTATCATCCACGTGTATGATACTTATTAAAGTGGTATTCTAACCCTATATTCAGGACTTCAAAGGACTGTGAGTGAATATAAGATGAGTACAGATATTATCTCTTAAAACATGCATTCTAACCCTTATTGACACGCTGATATAATGGCACTCACCACTTTCAAATAAGTTTACATATTTAAACTTTAAAAGTAATCTTCACATACAAATATTTTAATTTTATGTTTTTCTGAATGAGACTTGGTATAAAAGAAATTTAATATTTGAATTTCATTTTATTCAATTTAAACAAATTAAACCTCATTCAAAATACATAATTAGAAGATCCCATCTACTGATGTAGTTGTCTTTGGTTGTACCAGATGTCCCTGTGCCTTTTCTGCACCTTTTCAGCTTGCTTTACTTTTCAAACTGATATTTCAGGGTCTAGAAATAATGAGTAGACAAATGAAATAGACAACCCATGCGTCTACTTTAAATGCCATCCCTGGTCTCGCAAGAGGCATCAAATTCTCCTCATTCCATTTTAAGAATTGTGCTCATGTTTCAGGAGCATCCAAATGGGAAATAAAGTCGAAATTTTTTTTGCAGACGTTTATAGAATATTGACAGCAGACTACAAATTCCAACGAAGTGAACTAAACCACACTGACTGGCCGCATGCATGCATCGATTGTACATGGGTCATCCATAAGGGTGTTACATAGCTACTTACGTGCTCCACTTTGTAATGTTACTAACCCATATTCTTATCTTGAGCATGTTAAGTAGAAGGTACATGCATGACATAGGCCCAGAACAGACGTCATCATTGCAGATGGATGAGTACTGGAGCAGGCCACAACGTCATATGACCATGTATGGCAGTGTACACGGTTTCTCATCCAGTTCCTAAAGACTTGTCATTTCCGGGGAAAACACTGAAACTCTAATTATCTTTCTTGACACGTTGTCTCGTCACCATGGCGCCATGGTGGCGCCACGTCTGCGCGTGACATCTGTCATCGTCTGTGATTTATGCGGGCCGAGTTTACGAGTTTGTTAATCACTTTGTGTGTAGTGGTGGGGTCAAGGGCTGGTCTTCCAGGGGTAGAGTATTCCACCAATACGTTTTTTTTTGCAAATGCGTAGGGCAGTGATGATGTAAGCTCATAGAAAAATGTGAACTGCGTGGAAACATTTATCGGGAGAGTTTCTGAAGAACCATTTGATAAATGGTAGGGGCAAAAATCATTGTGTTGCTGCAATCGTCATATCAAACATCAGTTCTTCGCTGGATGTCTGGCGCATTAGTAATCATTATGATAAATATGTAAGCATAATGACGTCACACAGGCTGTGACGGTATCAATGATTGATTTGGTCTTACCCCACTCGCACCCGGTAACCCGGACGACAATGAGATTATTTGAAATCACGTCGAAGTTCCAAGGATGAGTTGAAATAAATGCATAGATGAGAATGGGAGCTATAATGACATGCCCATCACATGCTTGTCTTTTCACACAGTCAGCTGTTCTATTTCCTACACGAGACTTAGGAACTGATGCATGCGACTTTTCCACAGCCAGGAGGGAAAAAATTCAAAATTGCCAGTTCATTATTCGTTCTTTGTTGATTGTACAAAACTGTAGGCAAATGCAATTGTGCCTTTGGCAAATGCTTGAGACATTTAACACTACAGAGCTCTGACAACACAACCTATGTTTCTATCATGGCAAACATTGCACATTGGATGGGTCAACACTCCGATGTTTTATAGTTTGGTATGTACACAACACTAAGAAATCTTATAATCGACAACCATTAATCTAATGAAGACTGTCAACTTATTGTACTGTGTCATTTATTGATGCCCCTATCAAGGATACTGTGCATGCAATTACCTATGCCTGCAGCCAATCAAATCAAGAGAATTTGCATATTTGTATTTGAAAAAAGTGCGCTTCCATAAAGATTTTATATGTGGAAACTCTTCAGATGACGTGCACATTATGTTAAAAGCACAAAAACACCCTTTTAAATGATTTAAAATCAGTTGAATGCACTGTATAATATGCTTTTGTAGCAGAAAAAATCCACATTGCAGACACTAAACTTGTCATGGTTTGTAAGACTCACAGTTGACATGTAACGCCTTCTACCAGAATTCTATCAAATTATTCGTGCCATTTGCGGCATTTTACGTATTTAGATTTCAGTAAACTGTTGTCATGTGACTGGACTGCAGGCAACATTTATTTTTTTCTATTACCTCATTTTACCGGTTAAATCTGGTTAGTTAGAATTATGTGATCATCCATGAATAATCTTCAGATAGTTAACCAGTATACGTAGCCATATTGTCGCATTGGGAAGACTACTGGATCCACATAGGCAGATCCAGGGAATGCCCCCTTTTCAGTAAAAAAACAACAACAAATAGTTGCTTGGTGTTTTTGGCATCTCGGCTATGCTTCGCAAGTAGAAAACCCATCAAATCATGTGAGTGTGTCGCATCCCCCTTATCCAAAAACGTTTATCTGCCAGTGGTGATCCATATGTTATCATTTGCTCCATCTACCACACAGAAGAATCCAGTTAAATGCGTGTTAACACAAACATTTGAAACAAGCCAGTCTCAAATACTTTAACTTTGCATTTGTCAACATAAGAACACGAGACTGTTTTGTTTTGTTCTTATTGAGAATTCGAAACAACTTCAAAGTATCGTGCAATGGCCTCATGATAGATATTGTGGGCAATGACAACTCCATCGACTTATTTCTGTGTCATCACACATCCATATATTTTTACTGTATATATAATTGTATTTACACATACATATTTATCGGGTTTATTCTGCTCTCCCTCTCTCTGTTGTCTATGGCAAGCAAACTCCCACCACTGTATTGACATAGCTGAAGACAGGTTTTACAACCCTAAGCTTCCAGTTGACATTATTCTTCGGTACCTATTGATATACTACTGGATGTGTGTGCATGCCAAAACGTGATTCACGTTTTTAGACCTTTACCATGTCCCTACATTATGATGGCTAATAATAGTCAACACCCGGAGGCTCATTGTCGATTTACGGGAATCTCTTTTACACTGCACATATATCAGTTACATTATCCACCCCGGGGTTAAAGTGTCGATTTCAACTAGAAAGAAACTTTGTTTATAGGTAGACCTACGGCACAATCAAAATCTATATTTTTTCTAATGAATGCAATCTAAGGACGCACGTATGGCATGCCTCAACGATAAGCCTACTGACGTTCTGATTGTAGGAGCGTACATTATATTTAACGTAAATAGCCAATAAAGTGAGAGGCATATTCTGGTTCCTAATTTGGGTTTGATTTATTTTACTTTTTTACTGCGACCCGGATCAGTATCTAATCAAAAGAATAAAAACACATGAATACCATGTAACGATACCAACTATAAAGCTTTTTCTCTCTCAAAAACCAAGCCGAATCCGAGACATCTTTTCAGCAATATTTCAGTAAAAGAACAAACTTTTCTTCGTCATTTAGATTTATAAATGTAAATCATTATTTATTTGTGTACCCTTTGTAATTAAATTGTTTCTAATATCATAATATAATGGGCATGTACATATGGTTCACACATTCACTCGTCTACATTTAAGTTTTTAAATCTTCCTATTTCGATTCTTAATGGCCATACCCATGTTAAAATTGAGCGAGCAGAGATCTTGCACTTCCACTCAGATGTTTTGTGATATAAGAGTCCTAAGCTTTAGTTTCTTTCTCACCTCAATTTGACATTGAATATCCATTAATTCAGTCAGTATACATAGGTTCAATTTTATTCTCACTTTTCTGTCAAGCAAGCTCCTGCCACTGTATTGACATTGCTGAAGAGACATCTTCCATTTTTACTATATCAAGTGGCCCTGACGGGACTCGAACTCACGACCCCAAGGTTGTGAGACCAGAATGATACCATCATCCCAAGCAGCGGGCTGTTAAAAGGTTACTCGGACGAACCGATGTCTCTGTAACCCCCAGCTTACATACTTGGTCAATTATCATCTCAACCCAGAGGTCCGGGGTTCGAATCCCACCTGAGGACGGAAATTTTTTTGGGAGGTCTAATGTTGCAGCCGTGTTAAGGTCTGTGATATATGAATAACTGTATATATTTTTTCCCAAGTCTTGCTTGTGAATTCAATTTTATTCTCACTTTTCTGTCAAGCAAGCTCCTGCCACTGTATTGACATAGCTGAAGAGACATCTTCCATTTTTACTATATCAAGTGGCCCTGACGGTTCGTGGAAAGGTTGTGAGACCAGAAACAATGTTGATGATGGTATCATTCTGGTCAATTATCATGTCTACCCGGGGTTCGAATCCCACCTGAGGACGGAAATTTTTGGGAGGTCTAACATTGCAGCCCTGTGATATACACAAATAACTGTATATATTTTTTTGAATGAAGATCTTCCATCACTATGTCAAAATTATTCTGGTCTCACTACCTTGGGGTCGTGAAGTCCCGTTTGCCAAATGAATGTCTCTTACTTGTAATGAATTATGAAATTACTTTGGAAAAAATAATTTGATAAGTATACATAGGAACAATAGAGATATCTAGGCCTAAAACCTGTTGTGTAGCATATAAATCAACATTTAGCTCATGAATGAGCATCATCAATATGAATTACGTACTAAGTTCAACTAAATTAAAAGTGTTCCAAGAACACGGCGTGGCTAGAACAATGTTGACTTATGGGCAATTATGATATATATTGAAATGATGTATACTTTACAAATAAGAACTTGATGAATTTGAAGATAAAACCACAGAATGAATTTACAGCTGTGATTGTGAAAGAAGTGGCCCAAGATTACGTCCAATGTAAGTAGACTGTAAGACGCAGGTATAGGTGTGCATGTCTCACGTGCCTAGATGACTGCTTCGTAATAATCGGTAGCGTAAGTAGGCTATAATAATAATAATAATAATAATATAACATAAGTTTATTTCACATGATAGAAACATGCATATACATATAAAACAAATATATAGTCTTGCATTTAAAAATATGCATAAAAGATTAAAAATTAAATAAGTATCCATTCCATAATCTTGTAAAACTTGAGTCGTAATAAAAGAAAACAGAATTCACTAGTGTAGAAATAAATGAGTTACAAGAATAAAAAAAAGTCTAGCTCGAAATTGATAGTAAGTTTTTCTCAGGATCACATTGAAGCTATCAATATTGTTGTGCACACAAATTTCACTAATGCTTTGACCACATTTGATGTTAAACAATTTCCTATAGACATTATTAAAAGCAACCTTTAACTTTTGAAGAGTAGATTTTGTAAAATTACACCAAAGTTGGCTACCATACATGTTGAATAAAAATGTTTTGAATAGATGAAGCTTCACATTGTTTGTGCAAGACGAAAACCTATTGATTATGAAATTACCTTTGGAATAGATATAGCTACGATGGCGTAGCATGTCATCATGGTCTTTACTGGAGTGTGAAATATATACACCTAGGTATTTGAAAGTTTCCACATATTCAAGGCTTTTATCATTGAGCCATATCCTAGGTAGATTCAGACTCTTCCTCTTAGAGGGTTTGAAACACATACACTTTGTCTTTTTTACATTATAAATTATAGTATTACCTATTGAATAATCAACACATATATTAACAAGACTTTGGAGCCCTGCAGGAGAGGGGGCTAAAAGACAACTATCATCAGCATAGAATAAGTGATTCATGGAATAACCATTAAAGCAACAACCTGCATCAGAATTCTTAAGTTTATCACTTAGATCGTTCATGTAAACATTAAAGAATATGGGAGAAATGATTCCTCCCTGCCGGACTCCATTCACAGTTGTGAACTTCTCCGACTGAGAGCAACCCCATTTCACGCATAACTGTTGATGGAAATACCAGTAGCAAAAACATCGTATAAAAATATTTGGTATACCTCTGTCTAACAGTTTCCTAAAAAAGACTCCAATAATTCAAACGGTCAAATGCCTTAGAAGCGTCTAGAAAACAAACATATACTGGCGAAGATCTTAGGTTGTAGTATTCAATAACTTGTTTTAGAGAAAATAGAGCCATATCGGATCCGTGCTTCTTCTTAAAACCAAACTGGTAGTCACTTGATTGAAGCTTTTGTACAAATTTATCTAATATCACCGATTCAATAATTTTTGAAAAAACTGAGGTAAGAGCCACCGGCCTGTAATTATTCTTATCAGTAAGGAGGCCCTTTTTGTTCTTTAATACAGGAATTATAACGCTAAACATGGCTTTATCTGGGATGAAACCATGGCACAGCATTGAGTTTAACAACATGGCTAATAGGCAAGACAGCATATTCATATCAGCATAACGAAAGTGGTCGGCCTGAAGGCAGTCCAGTCCAGAGCTTTTATTCAACTTGAGGTCTTTGATAGCCTCAAAGACTTTTACAGCTGTAACGCAGTGTTCACCCAACCCTTTTATGCATTGCATGACTGCGATTAAGGCTGCAAGGCTAGTAGGCCAATAATAGTATCAAGGCGGGAAAGTGCCATTGCGTAAGATTGATACGGTTCAAAACTGAAGTGTGTGTACTTCGTCAAGGAAGATTGGTGCAGTGGTTAGCACATCCGACCATGACATATGACTGGTCTGAATCATGGACAGGAGACCATGAGTTCGATTCCACGATACTCCTAATAACTTGACATAGCCTGCCAGATTATTTCACATGATCAATATTTAGCTAAACATATTTCTCTGTGTATAGCATAATAATCAATCATAGTTTCAAAGCTATGTATGTAAGTACAGTGAAATAAAAAAAAGTATTGTGTGATTGTTCAGATTCATTCATAATCAGATGTTACTAAAATATTAATGAAATCATGATTAAAAGTACAAGTAGATTGTATGTTATCAGCCACAGATAGCCATTGTCTAATCAATATTAGCTCCTCCTGCTACGTAGCAGGAGACCGCAAACCACACCAAGTAGACTTTGCTTCTTGGTTGAATATTGATTTTTTTTCTTGCTGGCTTAAGTGTACTGAATAACAGTACACATGTCATAAATGGCCTTCAAGAAAGCACAATTCAATTGGCAGAGTGCCCAAAATCGAAGCATTTTGGTGTCGCCTTATACCTCATAGATGTGTAAAGTTTGAACAAAATTGGTTCATCAGTAAAAGGTCTAGCTTGTTCTAACATACACACACACATACAGGCATGCATGCGCACACACACGCACGCACGCACACACGCACGAATGCATGCATACATACATACATACATACATACATACATACATACATGCATACATACATACATACATACATACATACATACATACATACATACATACATACATACATACATACATACATACATACATACATACATACATACATACATACATACATACATACATGTACATACATACATAAACAATACATACATACGTACGTACGTACATACGTACATACATACGTACGTACATACATACGTACATACATACGTACATACGTATGTACATCCGTACGTACGTACATACATGCATACATGCATACACGCAAAAATGCATGCATGCATACATGCACACATGCATACATACATACGAAGTGAACACAAAGCTTTCGCTTCAGCTGCTGAAGCCACGCAATTACTGCAAGTTTGACCCACAACTACACAAAAATAGGAAAGGCTAATTCATGCCAAAACGCATGGAGCAACACTATCCTACACCCCCACCCCCACCCACTGTAAGTGGTTGTGATTAAGGCCTGCTTACAGTTGGCGTGATCGCAAATTAACCACTTGCACTCAGCTGCTCCCACAAACAGGGAAACAACCGCCCGTGCGTGCGCTCGTGCCATGTTTTCGCGTGATTAGACTGCCCTAATGACAATTTAACCACTTTCATCGTTAATGTGGAATTACTGCCTCTTTAAAACGGGGAATACTTTTTGAACTCTGAAACAGCCAGGATTTTGAACGTCGAAAATGTCTATTTGACATGACACAATTGTACATCTACTGTAGCCCACAAATCTCCCGCAAACAACTTGATAACAATAGCAATGTATATAGAAACTATACAAATGATGGTCTTCAAAAATTCATTAAATCTTACAATTTTTGCCACTGCTTTATGCTCACGGATAAATGTACACACGCTCTATAACGCATAGAACGAGAACCATGCCATGCTGGCTGTTGAGAGTTATTATATCTCTAGCAACGGATCCGTGTGATCTCAGTTAACAGTCAAAGCAAATCATTGTGGAAAGAAAGCACTCTACCGTACAAATTTTAACCATGACTGAAACTTCAGCTAAAGCTCAACGCATTGGGGACCTACATCAACCGCATCTGAGGGGTTAACAGAGAATAGTGGAACATGGAACATAGGAAGTCATAGTGGAACATGGAGCATGTGAATTCCCTCAAATTTTTCGCACTTTTGTCGTGATTTTACGGTGTTTTAACTCAATTTTACGCTATTTTTTGTTAAATGGGAGAGGTTTCAAACGCACAATAATTAAGAACCAAATTGTATTGCGTTGTTGGTCAAGATGATATCCTACATTTCATAATCGTGGCAATCCTCCAGCCAATGTTTGGTTTCTACGGCATCTACCAAATGTGCCTCGCTTGTGACCAGAAGGTCGTGGGTTCACTTATCAGTCGGCTCTGTTTGTGGGTGTTGAGCAAACGCATACCTATAAATAGTTGCACAGAGCTCTTTGGCTCATACAATTTAATTAGATACAGGTCGTTGGGTAGAAGAGTAAGTGAGTAATTATGTTAGTAATTAGCATAAGTGTCCATATGACCTTATGTAAATGTAGTCGTGAGAGCAAGACTCGGGTCACAACTATGTACCACTACATTTACATTTACATCTACTTGAATAAAACCTGTAATATAAAAGTTTGCAACAGTTACCTTTTCCTCAACATGTTTACACTGCTCAAGCTGACACGTCCCCAGACCCCCCTACCATAGCACATTAAATATTTATCACCATTGTTTGCTCTTATTAACCCTCCCCTCACTAACACCCTGGGGCGGCCCCCACAAAATTCTTGACAGATTTCAGTCTAAATGCCTACAATATGGAACTGAACAGTGATTTACACAGATCAATTGTGTCACTTCAAAAGAAACAAAATCCCTGTTTTTGTTTCGTTCCATGAGCTCTCCACAGGCTGAAAGCTATCTCCTCCTATATCCTCCCCCTCCCCCCAGTCGCCTTAATGCTCCCTCGCAAATGTGAACCGCATGGTTATGATCAAAGAAAGAAGCATCGATCATTGCTGATAGTGGTAGTAATAGTATAGAGACAGAGGCTTCTGGTGATCTCTCTGGTACCTAACAAGTACAACTACATCAGATAAGAAATGCCAAAAAGGTTAGAAAATAGTTCTCTATATTCGCACTTAGCCACACGAATGTTCATTTATCAAATAATTAACACTAATCAGTACATCATCGGTCCTTTCAGACCCCAGGAGTATACATTTTGTGATCTACTTTTATCCGCTTGGTTTTTCTTCTTTTCTTATTTAGCAGTTATCACCCTATATCTTGCCTTTATCAGGACTGAAAATTATTTGATTTGGTTAAATATTAAGACTTCCATAGAAAATATTTGATTCGGATCCGCATATAATGAAGAATTGCTGATAAATGTGTTCAAAATTGTTTACTTGGGATCATTTTCATAGTGGAACATGGAACGTGAGAAATTATAGCAAAACATGGAACATAGGGACAAAAAGATAGTGGAACATGGAACATAGGGGTAAAAAATAGTGGAACATGGAACTCAGGACCCCTGTGTCACCCCCCCTCGCATCTAACAGACCCCACATTTTCGGCATTCTCAATTCAATCAATTTCCTCCCAATTGAACTCCAACACACAACCCTCATCCCCTAACAAATGAGCGTCAAATTAGGCCACCAGTTCAAGAAACTCAAGCGACTGAGTAGAAACTTACTGTCGTCTGCTTTACTTGTTTTCCAGTGAAATCGGGAACATCGATCTGCGGTGAGCAAAAGTCTACTCAAAATTCGCGCACTAACTCGCCTCTGCTCTAGTCTAAAGTCGATGTGCTTGTCGTCGTTGAAACAAGCCTTCTTCATAGTAGTTGCCGTGATGCTATAAAACGCTGAAAGACGTGTGTAACCCCAAGTCTATCCAAATGACGATCTGATGCTACCTACCGAAATGCTCTCGTCGCCGTCGCCTCTACCCCCTTCGTGCCTCAGTCTCCCGGAAGGTAGGTCGGCCCCGAGGATATAATTTAGTCAAAGGGGTCGACGGATCGTTGATTTGTGTTTGATGAATGTCGCTCATTTAGATGTGGATCATCCATGGTGTAATCTAAGTGTGTCCATATTACATCACTTGAACGCATATTAAGATTGGCAATTCGAGAAAACAAACATCAACTAATCTTCGACAGCATATGAAGTTATTTTTGTATTTGTGAACATCTCTACGTGAAATATTGTGAAATTTCCATTATCTGTTCTATTTGTTGTGAGTATTTCCCCTTCACTCTCCCGTGTAGAACCTGACAGTGTGGCCCTACGTCTGTGCCAACTTATTGGATGACTACTTTGATATTGTGCTGTGCAATTTTTAGTTGTCTGTTAGTCTTGATGGAGGATAGTGGGTATTTATGGAGTGTTGGGGGCAGATTATCTGGATTATCTCATACATATCTGACTGTTGAAACACAAGGATAAATGGTGCCTTGGGAGAAAATGCAAACGCAAGGTATGTTCAAAAGTGGACTGGTATATTTACATGTAGTATTAGTCATGAACAAAACTATGTTTTTGATTATTTTTACTAAATAATAATGAAGATTGACATACATTATACATATCTACAGCATATCTACAATTCTGTGTAAAAAGAGGTACGCCATACCGGTATATGGATAATTCAAATGAAACCATTAACAATAATTTGGACTAAACCATCAGAACCGATCTGAAAAAAAAATTAATTAGTGTGTATAACAAAAACAGATAAGCATAAATTGGTGCAGGAATATTGTGTACCAGGTGATACAGACCGTGCAATGTTACCAATTTCATGTTACCTGTTGCAAGATAGTGCCTTGCCATCCGTTAATGTACGACACATCAACCATGGTCCAGATATTATAGTAATCTTTTCTTCAGCATATATACAGTATATGGTGTTTAAAGTGGCACTGGTAATATTTAAACCACTTCCCTGTATTATGACTGAAAGTTCACTTTTCACATGTCTATAATTATACAAAAATGTGGCTACAAACTGCATGCTCTAAACGTATTAACTGACCAGCACGTGCAGCAGCCACTTTAAAACCATTCTACATTGTGCACATACAATGTACTCACATTGATTGTACATTTGACCAGCAGGCTGGAATGGCCAAGTCTTGCTGACACTTGGGAGGACAGGTGACACCAATGATGGTTACTCCCCGTCATTAGCACGGATAATCTCTTGCCGCAAATGGATCCCGTCCCTAAAATAGATTTGATGTTGAATTCATACACTACCTATGTTTCCCTAGTTATATTGTAAAATGCATAACGTTGTCTTTCTTAGTAATCTCTGAACAGAGGAGATTATGACATTAGTCATCTATGTGTGACAAGTAATTATGAATGCTAGATACGCACATTCAGTTTTTAATTTTAATGAATGTACGTATTCAGCGAATTTCCAGACAGGAGATATCTATACCAACTGGTATAATGAACTGAGGGCCACATGTGTACATCATGTTTCTATGATTTATGTAATTACACAATGCCAATGATACCCATGCGCAAACATACTCAATGCAAGACAAGACCGGAATCTGTTTGCAGGTTCAGTAGCAGGGGGTTGTATGGCCACGTTAATGATGATGTTACACCGTCAATATGTTTACAGGCCACAAGCGCACACAATTATTAGTGCTGATTGAATTTATAATGCGATTCTCAGCAGACAATTTGCAGCAGTCTATTCCTATTCACGTTATTGAATTTCAGTGGTAATTAATTGCCATATGCATGTGTCGATATTCGCATTTAGAGATTCCAATGGCACATTTGAAAAGTCACTGTTTTGGGCTGATGCGAAACTATGCACAGTTTGAGAAATGTGTGTACAGAATGAATTGCTTTACGAACATTATAAAATAACTTAGACATGGCGTGTTTACTGCCATTCGAAGACACGTGCATGTGTACATTGTCAGCTGTAAGAGCCTGCATCTCCTGGTTTGAATGGGAAAAAACCGTACCAGACGGCTGACACAGATATTGGGTTCCATAAAATGGCCATAAAACACAGTTCTCTCTGATGGCGCATCGTGCAAGTTGCCCGAAAGTAGTAGGTTTTAATCAAATGACATTTTCCTATTTTGTTAAGATTATGGTAGCACTAGCGTACATAGCATATAGAACACACCAACGGAGCCTGCAAACATGTAGTACCCAGCAACTTAATTAGAATTAAAACACAAAACAACAACAAAACAACTTATCATCGCCATATATGTGCTTATACTTTTTTAAATTTTGAACTGTCATTGTTCACCTCAAAATGTCAACTACATGTACTCATCTGCGTGTTTTGAGTGTTGTTTTCATATTGTCTGTTTCAATACAGAAAAATTTCCCACGTCATATCACGGTATTGCTAACAACCCAGATAAGGCTAGGTGATTACAGAAGACGTTGACTGCATGGATAAAGCCTCAAATGAGAATCTAAACAAATTGTGTTGCGATAAATTACTTTATTTTTATTTCCCAAAGTAATTTATCAACTTTTACTCCAAATCAACAGTTTGACGCCCAGAGTTTAATTTTCAAAAACAAAAATGAAAAATGAAAGAGAAAACAATAAATCATGTCCCCGTAGGTCACTCTATTATCAAACAACCCTTAGTGAGATTCACCATTCATAAAGACATCATTTTACACTGCAGATATTTTAATCAAGTATCTTAATTAGCCTATGTTGGCTGAGAGTGATTCCATGAACAGCTAATGGACTATACAAATATACAATGCACGTCAGCCTTGATTGTCATCTCTACACAATCAGATGATTAACTGTTTTGACATGGGGAGGTTTCCAGTAAATAATAATGATAATAACATGGAGGTATTTATAGTGCCAATATCCATACGCTCATTGGCGTGTTACTATAAAAAAGATACATTATGATGATAATAATTGATACGATGTAAAATTCAAACGTAAACAATAAGAATACCGATTGCGAAAAACTGGCGTAAAGCAATATATAGACATTATTAAGCAAAATAATTTTTAAAAGCCTCTTTAAAGTATGTAATTTCTAAGAGATGATGACAAATGGTTCCATAAACATAGAAAGTTTGTTTTGTTTCTGTTCTACTGTTGTATTTAGTCCCAAAACTATTTAAAAAGAGTCTTAAAATTCACACGTAATTTATAAAACTCATACGTTAAAATTTTCGAGTTACACTCCGAGAACTCCTTTGTTTGAAAAGGAGTTTAACTCAAAAACGTTAACATTGCAAATTTTATGAATTAATATATTCTAAGACCCTTTTAAAATAATTTTGGGACTAAATACAGTAGTAGAAAAGAAACAAAACAAATTTGCTATGGAACAAACTACTGTGTACCAAAAAGTTTACATTTTTGATAGCTTTCATAAACGTGAAGCAACATTGATAAGATCACCAAAAGAAGATGTAATTAGTTGTGACGCCAGATAGCAACTCCACGAATCCTAAACCCGTCTCTCGTTTCACATGGAGAATGAAAAAGTTCCAGATTCTCCAGAAGACGCTCCATCTGTCATTTCATGCTGGATCGTCTGAAATGAAGCTTCCTTGAATAAGTAAAAATCTGTTCCATATAAAACTTAATCAATCGCATATAACACTATTGCATATAGGGAGTCAAATCTGTGTACGACCTTTGAAGAGATAACCAATGTGTGTGTGTGCTGCATGTCACATTGTGAAGAGAAAAATACAATTTGAGGTCTGCTTGTAATATGGGAACATCCTATGACATTTCAACATGCATGCGTAGGCCTAACTGGGGACAAAGTCAAACGAGTGCTGCAATATAGCATTCTTAAAGTCAATTGAACATTCCGATGTCTACAGCAGCAATGCTACTTTGTCATATCTTCTTCAACAAACCCCATCAATTATTCCTAGACCGTACTCTCCTCAGCATTGGGACAAAGCCTTAATAATACCAAACCAGATGAGATCTAAATTAAATGAACTGTTCCTGTACAATAGAGCAAAAATCCAGTGGCCTTGAACACAAAAGGGTAATCATAAGACAAATGATATACACTGGATACGTGAGGAAGCGAATTATTTGATATAGTTGTATGCAGCCGATATGCACCCGATATGGCCATCTGCACCTGATAGCGTAATGCGAGGAAAGCACTGATAATAAATGACGAATGGTTTAGATCACAATGGGATTATTGTTCCACATATTATCGTGCGTTTCGCGCATGGGCCTTGAAGGGGAAGGAAAGTGTTTGTTAAAATCTCAGCTGCATCACTCTGTGTGGTAAGAATATGATGGATTTTATGGTAGTCTAAAGAAAGTTAGTTTCCTCTTCTATTTAGAGTAGTATTGTATTCGACCATGAAAGTGGTAGTATATATATTGGACTGTGTTGTCTTTGAATGATAACTGTTATCACTATATAACAAGCTGTGCATGAGAAAGATCGTATTGTGTATGACTAATTCAAAGTACCAGCTATGCCGTACGGCGTGCTGGTTGGTACTTACACCACACAAACTTATCTACCTTTGTATGGCAATGGAAGAAAACAAGGTGGAATGCCTAGCATACCATTGAATCGCCCACATATCTCCATACTTGAAGCCAGATTACCCACGCTCAATCCAATTGTCTAAAACGGGAGCTTCTTGCGTTATCATCCTGAATGGAAACGGAGGTGGAATGTGCAATGCATGAATGTTGTATTACATAAACTGTATCATTGCTGTGTAAACGCCAGTCGCTGGAGCAAGGACCAGATTTATATGGTGTCCGGGAAACATTTTTAGACTAAACCTATATTTCTTGTTAGATTGTCACCGCGTTTAAGTTGGCCCTTGCAAGTAGAAGTTACTAGACTAGCAATAAAAAAGCAATAATCTTGTTTATTACTCGGCTAAATGCAAGGACGGACGTGTGACATGACTCAACACATTATACATGTACATTGCACTATACATTGTATATTATCCTGCTGCTTTGATTAGCTCAGCTGAAGTTGTGTAGAACGCTGGACGCAAAATGGTCTCTTTGTATGAGGTTTATTTTCAATGACATATGAATTGAATAATTAGCCCAACATTCAGGAGGATGTGAGAAGAACATTTAAAGCAACGTGTATGTGGGGACGTGAAAGTTGCACTACCGTATACAGAGGCGACAGGTAAAGTTTCATAGCTAACTGCTATGAATAATTACTGTAATTGCACTATACCCACATATTAATCTCTGCCAGGCTAATCATGAATAACTGAAATTACCATATGTCTATGGAGAAGAAAGCTAATTGCATAATCATACGCAGTGCATTGATCAGCATTCATACATAAATGCTACAATATATCACTGCCTTCTAAATTTTATTCAGTTATTTGTGTGACATTCTCTTATGAACAGTTTATAAAAAAGTATGTTTCACTAAATGTGAAATGAGAGATATTGATAGTAATTAAAACCATAATTTTGCGATTACTTTCGCCAGCAAGTATAGAGAGGAGTCTATTAAGGTCAGTACCACATTGATTGGAAGTCTAAATATAAGTCAGGTACATATACATCAAACACATTAATATATGCACGAAATCAAATATTCGTTGTTTAGAAGCGAGGTGAGTGGCGACCGTTACCACCACCACAAACAAAATTAAACCAAAATGAAAACAATTGTATATTTTTTTTTACTGAAACACGAACTATGGGTTCAAATCTTAGTATCATATACTATTTTATTTGATAATCTATTGCAAGGCACAAAAACAAGAGAATTTGTTGCTTAGTTTGCCAGTTTGATCATTCATTTTGACCCCAACTGATGAAGGTAATTTTCATTTTTAAATACTGCAAAAGGGACCCGCATCTGGGGGTACACAGAATGGTTCTCACAACACTAATTTGACACATTAAATCCCACAGTAATTTATATGCAGACACAGTACATCCAAATCAAATAACATATAAACAATCCTTGTACAAAATAGTGTTGTCAATCCTCTAATTAAGCTTAAACTAATATTGGCGTTTACCTTCCATCCTACTGGTTTAGTTTTGTTGGTGATGCATGTAACGGTCGCCACCCGCATCGCTTCTACACAGTGAATATTGATAAAGCCCACGCAAAGGCCTTATTGAGTAATCTATAAATAATAATAGCCTATGCATGCTGTTATTGACAATCTAAAAACTATGTGCGTTTTGTATTGCCTGAAAGAGCACCAGGCACCACACGTAGTTAGTAAAGCAAGTCAATTCAGTGCTAAGTAAAATGTTTTGTAAGTGACAGTGCGGAATGTAAGCACCTGGCCCGGGAACATTTACACTCAGCAACTGTGAGGATGCAGCTTAGGTTAATGGGGGGTCTATGAACTGAACAGCATTTGTCACTCCACAGGCCACTCAATATACACGTACACGCTCGGGGTGGGCGTAAATTGATGTATTAGTGAGTACGTGATTGTTGGGATGTTTGCATGACACATATTGGTTCACCAATCTTATGTTTTAACTGTATGTCTCTCTTCATGACATGTCCGGAACACAGGTTATCGAAGAATTGTTTTCAATACATAGATAGTCAACAATGTCGTTGATTGAAATTGAGAAGGCGCCTCACTCCATTAATACATCAGCAGCGTGCGTAACGGTCGTGTATGTATAACCAAAATGGCGGCCTTTACGTGTAATAACGTGTATAACGTGTATAACGTGTATAATGTATAACTTTACGTGTATAACCAAAACCGCCATGTTGCTCGTCGATTCAAATGTTTGTGTGGCTCGTTTTCCCTCACGGTGTACTTTATGCTATTGTCAAGCTACGGCGATTTATTTTATATGTTATTGACCATTTTTTACGTGACTGTTACACGTAATTGCCCACTCTGGTGGCGAGTAATGGCCTACCCTTTATGATATTATCCATATGGGTGAGTGGCGTGGCTTATGTCAGCAGATCAATGTTTAGCTGCATGGAAATTTTCACTGGTGAAATCATGGGTGAATTTGGATTACTGCCCAATGTCCGTCAATTATCAATGGAATACATCAAACTACGAAGGTCCTATTCAAAACCCGTATTCCCATATTCCCCAAGGGACAAACGTCTTGATTAATTAGTAATCCCAATTAAAGAATATATTGAACAAATTTAGTTTAAGTCAAATCAGCTGTTTATATAAGAACAGGTGATCCTTACGTGTGATAAAGAAAAATACGCTGATGTGGCAAGTGGCGTGTGTAGCTCGTCTGCACACAGTATTCAAATTTTCAAGAGTCATACGAATGTTCATCTATTAGTGTATCCTAATGCCCGTAAAGCCACATACTTGCATTGACAACAACACGATTGAAATTATATACCATTGCATACTGATATGTCCACCTTTTGGTCTACAGGCTGGGATACACTGACGTAACAGACCTGTCAAAGCCATACTAATTGGGTGCTAAATGTCATCCCAAACAACTGGTGACTAGATGTGTTTCAAATACAATACACTGTATGTAGACTTCCATTGAACCGACATTGTGAATGACATGAGGGATAATCATCAATCTTTTTATGGATTTGTTCTTTGGGCGACTTGCGTCACCCACATAGGCGTCAATCGAAGCTCTTCCATGATATGACATTGGTGATTCTCACAATTTCATATTGGAAATGCATCTAATTTTGTTTTCACTACACACTGTCATGTTAACCGCATTTGGGATTTTAAACTAGAAGTCTTCAAGGTATTCAGTACTATGATGAGTATGATCACGATTTTAGGATGGACAATTTGATCGTCTTTTGTGTGCACAAAATTGTACATTTGTTAAGGGCATTATCTTTTAAAAAATCTTGTATCTGGCTGAAATAAGATACCATCAATCTGTTCCACGATAACGATATCGATGAAAATGACGTAATCAACGAATCTGCATTTATTCAAGGATAAAAAGATAAGAAATCACTCAAACGTAACCATAAGATAACGTCATAGACCTAAATGCACTTGATCATAAGGGGCACATCTATTTTGCATAAAAGTAATGATAGTTCATGATACAAATCTAGTCTGTAAATGTCAACTTCTAAGGAGGCATACTTGTAGAACATAAACCAACATGACAGTTGATATTATCCTAGGTAAAACACTGATGATTGTCCCGGCAATCTTGATACTCAGAACGTGTGCGTCTGGTATTCGAGGTAGGACAATATGCACTTTTGGACATGATTGTCTCCTTGTTATCAGTGGCTATTGTGACCTAAGATTAGAGTAAAACATTATTCTGCGCAGTGTATCACAATCTGCATCAGCCGCACGCGCCGCATAGTCACTACAGTCCGCAGTCCACGTTAGCGTGGTGAAATTTGGGGGGGAAATACGCAAAGGTAGTGGCGCATGTACTAATTTGCAATAGAAACATATACATAGTCTACTTTGAAATTGAAGGAAGAACCATGCGGTGTTTAGAATGGAGGTCCAGAATAGTAATGTGTGGGCTCAAATAGGGCAGACAGAGTCAACCAGCTCATGTGAGCGTTACGTCTCACTAGTTGACGTGCCACTGAAGAAGTATGGCAGAAGGTGTGTGTAGGGGGGTGGGCGGCAAGGGTACCTCGTTTCCAAACCAACATATTTCATTTTCACATGTATTTTGGCATATCCCCTATCGATTGTGCATACTGAATTAACCCATAAGACACCTTAAGCGTTCACCCACTTTGTCAACCACAAAGTTAAACTGGATCTACCTGTTCAGATACAATGAATGTGAAAAAGGCTGAATTTATGTATAGAATCCATTAGTACAGAGGCATATCTCACGGCTATAAGGTGCATGATTCAAGCGCCCTAGGATTCGTGAGGTGCGTCACAAATCCAACCAGTCAAACGCACCACCACATACATATTCAGAGGCCTTAATCTCAATAAATACGCGAGATTGATTTTTTTGCACCTCTGTACGTTGATGTCACTTCCACAAAAATCCGCCCGTTTCTCCCACGGCTTGATAATGAACATGGCGTGGTATTTAAAGGGGAGTGAAAATATACCCGTGAAACGGACGTTGCCAGTATTAGGGATGTATTCATTTTATTCTGAATATTATTCTCACCTGCTTTTTAAAACTGAATGCATAATATTCCATGAACATTTGGTCCACTTGTGAATTTTCAATGAAATGGGAGCAGTGAATTGACTTGCATGTAATTTGAAGTGTAGTCATTAATGTTAGTGTTGTCATACTCAAATGCTAGGCAATTTTCAATTCATGACAGTTCATTTCAAAGAGCTTACACCTTATGCACTTGTAGCACCTTTTAAAAGATACGGCATGCACATTATTCACATTAATGATGAAATTGGCAGTAAGTTTTCACCAATGTCATTGCCGTATGTCACGTCACGATTACAGTGCTTAATCAGTGCTGGCAACACAATTAGAATTAGCTAGAAAACGATATCGACTTACATCATGATTAGTTTCTTAGGATGTAAATAGAACTCCTATTTTGTTGTTTCAACGTATTTATTCTCACGGCACTACGGTATCATTTTACGCTAGTTCTCAATGTTCCAGTCGTCTCTGAATGCGAGATAATTATAAATGAAAGAGAAACGTTCACTAAGCACCACGGTTCTTGAACAATAAATCACTTCTGAAATGGTAAATAAACAAGACATCATTCAAAATTGTTTTCCCTTAGCATTTGTAAACACAAATCTCATCTGCCGATTGACACAATTCTCCAACAACCTTTACACGTCATCATACATTCCACCTGCAGTTTCCAAGCGAGATCTTCCCGTCTTTATACCAGGCATATTGGCGAGTCGGCTGAAGGGCCTCCAACTTTTTATTTGTCCGCTGTATTCTTGATAAAATTAAATTTCGTTTCATAAAACTTAAATTTGACTTTATTAATCTAAAAAATTTTCGAGCTCCTAATAGTCCATGAGCCATCCACTTTGTTGGTACCCAATATGATTTCACAAATGATATCCAATTTTATTGAGGTCACTTTCATTACATTTGGTCTTGAGCGCACAAAAATGATTACAATTCATTTTTGCTGGGCGCTTAGCATATAGGCACCAAGCTGGTATGCGATGCTAAAGGCACAATGGCTACTATATATTTACTATTGGCGTTATTAACGTTTCCGTAGTGGGTGTAGATCCTTCCAGTTTAAGAAACAAAACCAAAACACCATAATCAGTACCGTTCTTGTAATTTTGAAGTTAATAACTGCACTGAGTTCAGCAGATAATGTATTCCCTCTCACTCGCTTATTCAGTGTTCTGACCGCTCAGTCACATCTACATGTCAAACAATATGTTATCATGGTGACATTTACATCAAACCTGCCGTTTTGTTTGATAGCAAATAGCCATATTGAGCAGATTATGTAATAACTGTGGGTGAGTACGTGAATTGTCATCTGGGAGTTCACTTTGTTCGTGTGCCCACGCGTTTTATGTCTTCAATTTGCATATAGTCACTTGCACCAGCGGGATTTTGGGTATTTGTATTGCGAGTCATCATCTATTGTGATTGGCATTTTTTGCAGTGGGGTGCCATATTAGATGGGTAGTTAAGCCATCCGATCATGAGCTATAAGAGACAAAATCTAAACCCACACATTTGGAATTGCAAGTGTGTAATGCTTCACTGACGTGGAATACTTCACTTTAATTGCTTCCGTGGTCGAATGGGTAGTTAATATAGGGAGTTGGATAGGTGGTCAGAAGGCCTTGTGTTCGATTCCCGGTCGGGTCTATTGGTGGGTGTTGAGAAATCCTTCCTCTTGCAGGTTGCACACTGTTCTGTGGTACCTACACGTTAAATAGGTACAGGTCAGGCAAGCAAATGCGAATGTGAGTGTTTGACACGTCTGTTATAAGATAGCGATGTGATGCATGCTCCCCAGGGAGTTGAGAAAGATATAGTGTGACAAGGATACCAACGACCTGGTGTACATGAAAAGTTGTGAAAGCACTAGAATCATGACTATTTACTACCACATCTACATTTACAATTACGTCATGCCCCACTGAAACCGCTTAATCTGGAAACTGTAAGTCATCGATTCACATCAACGATTCACATGGCAGATAAATGAACCTTGTGACTTCAGAGTAATTTATGTGTGTGAAAAACTAAATTCTTGTGTGCAGATAACATCTCAGCAGTGGTTTATACATTACACGCTCATAACGCCTATAGAATGTGGTAGATTTATGATGTGAATGCCTGCGGCGGCAATGTGATACATCGACAGGTTCAGATGATCATGGCTTTGATGCCCGGTCGGGCCCGGTGCTGGGTGTTGAGCAAAATCATCTCTAACATGTTGCAGCTACACCTTAAATAGGTACAGCTCAGACGAGTGAACGCTAATGGTTAACACCATGGTGCAAAGTAGCAAGAGTATGCTTCACGTGGAATTCAGAAAGCGAACTACCTAGGGTCACTGTATGGTTGCAAAAGCATGATAACAATGAATTGCGACGAAGATAAGTACATTTACAGTACTGGTTACGAATTATAGGAATATTGCGTCCCAAAATTCTATTCATCTGTATTCGGTGTTTTCATTTTTCTACGGTAAATTCTTCAAGCACTCCTGGGATCCAGTGACAAATTCGAAAAAATACGTAGTCTACCTTTGAAATTCGCCTTCTTCAATTCCACTTCGCAAAATTCGCTTAGTATCATTAGTTTCAAAGAATTTCCAAATGAATAATTGACTCTTTGATTCGGATAATTCGCAAAATTCGATTCTAACGTAACGCAAATTCGTTTTATTTTTATTTTTTATTTTGCTATATAACCCCATGGCAGTATAAACGCCTGTAAATAAGGAGGTTTGTTACCCTTCGTGTTGCATAATGCTATACATGTATATGTTATAGTGCAGCAAATAAACTTAAAACAGTAATTTCAAATGATACATAACCAAAATAAGATCGCAGAACAGTTGCGTGATGCCAGCTCGAGGCCTTAACTAATTTTGTGCAGACACGAACAAATTCGAGAATTTACAGAATTGACGTCGTGTATCATCCTCAAAATTCGCATAATTCTTTCTTTTTCTCAGAATTTGCGTAATATAAGGTCATGACAACATGCAGATTTCAATTCTTATCAGACTTTACGGACTTTCACGAATTATGCGAATTTTCAGACATGCAGACTTCTTTTCATTCGTGTGATTCGTGAATATCCCGTATTATCGCCAATGTCTAGTAAGGTGAGTAAAATGATAATTTACCATTCGCCTTTTATAAATTCGGCCGCCTCGATTCGGTCATTCGTTTAGAATTCAAAATATGTACATGTATGAGTAGGCTAGACTCGCGTTGTCACCAAACACTAGGCATTATGTTTCGAATAGGTTTGTTTTGCAAAGACATCAAATGTCACTCCACAAAAACATTGTCCTGGAAGGCACCAGCATCATAATGCAGATACATACATTTTTTAGAGCATTTACTGTGTTGGCAGTAGGTTTTCGAATTGAGTGAATGATGGTGGACAGCAGCAATATATGTGTACAGAATTCATTGTCAAGAGAATTACATTGACTGGTCACAACACCAGAGACGTTAATAGCCTCTGCGTACGCGAGTCTCACAAAAGTAAGTTTCATATTTCATTATGAAGCACGCAAATTTACGAAGTCTTGTGCTTTTGATATATAAATACAGACCAGAAAGGGTGTTTTTCAAACTTTCACTATTAACACACGCTATGGATACATGCGAATGATACTTCTCTAACACGGGGTGTGTTTATTGTTATCAACTCAAGAGCGGCTTGATTGTTATTTGATCATTTTCACGGCCAGGCTAACGACTTCGGCCTTCAACAAATCTATAACATCCGTTGAGCCATTGTCGAAAATCACGGATTTGTTTCATCGCCATCTCTTCTCAAATAGCCTGGGGGAAAGCTTGACTTCGTCAACAAATTAACCTACATTGTTCGCTTAGTCAATATGTGTCAGAAAGAAAGAAAAGGTGCATACTGATTTACCATACAATCAAGTTCAAGCGAATTCTTGAGATTTCGTTTTGGGCCGTTCACAATGACTGCTTTATGTTTGGTACATATTCACTCGTACATAGTATCATACATACCTATTCTCTGAGACAAGTGATTATGCTGAGAGTTGTAACTCAATGTACAGCAGGTCGCAATCTCGCATGATAAAGCCTCTTACTGAGTTTGGCAAAACTTGACAATGAATAGCTCAATCCAATACAACACGTTGCAATGTCTTAAAATAATACAGTGTGAACACTATCAATTCGATGTAGCATTTATCTTTAAAACAAAACATACAGAAAAAATGCCTGCGAATTAAAGGGAGCCAATCAAAGCTAAGCGTGAAAACGAGGCTGCAGCTGTGACGTTCAGAGGCAGCAGCCGATAAGAGAGAAATGATGACTCCGCTGAGGCTCGGCACATCCACACCACAATCACGCAAATCTCCCCAACAAAAATCAAGTTCCACCAAAACATTCGTCTGATATATTCGCTATTTGCTCTCAGGGTTAATGTTCTATTTGACAAAGGAGGAAACAATAGTTTCTGGGTAGTGTGAAGCGCGACCAGACGATAATTGGAAGAGCTGCTGTGAATGAAGTGCTAGTTGCCTGGCATGGAGGTGTTTGCTGAAATTAGGAAGTGGCAGCTTTGAAAAGCAGTATGCAAACACTGCACTGTTTGGAGTGATTTGTTTACTTTGACAGCACTATGTTTGATGAACTTGATTTGGAGAACGTAAAAGTTCTTTCCTGAGTTTTCAGATTAAGACACGGCTACTTTATGCTACATATCCATTTAGAGCAGACACGAAAGAACTCAGGCAGACGTGCAAAGCTTTAGAAAGTCGCAGAATCGAACTCACGATCATCCTGATCTCACCAGACCAGTGATATGTGTATCAACAGGCGCCTTAGACCATTAGACTAACTCGCCGTACATTTAGAACAATGTACATACTCGGCCAGTATTCAACTTGCAGTTCTATTTCTGTCTCTATCCCTTGTCATCTAGCCTTTACACCTGAACCTTTACCAAGTCGTCAGACACACGTGCTGCCCCCAATAGGAGGTCTCAGTGTTCTGGCCCACTTTCCTCACACAAGCCACAAAGAGGTTTGAAAGATTTGTAATGGGGTCGTATAACGGTAATTGAGCGGGAGCTGGTATGCGGCGAGCATTGATGGGCTTTAATGGGAGGTAATCTGAAGAGAAAAGCTCACAACGTAGAGATGTAGGATGTGGAAATATCAGTACGATAATGGTGCACTGCTGCCAGCATTGGTCCTTTTACACCGTGATATACAGTGATGTTTCAGGGGGTAAGAACTTGTTATTTTAGGTCCTATCATAACGATGGTTAAATGTAGCTTTGATCTCATGACACAGGTGTCCGGCTAGACACTGAAAGTTCACGGGACTCGTAATTGGGGCATGCTTGAACGTCTTGTTACATCATTCTAATCGAATGAGAGAGGCAGCGTGGCATTTCGTCGTGCGGAAATGACATGGCAAATTGGCTGCTACCGTTGACACCGGGTATTGACTTCATTGTGATGATGATGCCACCATCATCGTCTCGTTAATACTCCAAGCCAGACTTCATACACATTTTGGTTCAAACAATTGGATTTACAGAAGGTCATTTTTCAACAGGCTGGTATTTAAGGACACTGTACTAGCGTAATGCAGAATATTTCACAGGGGCGGGCCCATCCAAAGTAGTAACTTCCCGTGACGTCACACCGTGCACCACCTTCGTGTGACCTAATTCTTGAAAAAGGTCGTCAGAAGCAAAGACGGCAGCGTACCATTATACTAGCCACGACTGGGTGTCTGGTTAAAGTGTCTAAACTAGCAGACTCTTGAATCGTCCTGTTTGGAAGAATATTTGCCCTGGATATTCAACATGTGCAATGATTCAATGTAAATAAAATTGAATTCTATGCCACACAGTGTCCTCATTTTAAACGACATTTTGATGCTTCTAAATTATTCAACGTGTCAATGCATTGATTTACACTTACCATTAATCTTCAATCAATTCATCAATTCACAATTTAGCAAACTTAATAGCATACCAGACATTCAATGTGTAGGCTTGTATAGGCTTAACGCGCTTCGACCACCATATAGTGTAACATCTATCATCTTCAATATTCTAGTAGTTACTTGGCAATCGCCTTTCATCTCCAGGAATAATTACAAAGGTTAGGTCGTATTTCCAAATGTCCCGAGCCCTGGTTAGTCCTTCATTGTAAGTAATTAGAGGTATCCTGAGGGAGACGGCGTAGGTCAGTCCCATTACAGTGACCTTCCAGAGAAGATTGTGCTTTGCCCTCCAATGAGTTCACATGGTCCCCTAGCTATATGACATTAAGCCTAATCATTTGCTCCGGTGGCTAGTTATTGTTCATTGTATGTCTGATGGACTCTTTCTTGTGGGCGTGAGCACACTTTTAATGCTATCATTAAAACACAATTTTATCAAAGTACACATATTCCGTACTACATAATATTAGAATATTTAAGCCACACTCCATCTTGTACTCGCTGTGCAACGCAACTTCATTCTAGTTATACTCATTTTTTTCGCAAAGGTCAACTGCTAAAATAAATTCACCCAACAACCAGCATCAAGGCCAGCCGAGATTCGAACCCAGACCAAATCGGTCAGGAGCCTAAATCCTTATAAATATACTCATCATTGAGTGCTAGTAATACAAAGACGAAGAAAAAACTTAATATCTGTATATATAACAATTCTTTTGCCACACTGTTAACATTCATTACATGTGGGAAAGGGCAGTCTAAAATGCGACTTGTATATGGTCACAGTAAATCGAGATATCAAGGCTAGCCTGTAATATTGTGAAGACTCTCACCCCAACAGAACCGATACAATCTCCTAAATGTGTAAACAAACTCCAGTCACTAACTTCGTAATGAAACACTGTAAATCTTTAGACCCCGCAGCGTGAGAAAAAAGCTCATTTTATTGGTGTGATTGCAGCTGCGATCTGAAATTAAAAAGACCGAGAGGAGCACTGCATTCATAGCACCGCCAGTGTAATATATTGCTCTCGTGAGTCCCAAGTTTCATCACGGGGACACTCAAATCTGCCCAATCACATGGTGGGATAGTCACTTTTTTAAATGCGTACACATTTACATTTGCTTTCTTAACGGCTATTCTAAAACTTGAAAGAACATTCGAGAGGTGACATGACTATATTCACAGCAGCCCTGCACCCACAGCTTTTTTCACCCCTAAAATCTACTCTCAAGAGGTGTTTGGCAGCCTACGAGCATACATGTAATTCATAATTACGAAACCCACGAATTTTACCCGACCTCACACCCTATGGTTCCCGAAAGCCTGGGGTGACATTTTGGTACATCCGTCGGTGGATGTCTATTTGCATGTTGCATTTCCCTTCACCACTCCCTTACTTTGTGATCCGTGTATTATTCACCCACACGCATGCGCATATCTGGTGCGGCGGCGACATCACCCCACAAACAGCAGACGACCGTGTTCCGGCAATCTAATCGAGTTGTCCAACTCCCTGACGGCGCTCAATACAATACAAGCTTTAATGTTGTTGCTACTTGTCCAATAATCCATATGAGGAATAGGAAGTTTGAAAGTTGAGTAGGCTTTTTAGGGTATGAAACTAATGCTCAGTCATATCGTTAAAGGAATGTACCGGACTTGAAACATCCTGCTTTCTATTCGATTTCAGGCATCTTTGCATCAACACAATAATTAGTCGTTATTACTTTACAAGAAAACATTAAATTGTGCAGTTTTAGGGGGATCTTATGACAAATGAGAACAGAGCCCTGGCGAAAAACCCGAGTGACTTGATTGTAATAGAACAAGATAATATGGCTATGACGAACATCAAAACACATAAAGTGGCATATTTTATGTAAACATAAATCCACTTGCCTGACGCAAGTTCAATTGCGTCACACACTTTTACAACCCGGTTGAAGGTTCTCATTAATTTTGAGAAATGAGAAGCTATGTCTCTTGATACTGAGGGCAAATCCCCACCATTTCCTTGCTGAATGAGTTTACAATCTCTTGAATGCTTTAAACATGTTGTTTTCCCAACTTTTATTTCGTGTGCCGTAAAACTCGACAATGTGAGCTCTTTGATTTCCAGCTGGCTTAACTTGAGTAAAAGAATTTGTTGCAGAAAGCAAAAAGAAAAGACATGCAAGAAACAAGCAACCTGAGGCAAGCCTTATACTAAAGTTAACGTATGAACCAAGTTTTACTTGTGCTATGTATCTGATTTAAGACTTCAGGGGTAATAGGTCTCAGTATTTATATTGTATAGTTTTATTTGTGGACTCTTGATACAAGTTGTGTCTTTTAAAACTTACTTAAATTTCGACTTAATTAATTTAAAAGTTTTTGAGCTCCTAAAGGCTCTAATTGTGAAGATGCCATAATCAAGTATTGTGCTAATGATGGCTTCACCAAATTTTCTTCAGTAGCCCTAATTATCTCTCATATTATATACGTTTTTATCATCATGTATTGTGTGTTTGTTTACAACCTTGCTATACTTTAGCAATATTGCATACATTGAATAACACTACACTTGCCCAGGTGGGCACATTTATCATTCTTTTTCATGTAATTTCATTGGTTATCTTGATCCAGAAGTATCCGATAACCTGGAGAGGGTTATAACCCCTCATCTAAGAGGGGTGATACCATGGTTATCATGCTTGTACTCAGCAGAACTACTTCGTCACCTTTTATAAAAAAAGTGTTGTAATTGTTTAGAAAAGATTGATAAATGCAAAACCGGGTTCGTTGTGCAACATGAATTATTTCATCAGGATTCGTTCTTGTGGCCGTGATGAAATAATTCATATTACAAACTCACCCGGGTTTATCTATATATTCAATATATCAAACTCATGATATCCTGTTCACATCAAACCAGTCATTTGTGTATGAGCAGGCGTCTTAGACCATAAAGCCAACCCCCAGTACATTTATAGCGATGTTCATACTTGGCAGTATCTAGCTTGCAGTTCTATTTCTCTCTCTACCCCTTGTCAGCCTTTACACCTGACCGTTACCAAGTCGTCAGACGCACGTGCAGTCCATCTTCAGTATCAATAAGTCATACAATGTACCAACATGTCAAGAAGACCTAATTGATTTGATAACCGCTTTGCGATCTGTATCCATTACTTCTAACGAAAACACACGATAGTTTATTTACTTTATCATGACTTTCAGAAGAAAGGGTAGAAAGTGAAAGACAAGTAACAATTGAATATTTATTGATATGAATAACCAAGAAGGGTATATGTAAATGTTGACATAATTGAAATTAATAATATAATTTAACATTTATAAAATTAAGACATTAATAATATATTTATGACTAAAAATAACTTAATGTAGGTAACCAGTGATACGTACATGAATATATAGATAATTGATATAAGAGACAAATGTTAGGGAAGAAAGGTTAGACTAGCTAAAACGTGCAACATGCTGGTTGGGCTGTTGGGGCTAAATGTAAAACAAAGTATAAAAATTCGTTGGGGAATAACAGATTTGTTATCCCCCTGCCCCGAGTAGTCATCCTAAAAGAAAAACAACGAAACAATGACAAACAACCAAGTCCGAGACAAATCCAAGATAATGAGGCGGTGGTGGGGTGGTGGTGGCAGAAAAAATAAACGTGTGTATACTACTGAAACAAGGCTTAAAATGGAGAAGCTTAGATTGCACATCTGTTAGTAATCACGTGGTTGTGAGGCGAGACGGCGGTTTTAGTCTATTAGTAGAGGTTAAGGGTTAAGGTGAAAGCTAAGGGTTAGGTGAAAGGCTAAAAGTCATGATGTTGCAAATAAACCTATGTTTTAAAAAAACACCATTTTATTTACTTTATCATGACTTTCAGAAGAAAGGGTAGAAAGTGAAAGACAAGTAACAATTGAATATTTATTGATATGAATAACCAAGAAGGGTATATGTAAATGTTGACATAATTGAAATTAATAATATAATTTAACATTTATAAAATTAAGACATTAATAATATATTTATGACTAAAAATAACTTAATGTAGGTAACCAGTGATACGTACATAAATATATAGATAATTGATATAAGAGACAAATGTTAGGGAAGAAAGGTTAGACTAGCTAAAACATGCAACATGCTGGTTGGGCTGTTGGGGCTAAATGTAAAACAAAGTATAAAAATTTGTTGGGGAATAACAGATTTGTTATCCAAAATCCACAGTTTCCCCAACAAATGGCCTAGAGCAGGAAAACTTACTATGAAGTTAAAAATGTTCAACGATATTCATTATTGTTGTATAACATAACCATATAGAGCATTAACAAGCCAGTCCATGTAACCTTTATATTGATAATGTTCAAAGTAACCTCCATTATGTCCAAGCGAGTCACCAAATCAAATAATCTTGAAAGCAAATCAACTGTAGCCTATGAGCAGTAGTGTAACTCATCTGTTGTTACACACACAAATATGGGGTCACAATACAAAGCACATAATGATGTAAGATCAGAGTCAAGGATGACCCCTCGAGAGTGATACAAATCCACATGAACAGTGTGAATTAATTAAATGTTTTTAAAGTTGTATGCTTCCCCCTTAAACACATTAACTGTCCATCAATGATTCACCAATCGAATGAGTCACTAATCGCATAATCCATATAAACAGGCACTATCTCTAGCATAAGCTTACAACATCCAAGTGAATAATTGAAAAGAGAATATTCATTTAGAAAACACAGAAAAAAATAAACGTGTGTATACTACTGAAACAAGGCTTAAAATGGAGAAGCTTAGATTGCACATCTGTTAGTAATCACGTGGTTGTGAGGCGAGACGGCGGTTCTAGTCTATTAGTAGAGGTTAAGGGTTAAGGTGAAAGCTAAGGGTTAGGTGAAAGGCTAAAAGTCATGATGTTGCAAATAAACCTATGTTTTAAAAAACACCATTAAATTTGGATCATGGTCAGTTATAGCTTTCGAATTTTTAAATTAACGAATCTTTTTTAAGCTGGATATTCAAATACAAATTTGAATAAGTATACAATAAGCACGCTCGTGTGTGTGTGTGTGCGCGCGCACACACACACACGTGTATATACATGTATACATGTATATAGAATTAGATTACTCTGAAATTCATAATAAAAAATATTAATCCAAATTGCTCTGAATTTCATTAGGTTGGAAGAAAAAATAATAGTGACACTTCAACAAAATATAGAAAATTAAATTTGAAATTTTGAAATTATTTTCATTATTTCCATATATATCAGTTTTTATCAAATTTAAAACATTCTTTTTGTAATTTACTTATGTAGTTTGGTTTTGTTGTTGGTCGCATGCGACCTAGTTTTAATCTAATTTCGCACGTAACTTTATTTCAATATATGTTAGTAATACATTGGTCATTTCCGGTTTTAACCGGTTAGCTGCAATCTCCTTGTGTGTGAACGGCAACACAGGCTACACGTGAATTTGGTAGCTCTCAAGTTTGGATTATTCATTTGTTTTACATAGTATTTAGATAGTTTTCCTTTTTGACTTTATCTACCATATGCTGCTTGGATAATTTCTGGACAGCCTGTAGATTTGCCATTATTAGTGATAGCTCAAAACTATGTAAATTTCAGATATTGTGGATGCTTACAAAATTTTGGAGAAAAGGCAATTACATAGCACTAATTTTACAGATGTGATATTGTGCCTATGTATTTTTAAGTGACAATTAAAGAACACTTATTTTAAGAATCTTAAATGCTATACAACCAAATATTGGCTATAAAATAAAACTGGAGAAAACAGCAGTCACACAAACAAATTAATTCACATTTTAATTTTTCAGTGTTATTATTTAACCAAGGTTATTTGAGTGAGAGTCTTGATGGATTATCGTTTAAAAATTCTACTTTACATAATGCCATTATCAAATCAAGTAATAATACTATGTCACAAAGTGACAAGTATTAATATGTATTCTTTTTAGATAAATAAAAACCAGCTTATTCTTAATATACAATGTGTCCATATTTACTCCATTATTGTTATCTTTATCTGTCAAGTTTTCCCTGTATATTGTACACCATAGTATTGAAATAATCTGATTATACTTAGGCAAAATCCCACACTAGATACCCGTATATAATGCGTGACTATTTCTGACAGAAACCCATATTGATTGTTTTGATACATTCCCATCCCAGACACAGAGAATTTGAACCGTGAATTTATCAATGATACACTATTCATCAACATTGATGTGAATAGTAGATTTACACATTCCATGATTAGATTGTGAATGCATCAACATTCAAATCACAACACTTTCAGGCTACTCATAAATTTTAGCTTTATATATCTATCTCAATGTGACATACTTTAACTCGGAAAAACATGAATGCTAATTGATGGTCAATTATTCTATTGGGTCTGATTTATCATAATATGTATAACTGCACCAATTATTCACCTACCTACCATAAGTTCACAGGTAATATAATCATCATTTAGGTACTTATTTATGTAGTCGATAGCAGTATGTTTAAATGCTATATCTGTGATATGAGTTTCTATACAAAATGATTGTATAGGTTCACAATGGCTATAACAATTCAGAAAATGATGATGAATGCTGAACACACATCCTTGGAGGCCTTCAAGGTTAGCCCTGCCGGGGCTCTTTTCTGATCGTTAAGGCTATACTATCATATTTTTATATGTGCATGTACATGTACCACTGACGGTTACTTTTATCTTTGTTTCTCCTCACTACCGGCCCATTCTCTCCATTACTGCCACTGTTCCACGTTTCTCTTCGTGCACACACCATCCAAGAGGTTGGTAATCATCAACTCCAATGTTAGCCTCATTAATCAGACACAGAATCAAACAGAATGATTAATTACCCGTAGACCAAAAATGACCTACTCAGAACCAGCAGAATTCCCAGCTTTAGAGAAACAATCGGCAGTGGTAGTAATTTGTAAGCAAGTTATTGGACGTCCCCGCTACAGCAATGGCTGTAATCACGGTGGAGAGCTACATTTGTCAGACGGCTATCCCCTAATATCGCCCAATATTCTTGATAAATCACACCTTTTGTCTCAGACTGGGAAGAGTTATTGTGAAGAATAAAACATAACATTAGCCAGCAGCCTCCTCACTCGTCTATGTTGTATATTGGGCAGTGGTTTCATAGCTACGAGGATTGCATCATGTGGAATTATTGTATCTGCTCATGCTGTGGCGGAGTTTGCATTTGATGATTTTTTTTTTTACTTTTGAACATAACGATTTTTATAAATACACCAACCCGTAGGGGCAATTAGAGACTCCTTCTTTGCAGGCTCATGGGGATTATATGGGATGAATAATGAAATTTTAATCAGACTATAAATAATAGAGAACAAAATAATTTTTAGATGAACCTTTTATCAGCAGTACGTTTTGTAACACGATACATTTAATGGACCAACTAGTAGAATATAGTGAAGTTTAATACGGGTTTGAAGGCCAATATCTCAAATTAAATTTGTGTAGTTAATGAATGTTTGGTACCAAATTTCTATTTCACTGTAAATTTGAATCTTTGCAACTTGGGATATGCTTGACGATATGTCTTCTGAGAAAAAAAAACTTATCAGGGATTTTTATTTCATTTTATTTTGTTCATGAATTTTCAAACCTTTTGAATTGATGGACAAGAATTTAAATTTTCCAAAAATCGGTAGTTTTCAAACTTAAAATGCATGTGAAATGAAGAAGTGAACACATCTTGGATCTTGTACCAAATTTCTATTTCACTGTAAATTTGAGTCTTCGCAACTTGGGATAGGCTTGACGATATGTCTTCTGAGAAAAAAAAACTTATCAGAGATTTTTATTTCATTTTATTTTGTTCATGAATTTTCAAACCTTTTGAATTGATTGACAAGAATTTAAATTTTCCAAATATCGATAGTTTTCAAACTTAAAATGCATGTGAAATGAAGAAGTGAACACATTAAAATGTAAAGCAAGGTTTTTAGATATTTATGTGGATTTGCTATTGGTTAGCGTTTTCGATCATTCTGATGATTTACTCTCAGTAACATAGCACAAAGGCAACGCTGTAAGCATTTCACTAATTGCTTCATAACAAGATTTTTGATTGATCTTTATGTTTCAAACTAGGTTATATTATTAGGTAATATTATTACCGACATAACAAGATGTAAGTTGTAAAAATTAAAGTAATAAAAATGAATCAAAATTCAGGAAAACCGTAAAATAAGGGTCTCGTCCCCGTAACACCAGTGAGCCAAGTACTCATCAAAATGCTTTGATCTTTGCTTCAGTGAAAATGTGACATGTGGGCATGTCATTGGTTCTAATGATGCCAAGCAGAGCTTATAACACCTTACACACATCAAGAGAACTTCCACCCTGATAGAGCAAACACTCAAAATTGCTTTGTTGATGTAAATCACACAGAAAAGAACTGTTGGGAACAGTTTTGAAGTCTAAACTTGTTTGGGGTCAGGTTTAAGGAAACGGTGTTATTACTTTTGAGCGTTTTTATTCATGCTCGGATGTCAAAATATGTGGACAATGATTGAGTGTTTAATCAGATATAGATCATAGCAGGTAATCTTATCCAACCTTGCCAATCTTATCATGCTTAAAAACTTACGAAAATTGACGCTGAAATAAAGGAGAGACTTCACAATCGAGATATACTGATACCATAGACAAACGATTACTCCATACACGTACGCGTACCTAATTAGCGATGTTACACAGTGCTTTGTGATAAATGTACGTCTATGAATTCTAATTGATCAAGCAATTATCAACTAGAATATTATATGACATGTCATGGACGTACGTCATTCTACCCCATAAGTATGTGAGCTTGTTAAGTTCTTACTTAAGATTAAATGTGTAAGGTGCATTCCTGTTAAGTTCTTGCTTAAGTATATAGTCTAATTATAATGACTTTCTGTGCACTACTAATATATTTAAAGATGTATTCATTAGCAACTTGACATAGACTTTCCTCTTTACACATTACACTAATGTTACTGCACACACAGACAAACTGACATACGAGCTTGAAAATATTGAATTCATATTGTGACAAGCCCCATAAACATACAACTCATCGACATTTTGTTCTAATCTACACGAATAATGCATATGATTTTCATAACAATCATCTATCATCTACTATAAATCCAACACTTGTCAGGCTGACTCTTTTGCATCCATGGGGTGAAAGTCATAATTAACCAACATGTACCAACATTGTAAAGATTGATTGATTAATTTGGTCAAAATCCATTTTTACCACGTCTGGATATATTCGGACTTCCATCTTTTGAGACTTCCTTCTAGAGTTCTGTCACTAGGAGGCAGCAGGTGACATTGAAGGAAATCGTCAGTGTTTGTTGTAGTAGGGGGTCGTGGGTGTGCGCTGTGGCCTTGGGCTGCCCTATGTCTCAGAAGGTTGTCATAAGCGTTGCACAGAAAACTAATCCGTGGGCGTTGGTTAACTGGTAAGCTCCTTCATCTCTGTTCATGTTTTCAATGTCATTTGCTGCCACCTAGTGACACAAGCGAGTCTCAGAACATGGACTCAGAAGTAGTCCAAAAACATTCAGACATGGTTTTAAAAATTGATTTTTACAAAATTGATCAACCAATCAATCTTTATAAAAACAAATCAAACGAATCTATCTACAGACACGCGGTCATTGTGTTTTCAGATAATGGTCACTACGACAACGGGCTTATCATGTGTGCCGGGGGCGGCATGGCGGCGGGCAACTGGTCAGTGTCAGGAAACGACACCAACATCTCGGGGCTGAGCCTACAGACCACGTTCCCGGAGGAGGACCAGTACAAACAGCTCTACCTCAACTGCCAGGTACACGCACAGTAGAACCTCCCATTAGGACCACCTCTATACAGAGACCACCTCCATAAGGGGATAATATTTTGCAGTCACAACCCTTAATGAATGCGCTAACATGAGCCTCCATACAGAGAGTACCTGAGTATTAAGATCACTTGAGGCAAGTCCCAGTGGTGCTCTGAATAGAGAGGTTTCAACGTACATGACAAAGTACAGGATACAGTACAGTAATAATCTCTACCGCCATCTTTTGCTGCTCATCTGCTACCCGATCATCTAGGGCATCATGTTCAACATTTCACTGGCTTCAGTAATGGGTGTTATCTTGGACCTGTAGTGGATGCCTCCGACCCATTCCCACTGAGGTACCCCCCCCCCTCCCCGCCCGCCCCCGAGAGCTCACGGCACCCACTAATCTCCACTACCTCTTTTGCCCAGTAGTAGGGTTTGGGATTTCAAATTAGTGTGATGTGTGAGAAACGCCTGATAATTTATGGGATGTGGGAAATAACACCAGAAAAGTAGGGACCTGGGAATATTTTACCCCTTACTTACTACACACACACCCCACGAACTACTAAAGTCAATCAAAAAACCCAACAGTTGATGTCAGCACCCAGTAATAATCTCTACCATCATCTCTTACTGCTCATCTGCTACCCGATCATTTGGGGCATCATGTTCAACGTTTCACCGGTTTCAGTAATGGGTATGATTTTGGACCTTAAATGGCTCCCACAGACCCCTGAAGTAACCCCTAACCCCACCCTTTCTGCCCGCCCCCTAAATCACATATCACCCACTAATGCCCACCACCATCTCTCTCAATACCCCCAGTACGTGACGGGCCTGATCTGCTACCCGATCATCTGCCTGTTCGGCCTGCTCGGCAACCTGCTGTCCATCATCGTGCTGGGCCAGCGCAAGATGCGCACGTCCACCAACACCTACCTCATCGCCCTCGCCTTCTCCGACGCCATCAAGCTCCTCAACGACAGCTTCTACTTCCTCGTCATCCTGCTCATGAACGTCAGCCCGCTCAACGGAAACAAGGCGTACGGGTGAGTGACTCGGCAGTTTATAGTAGGCAGATCTAGGGGACGCTCTCCCCCTTTTTCCACAACCAAAATACCTTATTTTCATCATGGCGTTTTTGGCATGCTTGCTATCGATGACGATTGGACCTCTCCCCCTTCCTCAAGAAACCTGGATCTGCATGTGGAATGTGTGGGAGGATTTCTGTAGGTTTGCATGTGCTGATTTAGATATGATGAGCTATATTGGTTTTGCTACTATACCGATGTGAGCTACCGTTTTTGTTTAAAATTGCAATATGACTGGTCGCCATTTGAAGAGTTATGAAAACAATTAGTATTCACTGTTGATCTTAACTTCACGAATTTTGTACATAGCATACTGTCTCATCTTTGGTACTCTGTTTCATAAATCTTAAAACATTTTGAAAATTTTATCACACTTTGAAAACTATAGCAAAATGAAAAAAAAAACATAGTACCAAAACATATCAAGGTAGTAGGCTACATTGATAAAAAAAATTCTATCATTCAAATAAAATACCTAACTCCTGCCCTCACATCCCCTACAGCTACCTGTACCCGTACGCGCACTACTTCTTCAACATGTCTGTCTGCATCACGGCGTGGCTCACGGTCACGGTGGCCGCCGAGCGCTACATGCTCGTGTGCCATCCTGCCACGGCCCGCGGGCTGTGCACGCTCCACAACGCGCGTGTCACGAGCGTGGTCATCTTCGTGGGCATGTCCGCGCTCACCGTGCCACTCGGCCTGCGCTACCGCACCATCCGCGTGTACAGCAACGAGACGGCCGCGTGGCACCTGGACGTGGAGGTGACGGAGCTGTGGCGCCATCAGACGTTCGTGACGGCGTACACGTGGATACAGAACCTGTTCCGCACCATCATCCCGCTCGTCGTGCTGTGCACGCTCAACTGCTTCATCATGCAGGCGCTGCATCGCACCCGCGTCACCAAGAAGAAGCTCTCGTCGCGGCACCGCATCACGCTGATGCTCATTTCAGTGATCTTCGTGTTCGTGGTGTGCTGCACGCCGGACGCCGTCATGTCTGCCGTATTCGGCTTCGGCTACACGGACGCCGACTACCGCATCAAGGCCGTGCGCGAGATCACCGACCTGCTGCTTACCGTCAACTCCGCCGTCAACTTCCTGCTCTACTGCATCTTCAACAAGGTGTTCAGGCAGAACTTCATGACGCTCATCGGCTCCAAGCTGCACGGTGGGAGGATGCAGGCGGAGGAGTTGACGTGTCGCCGTTCGTCGTACGTGACAATCCGGCCGGTGGGGCTTAATGGCCATCACAATAACAAACAGCGGATTGAATCTCCCGAGGAGTCGCCGGCCAAGGAGGATATACCAGTGACCATGCTATAACGGCGGCGTTGTTATTATGGATAGTTCGCATTGAAGTTCAATGTGTTGGTTAGTTGTATGATGATGCATGAATTTATTGTTATACTGAACTATATCAAAAGTATCATTATCTGACCTTTTGCTATATCAATTACTCAGACTGAAAGCAGGCACATGGTAAATACTTGTCTTTGTGCGGTCGAGTGGTAAGATCAACTGTTTCGATTGCCACGACTGATATTGAATACAGTAGTGCTTTTCTCAACCCTTATAAAGCTGAAATCATATTTTCAATATTTGTCAATGAGCAGTATGCCTGTGTCTAATTAATATATTATCAAATGCACAATTTTGTTCGCATCAAAATATATTCTACACACTGTCGTTCGTCAAATCTGAGATAATGTCTATTACATTTGTCATATGACATTAAGATATTATATTTCTGTGTGTTTGAGGATCTAGTTGATGGTGAGGAAATTATGCCTGATAGTTGACGAGATAATAGAATGCGATTAGCAAGGTATTGTAAACGGCGAGGATGTTTGGTGTGTGAGATGGTGTTGTGAGGAGTTGTGTCCATGATGAGGAAGTGTCTGGGGAGTGGAAATGTCTTTGGTGAGGAAGTGTCTGTGGTGAGGAAGTGTCTATTGTGAGGAAGTGTCTGTGGTGGGGAAGTGTCTATGGTGAGGAAGTGTCTGTGGTGAGGAAGTGATGCTTGATGTGTGTGATGTGTGTGATCTATTGGCACCTTCTTGTTCTGTTAGTGAGTTGATATGACTTAGTCATTCCGGCACAACTCACCATATGAATGACCAATGCGTGACCAACGAATGGTTAACCATTTTGTGATATATAGTTACATTTTCATCAGGAATGCTACACTGTTTTGACAGCTTGTTGAAATACATAATATATGACATGAAACCGCCATTATAAGGTGTAGGATTATAGCATGATGGCAAAATGTGTTTGACGTCTCTTTATAGTGATATGTTACACGGAAGAAACTGAACTACATATGATATTAGTACAGGGCAAGTGAACTTGACATATACTCTTGCTATATACAAATGTACACTTACCCTCTATACAGTTCTACATGAACATAAGTTTGTTATGTGTCTTATTATTAGGCATATTTGACACAACTACTGTGAAAATGTACTCTAAACTGGAATACATCAATTTCCGTTCAAAATAACACTTTTCCTCCAAATATAGAAAGATACAAGGTGAAATAGCACCCAGATAGGAGTAAGTCGATTATGGTAATTTCTGTACCTGGATCCCCACCGTCAGGGACACGTGGATAGTGTGTAATGTGTGCGGGAGTATAGTAATATAATAATCTTATAGATCTATTTAACTAGTTTTATATTTTAATGCATCCATGAGTTTGTCAGCTATTTAAATAGTGGTTTTATGTTCCAAAGATCTTGTAATAGTTGACTAGTGATATTGTCCATTGCGGCCTTACATGTCTTATTTGTGACATTGACCTAGTACTGACCAGTACAGGCGTACCCAGATTTTACACTTGAACCCAGCTATAATTTCCAACTGCAGTTAAATATTAAGGATACCCTTGGTATTTGCAAATCCTGAGATTTATTCCTCGACGGTTGCAATTTCACTAAAAGTCATTCACGGTTATTGTTAATAGATATGTTAAATACCAGCATTATAAATACGAGAGTCAGGTTACTTCTGAAACTCAATTTCGCGACAAAGATTTTACCCTTGATATTAACTGCTGATGAATCAAAATTGAATTTTAGTCAGTATGTTCTGCAGTGCTGATACACCTGATGACGAGCATCCATGTAATGATATAGTTAATACGAGTTAGATATTGTATGTTAAAGTAACCCATATATCTTACTCTTTGTACAGTACTCATCACTAAATAACATTGTGTGCATTAACACTTTACATTATGTTTACGCAGGCTCTAGTTTTGATAATATCATGACGTGTTAACTATAGGCTCAAAATTTCAAATGTGCTATGTAAACACTGTTAATGGGGAAATCATTTATTTGTCAAAATTTAGCAAATACATATCATAGTGACATGCGTGTCAGTTAGGAAATTATCATTTTGGTATAATTGGTTAACGCTAGCAATCAAACATGACTTTTAGCAAGACGAGTTCAATGTGCTAAACTATGGGCTGGTAATAGATTTAAAAGCATAAACTCTAAATAATACCATTCGTAATATACTGGCAACAAGATGTGTCAGTAGGAGGTTTTAAGTGGTCTAATTAATGACGGTTTGGAACTAAGGAAAAGAATCTTGTTGTTGAGGTGGTCTCGTTTTAGAGGTGCTATGAAGGGGAGATTATGCTGTGTGCAATTTGAAAATACATGAAATGTCATAACTTTACATACTACCTGGCCGCACAACTTCAACAGAAATCCACCTTTATTAAGACAACCGTTGATGATTGACACGCATTTTCTCTTGATATATGCAAAGTACAAAGTAATACACTATCGTGATAAAAATCATACACTTGTGCATTGGCTACAATTTCTATAAACATATTTGAAATGAGGCATCCAAGCTCGCCGTGTAGATGCCGGTAGCACATTTTCTACCAGCCTATGCTTTAGCTTAGTGAATTTGAACTTTAAATTCACATTCATGTTCATTTGAAATTATGACGGTAATTATTGGAACATATTCATGGGATTTCTATTATGTAAGTGTCAAATCTCTAAACAGATAAATCTTAGATAGATACTAAGTAGATAATTAGGTAGATAGATACCTAACAGAAAATAGTTGGCATTATAAAGAGTAGGGTGACATTATCACACAATAAAAGTTTATCAGTCGACACATACTTAGCAATGCGCACCCCAGTGAGTTAATCTAACGGTTCTTTGATATCTCTTGTATATTACATGGTTAAACAAACAAATGACATGTAAGGAATGTGTACCCAATAAGCTTGCATGACTACATTCAACCCCACAGATTTTACAGATTACGGTAGAGGTGGGGTTGAGGCTAGTTTCTGAATGGGGATGACACAAGTGAAGAAATAAATGATCCAACCGTTAACCCACACTCACGAACATGGACTATATCCCAAAGCATTCCAGTCTTAAAGATTCAGTATAAATATTTAGCATCTGCCGGTCAGATGTTTATTTAGATTTTTCTTTGAGAGTGATATGATAGAATACACTTTGAATGTATAGTTGATCTCTTGTGTCTGGTAATCTTCATAAAAGTCATTGGTATTGCATTGTATTGATGAGTACTGCATTTTATTTTGTATTGTACTGACTTATATGTGACTAATATCATATTTATTGTAATAAAATGCAATTGGTAATAGGCTATTTGTTATTATGCTCTTTTCATTAACAATGTTAGCTCATCAACCGTTTTCTAAAGCCTGCATTGATTTTGAAGGGTAGAAAAGGAATCTTTTTGTGACAAAACAAACAAATCCTGTGATGCTTTCACCTCTTCTTACATTAAACGAATTGCGCAAAGAATGAAGAACAACATGTTTTGAAAGGAGGCTTTTATCACCCACAGTTTTCCTACCATGAAACATGTTATGGATAAAAGCTGGTAGCAAACTGCACTATCTCAAGAATAAATTCGTGTACATTGTAGGTTCTAAATGTTTTGTGCCAATTTTCAACAATTATTTGTTCAAACTAATTTTCACCATATTTATTGTTGCAGTTCAAATCTTAAAGCCAGCACACATAATGTCTACAAGTTTCTACAAATGCGAATATATTTGAACATATATGTCATCTGAGAAAAAAGCCTACTAGGGATTTTGATTTTCTTATTAAATGGTGTTCATGAACTATCAACAAGTTTGTATTGATTGTCAAACCATTTAGCGAATTCAGTGGCTTTGGAACTCAAAATGAGCGTAAAATGAACAATTGAACAGATGTAAAATAAAAGAATGAGGCATACTTTTCTAGATGAGTATATGAACTTTGTTATTGATAAAATTTATTTTCGATGATTTCGATGTTTTCCCCACCTATATACTATACGCAAGACAAGGTGGTACATATTATACTAATTGCTTAATAACAAAATTTGACATTATTCTGTATACTTCAAACCATGTTTAAGCATTTAATAATAGTTTTAAGTACACAGCGAGGTGTCAGTTGTATGATTTGAGCAATAAAATGAGAGATAAACACAGTTTTGGAAAATCATAAAATTTACCTTCCTGTCCCCTTAAAACACTCAGTTGAAATGACAGTATTTGATGGTAGTGGTTCAGGGTTCGACTCCCGGCATAGGCCATGTGATTAGACTTGGAAAATCTATTTTCCGACGTCAATAAATACTCTAAATTTCCAAATCTGTATTTTGAATGAATACAGGCCTGTTTTACAAACAATTATTGACTCCCATGATTAGTACAGGTGTTTTTTTATATGGTCGAAAGTTATCAACTCTCTCCGAATGGCATAAGATTTCACTGGGAAGAATTAATGAAGTCTACAAGGAGGTAAGCAGAAGAGATAAGTCTTGAGAATCCATCATTATGTAAGATTTTGTCCTATTTATGCGATTCGTTATGGCGCAGGATTATGAATGTGAAAAGTATGTTGTTCGTTCCAACGCACTGGGGCTGATTGGATCTTATTTAAAATGGAAAAAAGTGATTTGAATATGTTTTCATTCACACTAATACCATCGCACAAGTAGATGGAATTAGCAATGACATTATTCATATTTATCAGATTGTTAGGCTATGGGTCATTGTAAGGAATGTCATTCACTGGTAGATCCAGGTGTACTGAAAAGGGCGGGTCACTTAGTAAGGCATCTCGTGGCTTGCGCAGGCTAAAATGAAAGAAAAACCTATGAAAATAAGGTATGTCGGTGGGAAAGGGGGTGACATGCGCCCCCTACTTGCTTCCTGGATCTGCCTATGCCTTTTGACACTGCGGCAAACTTTAGTAACCGGTTCAATTAAAATATCTAACTTTGAACTCTGCAGCTAAACTCACACAAACCCACATCACATAGCTAATAGTAAACTAATTATAACATAATAGTAACAAAATATTAGGCCCCTATTAAAAACCGTCAAGGTTTGTTATTTGGTCCCATGAAGACATAGCGGCAACATCGAAAGTCTTACCGACACTAAATTGACAGGTTCCTATTGGCATCTAATGATTCTTCTGAATCACGAAGAAAGGAACACAGAATGAACAAAACACACAGGTCTGATATTACATGTACTTGTATTACAATCTGCCATGCCAAACCTTTTAATACGTTTAAAAGGAACAGAATAAATAAAGTAGGATTTAAATACACAAATTCATCGGTAGATGTACAGTAAACCCACCATAGAATGTCCAGAGCGGGTCTTGTAGTAGAGAACCCCCTATATTCATACACAACCTGTAATTGGTGGCACGCACTGAGACCGTACAAAGGCATTATACGCCGCAATCAAGAGGGCCATAAACTCATTGTGTCAGCCACCAGCATAAAAACATGTGCAGTTATTTCTGTTGCTATTATGTATGATGAATTACGCACAACTTCTGCTTTTGAATAACAACCATTGTAGTGTTGCGATTGCAGAAAAAAAACAAATTCGTGTCTAAATTGCGTACATACAAGTGTCTATTTTGAGAACTACATGTATATTTTACTATAGGCATAAACCACTGTTAAAGCAGGTTATACAACTAGAGAGCGTGGACGTTGTCTTCGGTTTATGAGACAGAGTTTTTACATTTTCCTCCATTTCACTTGTTAGTTTTGTTTTGTTTCTTGGTTGAGAATGGCAAACGTAAATCGCTACATTGATTGCCTCTTACTTCACGTAAACATTGAACCGAAATTACCCATTAACGTCCGTTTTCTCGAAGCCTACACTTCAACTTTCAGCACTGAACATTTCACATCGAGCAATAAGTCTACCATTTGCTAAACCAATATCATTTATACATTAGCTGAACCCATACACTGATACCTTTTCACTTTATTTGTAAACTGGGTGGTGTTATGTAACTTGTGTAGAGGTGAAGCAAGACAACTGTGTTTAGATAATGATATGCATACGCTCATCGATATTGCATAATGACACAAACACAATTTAGATAATGTTCAAAGTTAAACAAAAGTACACCCGCTGATTTAATGAAAGCACAATTGAATACTCCGCTAAATGCATTAAAATACATAACTAGATCAAAAGTGTTCAAAGAACACAGCGTCGCTAGAACAACGTTGACATATGGAAATATCCAAAATTGAAAACTCACGATGGCCTCGATGAATGTAAACACTGAACAAAGTTTGAAGATTTTGTCTTCAAAGGCATTGATACTATCAATAAAAATGTCGAACATGGAACTAAAACGGCACACTTTAATTGGTGAAGTGCCAAAGATGAAGATATATGATTGTCACTATATGTAAGTGAACATAGAATGAAATTTGGAGGTCATGGTTCAAACTGTATTGAAAGTATTGAAGAAAGTAAGAAAAAAACTTAAAATGTCTATAGACTGCTACACAATGTTGTGCTCTCTGAGCACGTTTCATTTAGTTAGCAAAAGGCCAAAGTTCAACGTAGGTTGTGGTCACCATGCAGTCCCATAATATTGCATGAAATACGGAAGTCATGTGTCAAGCTAAATATGCCAATGACCTTCTGGGGAGAACACTCTGATTGACAAAGTGCCAAAATTGAATACTGAGGATGGTCACTAGATATATGAGCAGTGTCTCAAATTTGGAACTCATGGTTCAAGCTGTATTGAATCTATTGAAGAAAATGACAACAAATCACCTAAAATGGCCTCCAGGAAATCACACTTAAATTGACAAAGTGCCAACATTGAATACTAATGATGTTCTCTAGACATGTAAGCATTGTACCACGTTTGAATGTGTTCATCCAAGCAGTTTTAAAGATACTGCAGAAAACGTACAAAATGGGCCATAAATCGCCCCGTGGAAAGCACACTTTAATTGGCAAAGTGCTCAAATTCCAATCACTCCGGTGTCGCATCGTGCCTCATAGTTGTGTAAAGTTTGAAGAAAATCGATTCATCAGTATACCCTCTAGCTTGCCCAGAGACATACATACATACCTACATACATACCTACATACCTACCTACATACCTACATACCTACCTACATACATACATACATACATACACACACACACACACACACACACACACACACACACACACACACACACACACACACACACACACACACACACACACACACACACACACACACACGACATACATACATACATACATACATACATACATACATACATACATACATACATACATACATACATACATACATACATACATACATACATACATACATACATACATACATACATACATACATACATACATACATACATACATACATACATACATACATACATACATACATACATACATACATACATACATACATACATACATACATACATACATACTGACATACTGACATACTGACATACTGACATACTGACATACTGACATACATACTGACATACAAACGAAGTGATCACAAGGCTTTCGCTTCAGCTGCTGAAGCGACGCAATTAAAAGTTTGTTACAATAAATGCATTATCAAGATATTTTAAAAGATTTAATCTACTACATCTCCCATAAAAAGAGTCAACCTCTTGTACAGTTTTGGGTCAACAGTTACAATATTTCTATCACCGTATGCAATATGTAAAAAAGAAAATTAATAGAATGGGTATTATGGCCAATTGTTCTGCTGCGGATGGGGTATACCATACAGTAGAATCTCCAATAATTTAAACCACCTCTATATTGAGAACACCTCTACAATAAGACCTCTTTTCACGGTCCCAAATCTTCATAAATCTACCAAAATGAACCTATGTATGGAGACCACCTCTCTATTAAGGCCACCTAGCACTGGTTCAAAAGGTGGACCTAGTAGAGAGGTTCTACTGTACCATTCACCTCACCCCTTCCCCAGGCCCCGCACATCCTCTATTGCATCACGCACTACAGGCGCATATCATTTAGGAACTGGGCGCAATTAGCCACTATCCCGGGGCCACTATACGAGCTAGCCAAGAAATCTCATTATGATAAAACGCAGTGAGCCCCACAATAACTACAATTCAGACAGCTCATCCCGTGGACTGATTACGCCAATACACGCTGTGTTATATGTGCACATAACATATTTATGGAGCACTTACATGTCCAATGATGTGCTTTGTCGCATGAGCACGGCTGATATTGGATTGTTCATTTCGCATGTTCATCAAGATTTGATTCGCATTTTCGAGATGTTAAGAAACAAATCACACTAGATTGGTACACGTACTTTTTCAATGGAAACGTGTTACTCAAACGTTTGTTGATTTCAACAGAAGAGACTTTTTGTGTAGCATTTGATGAAGCGAATGGCATTTGAAAGTGTAGTCGTATATTGATCAGTACCGCTTGTTGGTAAGTGTGCGAATAACACGTCTATGGATGACACAAGTAGCTAACTATCAAAAAACAAATCGTTCCTCGCTAGGATTATACACCCAGGCGTCAACTCTGTTCTTCAATTTCAGTTGCATGTATATAATATCCTCTACACCTAGTTTCCAACATGTAATGAATCAAAGTGCAATTAAATATATTGACAAACCTTTCATGGGGTTATTGAAACAGCCGTGACCTAGTGGCCTGCTAGACTCAGCAGTGGGTTTAACTTAATGCGAAATACAGTTAGACCGGCTTGATCTCGAATACAGTAGAGCGGCCACCTCTCCTTTGAGAGCACCTCTATAATAGGACCGCTTGATAAAGCTACCAAATCAACCTCCATAAATCAACCAAAATGAGCTTCTGTATAATGACCCCATCTCTATTGAGACCACTTTACACTGGTGCCAACGGTGGTCTTAGTAGAGATGTTCTAGACTACGGTTAGGGTTTTAAAATCCCACTAATTCACTGTCTGTGCTAAAACATGACAAGATGGATCATGAACAATGTAATCACTAATCAAGTCTAGCTAACTAGACATGGTCGCGTAAGATTATTATGTTAAATAGGCGTCCTGGCCGCGTCCATCTTGCTTTTTCAAGCATCGCACCCTCTACTCATTCTTCGGTGTTATAGAATCCGAGTTACGATAGTGTAAAGATTCAATCAAAGGATCATTTTCAAACTTCTCTCGCACACGTCTTTTTAGCAAGCATATTTCTACCAACGATAGACATAGCTGAAGACTGGGTTTTACAACCGTAAATCTTCCATTTGACTATATCATGTGGCCCTAGCGGGATTCAAACTCACGACCCCAAAGTTGTGAGATCAAAATGATACCATCATCCCAAGCAGCAAGCTGTTTAAAGGTTACACAGCTAAACCGTTGTCTCGGTAACCCCCAGCCTACATACAAATTGGTCTGTTATCATCTCAACCCAGAGGTCGTGGGTTCGAAGGCGACACAAAAACGAAATTTGAGGACGGTCGTATCAGCATTTTTAATACGTTGGAATTATATAGCTTGTGTTGGGATGATGGTATCTCCAGCTATGGTGTCTTCCGCTATATCTAACGTTGGTCGAAATATTCTTGCTAAAAAGCCGTGAGAGAGAGAGAGAGAGAGAGAGAGAGAGAAGTTTTAAAATGTATCCGCAAGCACTGGGAAACACATTTATATCAGTCAAAGGATCAGCTGTTCATATATCTAACAAAGCGAAAACTCCTCAGCTGACCACCTCTGCCTTATTATCCAACTTATCAAATCAGTGGCCGATTAAGGTTTGGTGGGGCCCTAAGCGGTGATTCAAAGTGGGGCCCTTTTTAGCAAGTCCCGACATTTTGTCGTAAGCCACGACATTTTTTTCCTGTTCACCAAAATCAAATATGTGTGCATGTGTAAAGTTCTCATTCAATAGGATGCGAAAGAAAAAGGTTCTTCATTACAAACTTATCATCCTTGTTTAACATCAAGCAAATTAAATCATAGTCTGCCAAGATATATTTTACGTGGCATGCTTTTGTACTTTTTGTTTGGTACCTTTACTGTTGCCATAAGTGGATTGACTCTAACCATAATTCCAAAAGGCAATAATTGTCTACAGCACGTGTTTGTGCATGGAAATCATTTAGTCTGTTGTAGAAGCAAATAAATTGGTCATTAGGGATCTTAACCTGCTCATGTAATATCTGCATTTCTTTGTAACGCACTGGCTATTGGCTTTTAGGAGTCAACGGGTTAACCTTCTAGTGTACTATTTGTACTTCGTTGTAACTGATCAAATTCTGCTTGCATTTAAAACTAAAACAATATTCAACATTTTAGTACTGCCTGTTGGGAGTGAACAGATAAACAGGCAAGAATTGATTGATCATTACACTCTTAATATGCCATATATTCCTGTTGTCATGCCACTGTGCATATTGTTTACCAGTAAAATAGTGGTGATATTCTCCTTTGAGTGTTCAGTTGTTGTTGCATTGACGGAGCAGTACTTCATCGCACGTATCCATCCATCTCCACCAACCAGACAGACAGAACCATCAGATTTCACTAGACAATTATAAGATTTGGCTAGAAAGAACTGTTAAGCACCTTTGATGATAATGTTGGATACACTATTGTTGTTGGATGTGTTGAT
>CM032665.1:33319015-33352594 GCA_019095985.1 Streblospio benedicti | reverse complement strand
GCTACTTATTGAGAATATATGATCCTCACAGGATCTTCCTTTCCGAAACCCATTCTGTTCTTCAGGAAAGAGATTCATTTCATTGCAATAGCCAACGATTCTATTATTGAGTACGCTAGAGTAGACCATTGAAAGACACGGTAGCAAACTAATACCTCTATAATTCAGGGGTATGTACGGATCTTTTTGAGCCCCTTTAAGTATGGGTTTTATAAGTGCTTTTAACCATGATGTTGGCAGTAGGCCACTTGAAAAGCAAGCATTGAACAAATGATATAAAAACATCTTTATACCGGGAGACTGGGAGACTTAATAACTTCATTTGGTATGAGATCAATACCCACGGCTTTTTTAACACCTAATTTCATTAAGATCTTCTCAATTTCGTCAATATTAATGATACAATTTAACATTTGGTCTTCAACATAGTCTTCATTTTCCATGGCAGATTCGTGATCGTCTTTGATCGTTTGTTTTTCAAAAAGAAAATTATTATCAAAATCATTGTCTATGTCAGACGGATTATAGAGTGATTTAAAATCATCCCTCCATTTATTCAAGACATTACTTGACTCAGTAAGTAATTCATTACCTATGCGGACCTTTAGTGGAATTGGTACATTTTTTCTGGGTCCAAGACGTACACGCTTTTCAATTTTTTTTTATTAAATAACTGTTGGGCAGTTTTAAATTCCTTTTGTAAATTAATTTTCCTAGACTTACAATTGCCCTCGTATCTTACAAATTGTTTTTCGCAATCCCTCATTGTTTTCCATAATAATTCTAGTTACTGGTTCCAATGCGGTTTGCTATATTTCAACTTTTTCTTTACTGCATTACCGGCATGTTTATTTGTAATATTATCATCAAGTTCTGTGAAAACTTGTTTACACATCTCATTATAAATATCATCAATTTTACATTGGTTTAATTCATTAGCAATTAGTTTGTCTATGAGGTGACTGATAGCAATATTCCAGTTTTTAGATAAAAGATAACATACGCACATGTAGCTCTCAAAGCAAAAGGTCCAATATGCAATCATTGCATGTTGAAATCAACCATTTCAATATATCTGCTCTTTGAACTCTTATGATTTTACATTGGTGAATGTGTTACACGTGACATTAGAATGGACAAATGCATGTATGATTTCCCCACCAACTTATTTTCATAGGGTGTTGACGTGTTCGCCATCGATCGTAAGTACAAAGCCCACAAGTGGTCTTAATGAATATGTCTCTTTATGGGGGTTAATGCTTGTTACTTTAAGAAGGTTTGGAACAGCGAGAAATTGCCTTATTTTGGAGGTGGTCTCAACTGAGAGGTGGTCTTCATTAAAGGTTTTAATATACAACATGTTGTGACAAGTGTTTCTCTACATAAAGTAGATTTAAACGAGATGGTTTATAGCCGTGATCCAAGTCTTGTTCTCACAACTTCACATCGTACACCAAGTCATTGGCACACTCGCCGATCAATTGATCATATGTCCCATACTTTCATCGGCAGCACATTCAGCGCACAATGCTAATCACTCACACAAACACTCGCACACTCGCACTGTACCTAATTAACATGTAGATACCATTGAGCCGCATGCATCAATTCACTGATGAGTTTGCTCAACACACATCACCCGGCTCAACAACGAATTAAGCCGAAGGCCTTCTGGTCACAAGTCCAGTGTCCTATCAACTCGGCCACTGAATCACATTCATATCTCCTCACTAGTCTCTCAGATCACCTCACGTCTCAACAGTTTGACTTTATTCCTGTTTCAAACTACACCATAAATACATTGGAACATCCAGGATTTCAATTAAGGTGTAGGGGGCAAATAATAATGATTTCATGTATTTTGTACGTGGGAAGACTTGTGAAGTTGCCAAAAACACAATGAAAACAAAATGTTTGGGGTAAAAAAGGGAGGCGGGCCGGGCCCCATCCCCGTCCCAACCCCTCGATCTGTCTATGTCATAGTCTCACTTGATGCATATATTTTATGATTTTCCCCAGATAATTTATCATGTATTCAGCAAAATAAGGTTTATGTGATGGACTAAGAACACCGAACACTCAGAGTGACCCTCAATGTGATAGATTATGAGCTAACAGCCCGGGCTATCAGTGCACAAATTTTCGAAATAATGGGCAAGAATTTTAAATTTTTGGTTAACATTTTGATCAATCTAGGACTAATAATGAATTATTAGTCCTAGGATCAATCTAGACTATATATCATCAAATACCTACTACAATACTTGAACCGCCCACGTTAGAAAGTGACTCATGCATGATTGCATTGTGTCCAAAACCTTTTAATATAACTTATTACGTTCATTTCCAGTATTTCTTGTGGTAATCATACTCAGACTTTCAGAAAATTTGTGACGAATATGACGAATTACGATTCTTTGTGTGCAAGCATAATATATGTAAATGAGACATGATATCTAACTTGAACAAAATTAAAATATACTTATTTTGTAAAACTATCAGTAGATCTAGTAAGGTATGATTCAGTAGTAGAAGGACTTCATGTTTATTTCAAGAATTTTGACTGACTTTTTGTTAGATACATAGGCCATGCATAGGCCGTTGTTTATTTTCTGTTTGATCCTGACAGGAACGATTTGTAGCCTAGCATCAGGTGAAACTGAAGAGTCGTCAGGGGAACATCAAAACTCCACTTGTGCGGACAACCCCTGTCAAAATGAAGGCTTGTGTGAATCAAGACACCAGAATAATCAGTCGTACTACAAGTGTAAGTGTAATCCAGGCTACGGTGGAAAAAATTGTACGGAAGATTGGAGGTATGACTATACTGAACTTAAATATGTTAGGAGTCGATCAGATCATCCGTCAGATGTGAGAAAATGCATTGTACTTCACAAAAACGTAACTCATGATTCATGGGACCATGAGGAAGATGTGTTGCCCAACTTAGGCAACTATTCGTCAAGCGAGAACTATACATATGCTTGCCTTTGCAATGATGATATGGACGGAAAGAAATGCGAAAAATTTAAGAGTTTCTGCGAGGATGAGTTTGGAATAAACCTCTGTACAGGAGATGAGACAACTTGCGCTGTTAACTCAAGAGGGCACGAGGCATGCCAATGTGCAACACCCAACTTCAAGAATCCGCCCGAGTGTACTACGCCGTGTGAAATTGGCTTCTTTGGACCGAATTGTTTGAAAAGCTGTGAACGAGGAAAATTTGGCTTCCAGTGCTCACAGGTATATTGAATATTACTGTTGGGTCATGCAGAACACAAACTCACTTAGTAGTCACATTTTCATTTCGAAATATGCTTTATATGAGCTCTGTAATAGTTCTTATCTCACACGCGAAACTGCCAAGTCGGTGAACATCGTCATCGAAGACAAGCACACCTCTGGTACTCGTTCAATACACGTTATTCATGTGCTCGCTGCACATCAGGAGGGGAAATACCTTTACTCACCTTAACAGGACCACGAATAAGAGAAAATAATGCTTGTCCTTAGCACGGGTATCTAATCCTGAAAAATATACCTGTACGTCCTATCTAAGATTTACACGTCCAAATCAATAATCTCCATGTAAATTCAATTTCAACTGTTGTCTGATATGAGTGAGAATACTCTTCCATAAGAGAAGTAACTCAAAACTGTTATCCGCCCTGACAACACAGATACCCGTCCAGGACGATAGGACAGGTACCTATTCGTGGCCCTGCCATACATAGCATATACTATAGACCATGAAACAAAAGTTTGCAGAACTACATGTATGTTTGTTTGTTTATAATGTGTGACCCCTGAACTATACTAAGAGTCTTTTAGGAGTAAACCATAGAATTACCTAGACAATTAGTGGGTAGAAAAATGATACTTTTATATCAGAATACCCTGAAAAACCTTGGAAAACTAGCTAGATCTAGTTGCGAGTTTACGAACACTGATGTAAATTGTACCAGAATTCGCCACTCGTTAGAAGGACAGTTGCTAAAACATTTTAAAAAAGCATACAGGTGTTTAAAATACATATAGACTAGAGTAGACTTAGAATATATTTAGTAGCATATAAGTTCGGCATGTATTTTGTACTGTTGGTAAGGGTCTCATGGCTAATTTGTATTTCATGTCTAAAAATATTTTCAAACATGCGTTCTTCAAACATTCGTAGCTGCCAATGTGAGTACAGGGTCTCCACAGTTGCATAAAATAATATCGCGCCTGTTCAGGACCTCAAGCAGCGTTATATATACAGATACAGAACAACTAAAAATCTCATTTCAGTAGAAGTCATAAAATGTCTTTCTGTATAATATCATCATTATCACCATATCTACAATGTGTGCCAAGTATCATGCAACTAGAGAAAACAAATTATTTTGAATTTTGCGTGCAGAGATGCTTTTGTCGGGAAGGAACTACCTGTGACAAGGTAACTGGACTGTGCCGAACGGGATGTGCTGAAGGATTCACGGGACCCACGTGCAGTGATTCAACGTTTGGTAAACGAACAGATGATGAGGTAGGTGCAACTATTTGCGAAATTGTCTTGTCCCCCAGTAATTCTTATAGTTAGGTTTGACTTGGCATATTACACTCATAACCATTTTGCAATGTCACACTACAGGGTAAAATTGCCAACTACTGCTGTAATAGGGGTTATATAATGTTCATTTTCATATAATCGATGGCCATTTTGATAATGCTGAGCAATCATATTATTTTACAAGTACTAAAAAAGCTTATGAAAATGTGTCTTTCTAAATTGTGTCTTCAACATTTATTTTGAATTGAACGCTGTAGGAGCTAGATGTTAGGTAAATATATTCTAGCTAGACAAATACTATAGTAAACCCATAATAACGGCACTTGGTGGTAAAAATAAGAAAGGTGATACATATTTGAATATGTGTGTCAATTTATGGAAAGAAATTAGCATATTTTGGATGTTCCAGAAAAGTTAATGTCAGTGATGTAAGACTGTGAAAATGTCCAATGTTTGTTGGTGTTTTTGTTTCGCAAAAAGAGCTAGTAATGTTTAATGTAGGTCTGATTTTTATTAATTGTTTTTCAGACATTCCCAATGGTAATGGGTGGAGCAGCAGGCGCCCTGGTGCTGATTGTGATTATTTCTTTCATTATAATGTGTTCCATGAGAAAGAAGCCTCCTAAAGCAGACGGCGAGGCCCTCACAACAGATTTTGCAGATGCTAGTGAAGCACCTAAGTAACAAGTGCAATAAGAGTTTTTCTACACCAATATGGTAAACCTACTAGCAACATTCTGTTCATCATCATGAACGGTTAGGATATATCTGTCCTCGCAGGATTCCCCTGCACACCGCAACATGTATTTGTCACTGCCTTGTAGGAGGTACGGTCAGCGCATAGTTGAAATATTGAAATAAATTGTTTGAAGTCAGGATTTCTTTTTTATAAACTAGAAGGATAATTCAGTACTGCCGCATGTCCACGTTTTGTAGCCTCAGCCCAAATTACAGCCTCACCTCACCGGGTTAGACAAAATTTTAAATCAATAAACACCTTCCTCGTATAAGCACCTCCCCCTTATTAACGCACATTCAAGGCGCCAAGTTGATTAAAATGTTAATTACCTACGATGTGGTTGTTTGCCTTTAACTGTGCTTTATTAGTCCGATGTTGACAGTTAACATATCATTTAAAAGCTGAGACCATCGTGGATATGTCTATCTCCTATGAATATCTATATAATTACATAAAGGAAACAATGTTTATTTTGTTAAGAGTGGGATGACACACTAATCCCTGTAATTACAGTACAAATTGCGAATAAGTGTACCATATTTCCGCGTTTTGTAGCCTCTGCCCAAATTATAGCCTCCCCTCAAATAGACGCTGGGTTAGACACATTTATACAATAAGCTTTTATGATTATGAGTTTATTATTACTTTTACTTTGTTAGATATATATATATCAATATGCGCCTACCTCGTATAAAAGCCTCCCTCCTATTAACACCTATTCAAAGCCGGGGCTTATCAAAGAGAACATCGGCGGTGCCAAGTTGATGTTTATTACCCCCCCCATTACATACGTGCCGCACCCATCTTTTTGCCGGCGGCAATGAGGATTTGTTAGTAAGAATAGCATTTTTTGTTTAACCATTGGTCCCCAGGGAGGCACAACACCGCGTTGAGGCCAACGGCAAGGACCGGCGTAAAAAAGTCATTAAATTGGGGCCGCCGGTACAAATGGGGCACCTCGGGTAGTCGTCGGCGCCAAAAAGCCACGCCGCGGCCACTTTTCCTGCCACTTCTCCTAAAAGATCGCAAGGTGCCGTCGAATCCCATGCCGTCTGGTGGGGATTATTCCCTTTGATCTCGCCGCCTCCACCGGGCTTCGTCGGCAGCTTTAAAGCACCGTGGGTGGGGTTCGGTGGCGGCTTTAAAGCACCGTGGGCGTGGTTTGTTGGCGGCTCTAATGGACTGTTGGCGACATCACCACGGCATGACACCCGCACTTGTTGAATTTTATTTTAATTATTTTAAAAAACAAAGAAAAACAACAGCTGTGCCGTCGGTATACCCCCGCGGTACACGTGTCGCCGGCAAGTATGTAATGCGGGGGTTACCTACGATGTGGATCTTTGCTTGTTACTTCGTTATTGTCAGTCCTATTTTGACAGTTAACATATCATTTTAAAGCTGAAACCATCGTGGATATTACTATCTACACCATTATATAATATGTATATAATTACCAAAAGGAAATAAGGTTTATTGCGTTAGCAGAGGAATAACACACTAATCCCTGTAAATATACAATTGGACGCAAGTGGCGGCGTTTTTATTTGAAGTTACTTGATTAAGTTATTGTGGCTTCCTTAGGTGTGTCTAGATGAAATCATTTAGCGTTAATTAACGCCTCCTTCATATAGACGCCTCCCTCATTTAAACGGCTATGCTAGACATGTTTTGAAAACACGGAAATACGGTATCCCGAAACCGTGTATTGAACAGAAAGAATTTGCAATTTCTTACCACTAAACCGCTATTTCTTTTATATTTCTTCACTGCAATCACGGTTACTCATGGCAATTGCGGTTATTCGCAGTCAATTGTGAAGGTATGTACGTCAATTATTTGCAAATCATCTATTGCAAATGTTCAGGCACATGCAGATCCAGGGGTTGCCCCCCACCCCCGCTTTTCACTCCAAAATACCATATTTCATAGGGTTTTTGGTACGAAACTCATGAGATCACTTGAGTGCCCCCCCCCCCTTCCCCTCTGAAAACCTGGATGAACCGATGGCATGTAGACTACAGGTGAATATGTGAGGAACATAACATGGAAGTCTTGTTAATGAACTCTTGGCCACACGCAGTCACACAAGCCGGATACTATATACACGTACGTTAAAAAGGAGTTTATTTTTGTCCCGTAATATCTACTGAATAGTCTGGGGAAATAGTCGAGAGACATGGATATGACTATAGTTTGTCTGTTATTGTCAGTAATAGTAAGGAGGAAAATACGATGTACGTGGTTTTGCACTGAAAATCCATTTTATTTAATTTTGTGTGAGTTAGATCTAAAGTGTCAGAAGATCATCTTGCCACAGCGAGGTTTCATCTATCAAATATTATAGATAGATGTTCTGAAGAACCCCGAATTGGTGAAAATGCAGCAGATACGCATTTAGACAAAACAGTTTTATTTGATATTGTCAAACTTATTACACATACAAGGTGTATAGAAAGGGGGTAACAACAAGGATTCTACATCAATTCTTGCTGTTACCTACTTTGGTGAGGATGCAAAGTTTTAAAAAAAAACAAAAACAAAAAACAAAAACAAAAACAAAAAACAAGCTATCGCATCTTTGTCTACTTCTTATAGTAGAGTCCACTTGTAAATATCGATTCAAAGGCACATTTCCTATATATAAAATTTACTGTATAATAGCTCTCAAAGCAAAAGGTTTCAATAAACAATCATTGCATTTTGAAATCGACGATTTCAATACATCTACGCTTTGACCTGTCATGTTTTTACATAAAAAGCATTCATGAATGTTTTACCCGTGACATTAGAATGGACAAACGCGTATAGGACACTGTACTATATGTCACTGGTCTTTGACAAATGTAGTTATATATGTATATGACTGTAGTCCATATGCTTATCAACAAATAGTTATTGCCACACAACGTCATCACAAAACAACCCTATAGTAAACATTCTGAATTTTCGAGTATCAATATCAAACTTCGTCATATCTCACGGCTACATACACGGATGATCAAGCCTAGACTATCACGAGGCCTTTCAGGGCATTTCTACAATTTCGGGACATTTTGTGTCCCCACAAAATTTTGTAATGCACAATGTACAAATATTTTACTAATGTTTTAATTTGTATTGAGGTAAAAGAAAGAGACGATTGACATTATAGATAGATATTGGCTTTTACACAAAGCAGCATTTAAACTATATTTTTTCAAACAACTAAACGATGACTACATGGTTTTACCCATGTACCAGCCATGAATTGCACAAACAGACAAGTCAAAATACATGTTTGTCTCATAACAATAGTGGCTGAATTGATTTATTTGGGGAGAATGGACCGTGATATAGCACATAAAATGAATCATTTTAATTACTATGTCTGAGAAATAACAAACTAAATGTGTGTCCCTCATGAAAACGTCCACTCTGTTACCATGAACCATAAATGACCCAGTAATCTCGTTTGGAATCCCCTTGTTCACATGTTCACCACCAGATGACACTTCTGTAAAGGACACATGCAGTACATGACGTTTGGCACTGAAACTAATTTCCATTTTGAGAAAATCATTTTAAAACTTAAGTTTTTAGACTTTGGCAAGCTAGATTGATCCACTCTGTTACCCCTCTAGCATTTCATTGTGATCTAGGACAACAAACACAGTAATTTTGAGGTGATTGTAAATAGTGAAATTGTATGAAATATGCTGAGATTGGTGATTTATTTTCCACTCTGTTACTGTCCACTCTGTTACATTTTATGAGTAACAGAGTGGATATAAATGTAACAGAGTAGAAATTTTGCAGCCATTTTTCAAATATGGCAGCTGTTTTCAATATTGATGGTAATAATGCACTTAACAGAGTGGACAGCAACAGAGTGAACAATAAATAGAAAAAAAAACATTATTTAGTTACTCTAATAAAGGATTAATTATATTATCAATTTGAGTGTCGGCAAGTAGTTCTGTCATCAACAAGTACAAACAAATTTCCAGTAATATGTATTACTTATGCTAAGGCGAAGGGGAACAACTTTGGTAAGGATACTTGCAGGGTCTTGCTGGCTGCTCATATTCTCACTGGGTGTGACGCCACCATTAAGGTTGACACAAAACAGAGCAGTTTGAAGCTAATCCAGCTAAATTTCTTACAAAATTCGGAAAATGTAGCTTACCACAACCCAGTGAAATGTCAAAAGCTGAGGAATATATTGTACAGGTACTACAACCTGGAGTACCATTTACCACCATGGATGACTTGCCTTATTATAGATATTTCCATAGCAGGACTGTAGACTTCTCTAAATTGCCACCAACCAGCCATTCACTCCAGGTACATCTCATGTGATGCTGGTATAATTGCTATATTCAATTGCATTGCCTGACAGGTTCAAAGCTGGGTGCATTGACATCTGGATATGAAAAAGATGAGAGTGTTATTATTCTAATTAAACTGCATAGAATCTTGCCTGAAAGTCTTCCTCTCCCATTTACCTGCAAGACATGTGCCACAAAAAATTGCAACTGCCGTAGAGCATGTGTACCATGTTGCATCTATTGTGATTGTAGGCAACAGAATTATGACTTTCAAGGGGACTTATGTAAAAATACATTTAATTGGTTATGTTGAGACTGCCTGTTAATGTTACAGGCCCATAGTTTGACAGGTACTATAAATATATACTCATATATATGAGACGTCAAGTGTATCCATAGTATACAAGTGTAAATGAACATTATCAATCGTAATTATGTTTATGTAGGATTAGGACAGTCACACAATACGCCTAGATAAATCTATCAATATATTTGTTAAAATCTGCTTTTGTATTATTTTAAATAAAGAACATATTTCTCATACAATATTTTAATGGCCTAAATAGATTACTTGTGCAAAATCTCATCCTATACCCCAAATTAATTCTTGAATGGAGACTATCGAATTCCTTGTTCTATGTGACATAGTTATTAAGCGGTGGCCATCTTAAATTTCTCTTAATGTTTTTTTTCTAAATCAAAGCATATTCTTTCTACAATATTTTTAATGTCATAAACGGATTCTATGACCCCTAAAACCCATTCCTTAACATCAAATTCATTCTCCTATGTGCCACGGTTATGCACTCTGAGGATCAGAGGTTCAGAATGTTCAGAATGAACGTTCATTCTGAACATTCTGAACCTCTGATCCTCAGAGTGCCGTTATGGAGCTATGGTCAAAATTGAGTAAATGGTGGCCATCTTGGGTTTCTCAAAATTTGCCGAGCTGCTGCAATGACACACTCGATATTCTTGAACTACTAATGGTCATCTACTAAAAAATGAAGAGTAATTCCCTCGACCTAAAAATGCATAAAGAAATTCTTGAACTGTTGTACTATACCTATTTAGAACAATATAGATCTAACTTCTTAGCCAAGTCTAATGACTTTGATTTTGACTCAACTTTATTGATGGGTGCTTATGTTATTGTAATATAACATGAAACAAGCTACATTTTTTGTTTATTTTTATAGATTACTTTTCATATTTCCATACTAAGAAATGTGGTATTGTCATTAAGGATTGTTCACATTTTACGTCAGCCAAAATTTGGCTATTTTTGACCCCCCCCCCCCCCTCGTCAGCTTTCGTCAGCTTTCGGTGACACCCCCCGCTGATGTCAGCATTTTTTTTGTACGAGTGCACATGTCAGCTGTATAATCGAACAATCATTTTATCAATTTTAAAGTTAGATCTTATTGTACCTATGCAATAGATATTTCATGCTGGACCTTCATAAATGCAGGCTCTTCAACTTCATCATAGCCAGAAGGTCCAGTCGGCGGGAGGCGGAAGGCATGCATACCCCTTTTTCACCCCCAAAATGTCATTTTTATGGGGCTTTTGGCATACCCATGAGCATTTGCATTTTTGAAACCCCATTAGATTCAGAGGATCTGGAGTACTGTGCACTTTTTTTAAAAAAAGGTGAATTTGCCAGTCTTTATGACGCACTTAAATTCGAACTTGCAAAAAGTGAATGAAAAATATTTTAAAGTGTAAAAAATTATGATACATTTGATTATGTAAGATGAAGAAGTGTTCATTCTAGGCTGCGGCCAGAATTGACACACGGTGGCAGCCAAAAAAAAACGATGTTATTTGCCCTATAAATTAATATATTATCTTTATGCATTTTCCAACTAATTCACTTCTACTCTTCACAAATTAATATCAGTCTTCCACCTTTCGCAACGTTATATCAATCTTCTCATATCATGTAAAAGTCTTACGGGACTTTTCAATCTTTTTAATGCATAATGCAACCTCAACTACTATAGTATGAAATTATATCGATTTTTCATTATAAGCTGAGGATCGTTTTACAAACACGAAAATGTATTCTTTATATTCTATCTTTGGTACTATTTAACTAATATTTTTAATAAATCTGTTTTAGAGGTAATTATACCTTTTAAATTATAGTTAAGCATGGAATATTTCTGACTGGTAATATCTTAGTTGTCTTTAAAACTGGGATGAAAGCTGAAAGCTGACGTCAGTCAGTGCCGAGCCCCCCCGTCAGCTTTCGTCAGAAATTCATTATACATTCACATACATGACCCACCCCCTCCCCCCGATAGCTGACGTAATTTGTGAACGATCCCTTAGTGTTCAACAAATAGAGGCCTATCACCATCCATAATAGACAAATACGGTTTTAATAAATATTCTTGTCAAAATATATCCTTGACTATTTTCTGCAATGTTAATGGCTATTATTTTAATGCATTGATTATAATTAATTATCTTTTGCTGACACTAAATATAATTTTTGTTATGTAAATGTAGAACAGTGGAAAAAAATCATGGGAGATGAAGGGTGGGGGGGGGGGGAGGCCCCCCGAAATTAAGAGTGATATGTGAAAAGGGGCAATAAAAAGAGGGATGTGGGATTTCTTTGCCCCAATTAATTCCCCCCCCCCCGTAAGGTAAACCTTATACAAAACGAGCAGGGCCTGTGAAAGATATTTTTATTGGGGCTGTATGGAAATGTTTATAAAAATCACTCAAGAATATGGCATCTGAAAGGATGTTCCCAACCATTTCCCCTAATTCAAAACTAACAAGGCAGTTTTCTCCTTTTATAGCAATTTTATTGCAAACTGTATTTTTGTGATCTACTTATTCATGTTTTTAGATACTAGAAGTTTACCCCCGAGCCCACACCAAACACTGATTGCTCAAGGCGATGAATGAGGAGACACGCCGAGGGTGATCTTCACAAAGACGAGCACAGGCTGCTATTGACATCGCCACCTTATTAACCTCTCAGACCCCATGCTTGGTATACACACGTCTCAATGCTTCTTCAAGCTGATTAAATCTAAGCTAAATAGTCACAATTATATTGCTGTGCGCTCCCTATTTCCGGGGATTTATAATGAACCATATTTGGAAAGCGTTCATGATGTTGTTGACCATATGAATACGAGAACGTGTAACAGCTCTGCAGTAGAACGGGGTTTAAAGTTACGTATTACATCTTGAAATGATGAGAAAGCCGACCATTACACACGAGCACGCAAGGAAGATCTTCTTTCTCGCTCTATATTGCTGCAACTACCATGAATCCTAATCAAGTTATAATAATATATAATTTTGATATAAAAAATAAGAAGGAAAAAACTTTGATTTTAGGTTTGACATTTAGGGTGCATTAAACGTAAAATTGTTTTATATTGATAGCCTATCATTCGCATGTACAAGTACATGTGTATAAAATATCAAGAAAGTACAATTAGATTATGCTGATTTATAAATGCAATGTTCTGATATTATAGTGACCATACTTGATAAATCATGATAATGCTTTATACATATGCCCGTTTTCTGTATTTACAATAATATCTAGAAAGGTCAACATGCAACTGTATAAAACGCAGAAACTAAAAGCTAAATTCTCGAATTGAAATTATTTGGTGAATTATCAATACACGTGATACCGAATGTAATATCATGGAAACTGCTTGTATTTTATGTCTCAAACAACGGTACACTCTTTTATTCAGCAAAGTTGCAACACAAATACAGACAACGTACATAAGTAACAGGTGAATTCGATTTACGGCGATATGGTGTGAAACATTTTTATGACTTTTCTTAGCTTGTGTGTTTTCTGTAATGAAGTCTATAGTGTATGTACATGTACATTGCAACGAATTTTGTCAGCCATATCTGCAAACTAAATGGTCTATCTAGATAATCGTGGGGGCTTTCACTGACCGTGTTCAACATTTATGGGGAATAACAAAGAGGTGAATTAATATATTTCTACAATTTGTATCATATAGGAGATAAACACATAAACAACATCAAAAACATAATAAAATGAGTCCCTGTTCGTTTCTAAATATTTCTGTTTACAAACATACACCATTAAGCAATGTACATAGAGAGAAATAATGAAGAGCACTACACAAAATCACATAACATTTTGATTAAATACAACTAACCTGGTTTTATCTCTTGATTTTTACTATGATTTACTCCACACACACACCCCTCCCCAATCCAACCATGAAAATCGTGTTTGGTCCACAATGCGCTCTTTCTATATAGGACTAAAAATGACCCCAACGCACCCAGAAATTTAGACGTAATGCAAAAAGAAGAAAACATATCACAGAAACCTTGCCCTCTAATGGGTTGGTGGGGTTGACCCGGATGAGGGATAATAACCGTTGCCCTCTTATCTGCACCATGGCAACTTTTTAGTTCAGTCCTACGCATGCGGATATAGCGCATGCTTTTCGGAAATAATATACGTCTAATTGTAGGATTTGACCACGAGATGGGAGTATCAATCGTAAAATTTAGCATGCTGAGGTGCGATTGAATCAAGCATCAGCATGCTAAATTTTGCGATTGTCACGACAATCGAGTGATCAAATACCATTCTGTCATGAAGAAAAAAGGATTACAGAATAAAGAACATGACTAAATTCATAACACCGGTAGATGAAAACTTCTTTAATTATGTTATAAAGCAAGCGATGTCGTTTGTTAACAGGTACACTGCAACACAGTAGTCTAATTTAGATTGTGCGGTTTCGGCGCGTGCAGTAAATCACGATAACCTCCAACTCGAGGCACGCGTGCAGTCAATTGTGGGATTTGACCACGAGATTGGAGTGTCAATCAGGAAATTGAGCATGCAGACGTCAGCATGCTCAGTTTCCCTATATTGACATGACAATCGAGTGGTCAAATACCATTCTATCATAACTAAAATCCACACTAAACTAGTGTCTGTTTCGTTTTTATTTTTAAAATAAACCATATCATAACGGTCTCATTGCCAGTTTTACCATGCGATGTCAGCGGCTGTATAGAAAATATGACGGTACTAGTCTAGTTTAGACTGTGGTCTCCGCGCGTGCAGTCAAACGTACAATTTAGTACGCCTCTCAACCAATCAGAATAAGTTATTGTCGATGATTTATGCACGGAATGATAGAATGAATCATAATCGTCATAGATAAAATTTCAGATAGCAGGACGAGTTGATGGAGTCTATGGACCACAACAAAAAGGAAGGAAATCATAAAATAGTGGGTCTATTCAACTAAGAATACAATGTATGTATGAATTGTCTAGTATATGAGCCATATGTATCGGTAATACATGGTAACCATCGAACTGACCTTTTCACAGTCAATTGATAGTGAAGAAAACCGTGTCATTGATACTATAAAAACAGAAATCAATTCTGTTGTATGACCCGATATAAATAATGACGATTTGACAAATGGTTATTGCGAATTTCAATTATCTTACAGGTATCGAATCCCAATATGAGCACCAGTATCTGATTTACATTAGCCTCAAAAAGTGCATCGTTTTAGTCTCTTTTTATAGTACTATCTTTCAAATATACGAGTTTAACATACACACACACTCTCTATCTACGCGTACGAGTAGTTTTATAGGTTAATTTTTGTCTAGTCTTTCTTGCAAAAATATTTTACCAAACCTCGTGCACATTGGCAGTATAAGTAAGCGTTTCATAACGCACTCATTAAGAGTAAGTGATGTAATATGAGTTATACAAACATTCATTAACAATTGAAGAAAGATAAATAAAAGTAGTTCTTACAAAAACATTACTCTAAAGACTCTGAATTGTGCAGGCAATTTAGCATCAAGTTGAGAATCAATTACCAATGTGCGTACACACAACTATGTTTGTTGAAAGTTCATCAACATGGACAAAAAATGCTAACAATCTAAAACTAAAAACATCTAGACCAAAGCATGGTAACATGCAGGTTAAACCTTCTTGAAATACACTGCACATGACCCATCTCTGGTTTTAATTTTGCATACATGTTCATGTACACAAAATAGAGGACAGTGTCATTTAGATTTACCCTTGGACATTCCAGTTTGTAATTATTGTAGTATTTGGATAATAATGTTGAGAAAATGTACATTTTGTAAATGATTGTCTAGAAACTTTTGTTATTAAAATACATGAATGTTAAAAAATGTTATATATATAAGAGTCTGGTCAACATGTACTTTCGTTTGTATTTTATTTTCTATTCTTTTTTCTGTGCGAAATATTACTCTTAAAATTAAAAATTTGATGTTAGAACAACAAAAACGATAGAAAAATGTTAACATCAGAGGACACACTGTGTTGTCCATAACCGTTCAGACACTTTAGATTTTAAGATTACATTGATCAAGTATGCAATCTGTCCGTGATGCCGCCGCCGCCCTAATGAAACTGAGCTGTTTCAAATTCGCCCATATACTGTGAGTCTCCTCGCCAAATGATCCACCTTGAATCAGGTTTAATGCTTACTAACCGCGGCGAGTGGACAGAAATCAGAAATTACGGCATGTTGGCACTACGCGTGTAATCGGTGTTGATCTTATGCTATGCCAATAATGCCTATCACCCCGGAAGTCTTTGTTCGCACTTACATTCGATTTTCTTAAATAGACCTGTCTTCAGAAGAGAGGAGTGCTCTATAGTCTTCGACATTCGTTTGGTACTATGCGTACTCTTAAGTGCTCCCACTGAGTGCAATCCTGTTGTTTTGCATTGTTTATCAAAAGTTATTGAAGTGTTCATGCGCTAATGCACTTGGCCATGTCTCCGGGGAAAGGCAATGCTGTTTCCCTGATTGTACTCGCCGTTATCGCTGTATTTGGCTGCTGTTTAGCTGCCACTGTGGTCTCTTTCTGCTTGTTGCTATCAATTCATTCAATATCTGGGGAAGACACGATTTACATACTTCACCTTAGAAATCAAGATCCAAGACCAACACCCCTCGTGGATATTCTGATGCAAATGTCATGTTTATTACAGATATTAGATATATTAAGTCAATTCAAATAAACAGTATTGACGATTTTTACATGTCCTAGTCTCATGGCCGCGAATTTAGTTATAATTTTGTCTGATTGATATGAACAATTCGGGCTTTTTAATTTGCTTTTATTTGTCTTTCACCGGGACATTGTCTGTTCTATAAGGAAGTTGCTCTGCAGCATAATATATTCAATTTCAGAATCTTGGATAATGAGTACTAGCACACGAATGCCAATGTATGTTTTGCATCAATGCAATGTGTATGTGAAATTAATCTCACAATGATATCATATTTCATTAAATGCAAAATTATACATGTGCAGTGTACCGTAGCTGCTGAACATACTAATGACAATTTTAAAGTAGTTGTTCAACACTTACATTCATTATAATATATGTACCTGTAGACACCCAGCTGTAGCCCAAATACTGGAGAAAATGTCATAGTTACACACATACAAACATAATACGTTTGCGCATACATTATTTAGAGGTAGAGTGCGGTCACCTAAATACGGGGAAATGATGCTATTTTGATTCTCATTGGCGATGGGGAATCCCCACTTAGCAGAGTGCATTTGTTACACAAGTGCTGCTAGACTGTTGTATCTAGGGCTATATAGTCTATGATACTATTTAAATGCCGTTGAATAAGTACTAGTTTAAACCATTGGTGTATATTGGAAAAAAACATGTCCTGTGAGGTTACAATGATTCACATTCAGTTTCATGCAGGTGCGATAATCCTTTGTAAGTTTGCAAGCTACATTAATCACTGTATCCTACGTCAGAACCGTATGCTACAGGACACCATATGTTATTAGAGTATATTAACCATTTGGTTCACGCTGTGAGGTGCGCGTGGTCTCTACCACCCAGAGCTCATTAACAAAAAAGTAGCTTTACTCTACATGTTCTCATATGGGATGCAAATCACTGCCTGCTTTAATACAAACCCTTGCGAGTTTATTATTAATTAAGTATGCTGCAGTACATAAGTACATAAACATCATAGAATCATGATGTAAAGCTCAACATAAATCGGTCGATGATGACAAGATCTCACTATTATGAACTTTTTTTTTCTTTTACATTTTTATCCCCCCCCCCCGTTTTTTTTTTGTTTTTTTTTGTTTTGTTTTTTTTTTTTGGGGGGGGGGGAATTGTTATAGAAATTGTTTGGATCTTTATGAATGTCTTCTGTTGAAGAAAATTGAGAAAGCTGAGTTTTCTAACTGAATTCTAAGTTTATACAAAACTGGTATTACTAGCAGCATGGGTGAGAATTTGAGACACTCATCTTACTGGAGTTAAAAGCGATGATGATATTTAATGATTTGTCATTTTTAAGTTGGACATGGATATGCTATTTCAGTGGACTTGTCTAAGTACTGTGAACTTTACATGGGCGAACATTATTGTAATTATGCAAAAATGTTACCTGAAATGGTATCATTTAATACCTGTATTCGCCTAACAATATGGTAGAAATACATACATGTACGTCCTTCTGGTGTTCCTACATGTTAAGGGTCAATGTGTCACATCACGGTCTAGGTCAAACACACGAAAATCACCTGATATGGATGCCAAAGTTACATTACTTATTAGGGTTCCTTCTAAGCCGAGGCAATGAGAAAGCTGATAAATGATGTTGACTTTTGGATCAGGACGGCAGTTCTTCATAGACGCTCAGGACTCGTGGCTTGACAGGCAAACATTGATGGAAGGGCTCGTTGGTATCGGGCCCTGGGTGGTCTGGCTGCCATACGCTCATATATTGCAGGCTACAAGCGTGGCCTAGTGGGGAGGTGTTAGACTGTAAAATATAACCAACGCAAATTGTGGCCAGCGACTGGTCATAGTTTACGTCTAATAGGAACTCACAACGGACAACGTTAGTGAGAATTCAAAGCCACGTCAAAGAACTATCTCTGGCCACGTGCGAAATTTAAAATGTGATACGTGTACATGAAATATATAATACCAAACCCCGGCGCTGTTCACTGATTCGCTACCTGCATTCATTCTACCTACATGTATACGTCGTTACAGTGATCATACCGTCATGCACCAGTCTGTTTTAGGCACCAATCATTACTACGAGTAAATCAACATTATTTTTGTCCAAAATTCAATTGACAAGTTATGTAAGTTAATAGAAATAAGAAGGAAAACTTGGCTATTTGCGAGCAAACAATATGCATGACCACGTCGCAGTACGATTTCACACTTGAGACATAATCTTTCATGTGGCTTTAGTCACCTACACAGCTACTTTGAGTGATTCCATGCGCTACCATTCCCACACAAATGGTAGCATTGTGGTGATTGTCACTCCTCTCTATAGAAATGCAGAAGGTCAGAGAGGGGGGGGGGGGGGGGGGTCGTATTGTTGTCTTCGGAGACAATGTTCTTCGTGTGCTATTTACGAAAGTTAATTTTCCGTTTATTACTATTACTAGCAATCAATGCTAATGCCATCAGGAGCCTTGAATTAATACAAAATGTGATTGCCGAAGGCCACTGAATGGATTAGCAATTTGGTATCGATAACATTATGTAAATCAATTGAAAACCATTTCACCAGTTCTCGGTTGTAAGATACCAGCTGCATATTGGTCCACCTCCTGTATACATGAACTAGATTCATGAAAACTGTCACCCAAAGCGACAAACTAGAGTTTACTTTAAGATCAAATGACAACTACAATGGAACCAAATAGGGACTATTGTGATGTGACCTGTAGAGGGGTGACAATCTGGATGGGTGGAAGGATGAAGGAAGAAAGGAAGGCATGGCGGAATGATGGGTGGTTGGTCGGTCGATCACAATTAATGGGTTTTTGCCAGGGTAAACACTGGAATAACTCTCAAAAATGTGAAAGGCAATCTTTGAAAGTAAAGCAACTACACGCATTTAATATAGGCCTCTTTTACAAGAGTCCATTCACTAGACAGGAAATCTCTGTTGGGTGAAGTTTATGCCTCACCGGTGTGTGCTGAGAACCAGTGAAGCAATTTAATGACGGTAGAACAATTTTGGGGTTAACTTGTATGCCATTCATTGTGCACATGGGCGCATTCACCCTTGATATACTGTTGTTCGGGTATTGAGGTAGGTAAATGGAATTGTATATATCAAGTTGAAAGTTATTGCTCCATTGAAGAAAAAATGTGGACAATGTTTGTGGAATGTCTGCTGGTGCGGGAACAATGGCGCAAGATCATTCTTTTAAACGTCTATATGTATATAATCGTGATTGATTTCAGAAATTATGAGAACATAAAAGTGCCTGTTGTTATCAATGATACAGATGTAGAATTTGTTAATAATTATAAATATCTTGGAGCCACTCTCCAAATTAAAGTGATCTTAAGTGGAACCATCATATAGAGACAATCAAGTAAAAAAAGCTAACAACAGAATGTACCATGAGAGATGCCTTGAAAAATTGACAATTGACCGTATTATTATATCCATGTTTTATAATTCAGTGGTATCTAAGGTTTTGGTCTATGCAATTACATGTTGGTTTAATTCGTGTTGTAAAAAGGGGAAGAAAAAGATTGATAAGTTCAGGACGTTCGGGATTATTAAAGACAATACCCATACGTTTCATAAATACTTTGTAATTATCCCAAGTAGACAAAGCAGGCCTACCAAACACATTCTCTGAATAGAGCACATGTAAAAACTGAATGATCAAAAAACATATTTGTTCCTGAGTGCTATTGTTAACAATGTGAGTTCTGTATCTGCCTCTGGAACTGGAACACCGATGATGATGTGGAAAGAAACTGGTCAGGAGGCTCTGCTGATGATCTGTTGGACGGATCCACGGATATCTCCCGGCCAACGGCCTTTGGAAGATCTACTCCGTTTCCCGTAGCTGTGTGCGATCAAAAACATATTTGTGTGCGTCCCACTGGACGCCTCTGGAACTCAGCGTGATTAAAACCCTGGTCGTACCCTTCTCGTAGGAAGATGTATTAGGTTTACGTCCCACTGGACGCAACAGCCGAATGCCGACCTGCGGTCGCAGTGTGACTGGTGACACCCCTGGTTTCACGAAGGGCCTCCACCAGGAGGACTTCGCACCGGTTCTGACATGCACTGTTTCAAGCGGCCCCTACGCAGTGCAACACGGGACCACGTTGAGAGAGGTCACCACCGGTTAGTCTCCCTAGGTAACAGTTAAGAGGCCTATTACCGAGAGAATAGGTTGTCAGCCCTACTGCTTCCGACAAGCACTAAAGCAGAACTGCCGCTATTTGGCTAAAACCAGTACAAGAGAGTACTGAGTCCCTGATCCTATTGTGGCCATAATGCTAACAACAAAAAGCTTAACAAGGTGTGCGTAACAGGGGAAACAAAACCTAGTCCAGAGTGCAACTTATAAGACCTCATTTTATACTATGCGAGAATGCTACAATTCTCGCGCACTGGAGACTTACACAAAACTCGTTTTGTTACATTATTAGTACTGTAATGTTAACTTTAATCCATTCACTTTTATAAGTCATTAGCTAATTGTTATAAGTCATAATGCTGATCAACAAATCAGCTTGATCAGTACGTCATATCAGTATTCATTTATTCTATTATTGTTATTGTTGTTATTGTTATTCCTCATACTTAGTCATGTTTACAACAAATTCTGTAAAGTGTATAAATTTTTTCTTAGCTTATCTTATCGTATTATCTTACATCGTTTATATCTACTTTCAAGGTCCACAAAATAATCCTAATTGCACACTTTTGATCTTGGAATCTCACATCATTTCAACACTTTCCTGGATGCATCATGGTACTAAAGATGGGACCAACAAAATATTCACAGGCGAGACAAGTCTTCTAATTAAAAAAACATAAGCATCATCCAAATCGTAAATTTCAGCAAACCTTTTCAATGTCACATTACGTCTGACCCAGCACCTCTAGTAACATTTTCAATATAAAGAAGCCATACAATGTATTATACGCACGTATGAACGAACACAGATGTAATTGTGATACTCAAAGTTGCTTAGCAACCCCCACCTGGGTTTGAAAAGAGGCCGGATTCCATGTTCCAGAGATTGAATAGATCCCATAATTCAAAACGAACATATCCTGTCCTTAGAAATATTGGTATCCCCCAGTGCACTGTCTCTTAGCAATGGAGCAATGTGCGTGTATTAACTCACCGATGTGTATGGCTTCATGAATATTCATTGGCAGTTCAAAACAGCAAAAAATAAGAACTAAAACAGGAAGGTCGCTGAAGTTTGAAGTAATCAAAGAAGTAGACCCTCGGGAGTGGGTTTCTATTGAGTCATGCGGTCTCATGTTCCCAAGTTCTAAATTGTTCAAATGCATAGCTATGTGCATTGGACAACCCAATGCACAAAGCGAGCCAATTGTTTAGCTGTTTCTACAGAATGAGACAGCAGTATCAAACCTTGTTTTATTGGTAAATATGCTATCATCTTGCCACAGCAAGGTATCATCTATCAAAATTTCTAGATATGTGTGCGGTTTAATGACCACCTTCTCAAGGGAAGATGATATGCTATATATAGCTAAACTATATATGGTTTAAACTAAACATATCTGGGGGTAAATGATCCCGTTTTACCACTTAACTGTTGACTAATATTCTGCTTAGTCTTAGTGAAGCCTTGTGAACTATTATAGTCTTCAAACTGAAATTTGAAGTTTTATAATTGCCTCATTTCCATAGATTGCAAATAGCGCTGTCAATTTCGAATTAAATGCTGTGAAAGGATTGTTTTGCATGTATATAACATCCAAATGAGCTGCTGGTGTGATTAGGTGATTTTCGATTCATATTGATGTGCAGATTTCATCTATATGAGCTACCCACATCAACACTTTATGGACCCAAATTAGGTAGGTCGTAAAAGAGCACTCTCACACGAGAACACATCATGTGCACGGCCAATTTCTGCATTCTCCATTCGTTCTCATATCAAGTTTATCATGCTGCATAATGCCCAGAAAGACCTGTGGTTTTTTTTTCCACGTGCGTCTAATCTAAAGGATCTTATACTGCTCCTGAAAACAGGTTTTGCTTTTTTATAGCACGATTTTAAAAACAATGAACTGGTTTTCCCCTATAGTTATAACTGCGAGGAATTAAACTGTATTATTACTTCAAACCCCATAACCCAGCTAGGCTGACAGTAAATATACATGAATATCTAACTACATGTGTATATGAACCAATTAAGCGCTCATTGTACTCTTTCATATAGCTCACCAAACTCACCCCAGTTCTGTGGCAATTGTATGCACAGTTTTCTTTAGGGCCAGGTGATGTACCACTGTTTTTACTGGGTGACCAAACTAAGTTACTGCAGTAAAGTTGTTGAACCAGAAACATCTAGAAAGAAAGGCACAACTCACTTCTTCCACAATGATGCGACGTCAATGGGCCCTACCTCGTGTAAAAGGTGGTCGCTGGCATGCCTGCGAGACGTCAATGTAACATGGGTAACTCTTACCGGCTTCACCACGGTTTTCTGATCAAACTGGGTTCTGATTGGATTGCAGCTGTGGGATATCTTTGTGTCATCTTACCTCATGAACGAGAACATTATGGTGACTTGTTGGAATGTGGGACGCAATGGACAACTCTCACCATACAGATAAATGCATTTACATGTATCGCATGTGCCAGCACGCATGAGCACCATCGACCGAGTGCATGTAAATTTAAAATATGATTTTGATTTTCGCTTGCATGTCAATTTGTTTTCATATTGCATCGATTACAGCTGCCTATAACATCTTGCCATTTTCCTACTGTCTTGTCAATATCAGCTGTGGTTTGATACATGTCCGTTAAAATATCCTGCTCCTCACCGCCATTCCCCTCCATATTATTGTGTCCCTTAGTAACACAACTAATCAACATGCACACACAAATTGATTGGTGCAGACGATAAAATAAAACCGACATCGTTCCAAGACGAAAAATAATGTAGGTCTATTTGAAATGGAAGCTACGGCATCAGAGCATTCACCAGGGCATCATTAATAACCGACAGATGCTACCAAAACGTGATACATTCACTGCGAGCCACCGGCTAAATGATGCAAGTCCATAAATTTCCTGCATTCCAAAGGGTGTATTCCTTGTGGAGTAATGCCTGCTGCCCACCACTACGACCATGACCGCTATCAGCTTACTACCTGACTATTAAAGGTCGTGCCCAAGGTATCACAATAGTGAAAGTTACATTTATACACATGCGTGTATTATGACCATATGAATCAATCATCAAAAATTGTGCAATCCCATGGCAGCCAACTTGAATAAGTAAGTACGTTTACGCTTATTCGTGTTTTAAATGTTTGTAATAGCTTCTGGGGCTTGGAAAACATACATTTTGATATATTATATCCAACGGCAGATATATTGCGACCTTATTAATCGATCATCCTAACATTATGTAATCCAACGGCGGCCATCTTGAATACCTAATTTTACCCATGGGTGACACGGTGGCATTCAGCAGATTTGAATCAAATTAGTCACACTCAATCATAAAACATCATGCTACCCGATTGCGATGTCCAACTGGATTTCCTTCGGACTATATGTAAATCTGTGAGATAAGTGTCAACCATGATGAAGTGGTTTCGAACGGGCCTTTCTGTGTGCGTACTCGTACATGTTTACACATGTGCGTATGGTGCAGGTCCTATGTTGATTGTGCTGCCTCTAGCGGGAAATAAATCGTCCTCATCGTAACGAAATCTTATACAAGAATGATGTGGATGGTAATGTTTATAAATGTAACACAAACACAAACATGGTTTATACATTGCCCCATTGCTATTCATATGCATCATTTTTTCTTCTTCATATCAGTGCGCCGTACCCCATAAGGGATAATGAATACCCCTAGGTGCAAGAAGGAAGTAGTTATGCCAAATTGCTGCCATCTCACACTCATAGAGTAGAGCATTCACTTGGCGCGTATGTGTTTTATCATTTCATCCGTGCATTTTCTCTCACTTACTTATGTATTTCAGGAAACGTAATGCTGTTGATATTTTCACTTTTAACAGAGTTCATGTATAATTTGAATATAATTATATCCTCTACCCGCAATGTGCTGCCATTCTGAAGGTAAAAACAAAACTTGAATGGAATATTTTTCTCTCTATGGTTGTCAAAGGTAAATTAGTTATATCCGCATATTCCGACTCCTATACATATTATTCCAATACAAAAAACTACCCCCCATCCACCCCCCAATAAATAAATAAATAATTGATAAAAGAAATAAAAAAATAAAAAAAAAAATGTAAAGGGGAAAACAGAAAAATCCAGATCCAGGTTTTCAAAGACAACAATTTTGAAGGCAAGGGCCAATGTCCATGGGGATCCGAAACCACGCACACTGAATGCAACACGGACAACATATCCACCAGTCATTTGTGTGGGGGGAAACAGAAATTTAAAGCGCCTTGCTTTGCTAAGATCTGATTATGACTCAGATCTGTATTCATCAGTTTCTCATGCTACCATGCTCACTCCCAACTTTCAGTTGAACTTAATACACATTTTCAGTTTGTGATTCACTAAGAATTTGGATTATTAAGCACACTTCTGAGACTTCACCATCTGAATTACCACCACACATACTGGCCACATACAACATTATCATAACCACCATACACTGATGGCATTTACTTTGCAACTCATTCAAAACAACATCTAATTCAACAGGCGTAGCGTTAAACAGATGTGTCAAGTTTGTTGTTTCTAATAATGGACGCACTTCTTGTGGTAAAATATAATCAATGTTAAAGGGCATCATGCTACTAGGCCCGTTGTGGCATTTGGTGATCCGTGGCCTCCCTGTACTAGTCTCCACATGTCACACCAGGTGGCGGAAGTGTTTTGTCAAAGAGAAAGGTCACGTGTCAAAGTTAATGCGCCAATAACGCTATGAAAGGAAGAGTTTTGCTGTTCAAATTGTAGGAAATGTGCAGACGGTAAAAGGCTTTTACAAGAAAAAGGCATAACCCAGACATGGCCGGGATTGTAGTAGGGATTTCAATATTTATTGAAACAACTCAACGATTGTCAAACTACAACGCCGATAATTACACCCTAGGATATAAAGATAAACATATATGAGAAATTGTAGTATACTACCTATATGGTAGGCGCCACTGAGAAACATAGCAGTCATGCAACCTGACTGAGATTGGCGTGTACAATCCTAGTTTATTTTGCAATTGACCTTGACTGTGAGAAGCAGGCTTGTAACCGTGGCAGCTTCATTGGTAGGGGTTTGTTGACCTGTGCTGTTGCATGTAACTGGTGAACATAGCCGCATATGGACTCGTAAGGCACGCAAGCAACATGGCTTTGTACTTTAATTAGCATAAGGTATATAGAGTACCCCTAATTGCAATATGATCATGGCAAGAGCTTTTTTCAAGTACCGATGTGTGTGCTTCGTAATTACCCCCCCCCCCGGCCGCCCCCTCTTCCATCGCTACACAATGTTATTGCCCATTCTACCTATTCTACAATACCCACTCGTTGTTATAGACAACACATAAATTAGTTAGGATGCAAATGGATATTGAACTGTTTATAATTCAAAGTATTTAAACAAAAGGCGAGAATGGGTTTATCACCAGTTGAGCATCATTTTTGTGAACGATCAAATGGGGAAGAATTCGCTTGTTGCTTTGTGAAGGACAGAACTTTTGACAGAGGAAACCAAAGTGTTCGTATGTCTACTTACAAGATTAGATTTTCTTGCTAAACGTGAAACAATAGGAAACTCATAATTAAATGAAGCTTCTCTGAATCGAATGTCTAAACAACCAATCAAGACCTTAATAAATACATTACCCAGCCCTTTAAGAGGAATAATTTAGCTGATTCGACCCATATTTGCCATCTCAGATATCACTAGCAATTCGGGAGTCATTACTTGTAATGGTAATATTAGTGTGATCATTCCCAATCGGCTTTCTATGCGTGAAATGATCATTGACACATTGACATGGATTTTTTTTGTAGGATACTTGAACCACGGACTTGAAAAGTAACTTTTATCCATAATGTCTGACTAATACAATTTTGATTAATCTTACAACTTTGTACACTGGGTCTGTGTTATTTGTTAGTTGTCATTGAATACATGTGATCATAGTAATTCGTGCGCATTACAGTGTTCGTCTAGTTGTAGCCAGTAATAATAGATGTGGCTACCAAGCAGTATGTGATTAGGTCGTGATAATCAAATAGTTTTGCTGTGGATACGTTGAGGCAGCCACGATGCTTTAGTGCTCTAGTCCAAAGAATACGTGGTCATCAATGCGAACACATCTAGCATACAATCAAGTCCTCCCGAAAATTGATAAATGTTATCAATATATACAGGAAATACCATCGGTGATCATACCATGACACATTTTGTTTTATACTAGAGGTCCTGGGGGCAAGCCCATATAGGTTTACAATGAAAAATAAATAAATGGCGGATAATTACATCATAAAAGAACGTTTTTTTTTAATATGGCAGGCCCCCTTCCAACAACTAAACAACTAAAGATTTAAGGAAAATGAATAACTGGTCTCTTTTGTTCAACCACCTACATGTGGTGCATAGCGTATATGGGTGAAAATAACAATATTGAAACGCAAATAGCTTCCAACGAAATTGCGTCATTTGTGTCAGAACAATAGACATGTACATTGTGTGCACATACACTTAAAACCATCCACAAAGATGCCAATGTCCTAATGTACATGTCAATGTAGGACCTATGTGTCCTGATAATTCCTCTGTATATAACAAGGTCGTCACTAAATATGCCCCCAGAACATCTCAGAGCCATAACTAATTAAATGCCTTCTCTCTTGTTGCTAAGTCATGAACATCCGATAGCATGTTTCATTAATATGAAATCCCTAATTGGCTAGGGTGAAAGAAAGGTATTATGTTATATATCATTACACGGAATCGTTGCAGTTTTCCACCTACACCAGAAACAGGTTGTAATATTTGCAATTTGTTTCTAATTCAAATATGTTGTTTTATAATTAATGAAGAAATAAATTTACAATGATATTTCTTGATTAATTATGAAAAAATGTGTTTCTCTGCAAAGGACATTAACCTGTTGACACATTATCAAATGAAATTATTCTTCAAAGTCAATGTTAAATTTGAATACCAAATTAAGCCCACAATCACAGAATAGATAATGGTAGCCTTTGAATAAGCAATTTACTACTTCACCAGGTCAATGTTATTGAGACATTACAATAAAAGAGATGGTAATACAGTAATAGCTGCTAATTAATGGAATGCATGCTGCTGATATCACTATTGTGATTTTGAACGCAGCTATAGACTTGTAATGATGTCTATTACGAAAGTGTGAATGACACGCAAGTTGAGATACTTCACTGTGCCGTAGCGAGACGGGTGGCGATCGTCACCCTCCTCACGAACCATACTAAACCAAAATGCAAATGATGTTATTACATCCATTATGTCACTGAAACACGAACTATTGGTTCAAATCTTAGTTGCACATATTGTTTTATTTTGATAAACTATGCCAAGATGCACAGATGCGGGTAACGGATCTAAAATAAATATCTTGGTGATGAGGGTAACATATCATGTTAATTATAGATTCACGTCATATTTGAAAGTCTTAGAAGACTTGATTTGTTCTATGGAAAGAAAATGACATGTGGGTGGGTGTTGGAGTGAGATTCGTGGTATTTTACAAGATTAATGCCCTACAGCTCACCCACTCAGTATTGGCATGTACTGGTAAGGTGGCCAAATATTCGATCATAGATGTATACAAAGATATAAAATATACTGTGGACCTTGGTGTATGGGGCTGGATTTGTTAAGGAAGGGGTGTAACAGCCACTGCAACCCCTTCCCCCTACAGGAGCCCCCCCCGGACAAGGGCTGGATGGCCACAACACTTCATTCAACGATTCTTAGAAGAATAACACCATAAAATGTATGTTCAAGGACAGAAAGCATTGACATATCTAGATCTAAATATTTTTAGCCTCATCAAAGGTAGCTCGCCACCCTCCTCGCGTGTTGAAATACACCAAAAGTCATCTGTGTCAGGGGTACAAAAAATGTTCCTCAGAACACTGATTGGACGCATTAAATCACACAATAACTTGTGTACAAAGTATATCCAAGTCAAGTAACATAGGACTAATTCTCGCAATAAATCGTGATGTATATACTATAATGCAGCTCAAAATAATGTGTGTGCTTTCCGTCCGCCATTGTGGTTTAGTGTGGTAAATGAGGAGGGTGACGATCGCCACCCGCCTCGCTTCAGCACTGTGTACGTGTTAAAAGCAGTTATGCACGTATTCATGTATAAAATCGCGTTACAGTGGTATTTTCCCTGTATACGTGTAAACGTCCTGTATCTGAGTCAGTTCAACCTCATTTCCCTCTATTTCTTCTCTCTATGTGGCTAGAACTATGCTCGTGCTGGTACTTTCTAATGTTGATGTCATTAGATTTTAGGCAAAGACTATTTCTAAACTTTTTAACAATCAGAAAGCATTCATCACAAATCGCTTTCCAAATCTCATTTCGCTCGTAAGAACAAAAAAATCGTCTCACATATTTACATGAAAGTGACTTGTTATGTTTTGACTTTTTCTTGTAGGCGTTGAATTCAAATCCATTATACTTGACCATATAATGGCATTTGGCGGTGGCGGCGGAGGCGCCGGCGGGAAATGAATAAGAAAGCAAATGTCTTTGTGAGAGCAGACATCTAACACTAGGAATGTAACTTCAATCATGGATGAAAATCAGTGTCGCCACTCGCCAGCCTTTCTAGTGAGCCACTAACAACCAGCTACAGGTTTTGCTCAGAATATACAGAGTACTGAAAACAATTTTAATTTAATAGTAGCGTATGTTGAACAGAGGCTTTATCTCATGGACAACTCTACTCAAACAACTAAAACTTAAACATGTGGACGTCTTCAACCAAAAGTGACCGAGTTCGTAAGCATACATAATCTATATATATCAAAAGCAATGTCTGTTTGTATGGTCTTTATAGACTCCGAAACCATACATCCTATCACCATGAAACTTGGGCAAATCAATTTGTGTGTTCCAAGGGTGGTTTTCATCAAGTCTAAAAATTCACAAAATTCACCTTTAGTGTAAATTGCCATATATATATTTCAAAATGCGGACATCTTACCCCTGCCTTTTTTATCTAGCCCCTGCTAAATTGCCGCCCACATGTCTATGGTTGACAGCCTCATTCAATTTTAGCCAATGAGAGTGCACGCCGCTATTTGCTGCAGGATTGAACATGGCTGAATGTGAAGATTGAAGGTAAAGTGTAATAATTTTGTAAACAATTGATTTTTGTGGATATAATATGCTAACCAACATGAATTCACACAGCGGATACCACAGCATGAAACTGATTTCATAAGTATCTACCGAAGTACAGTTACGTCTGCATTGTGTATCTCGCAATAATCCACGTTGAAATGTACCAAGTCTTCAGACAAAGTTTTTGGATGATGCAGAGGCCTTATGGACCATTCAGAATTTTTCACAGGGTGAGATAGGAGGATTTTAGGGCGGGCCATGAACTTTTGTCACAATGCTATTTTTTCACACACTTTTTTTTTGGGGGGGGGGGGGGGGGCCAGGGGCTATCATTTTTTTCACCGAAAATTTACCCATATTTTTTAGAGATTCTGTGCTAAAATTTCCTGTTTTGGATATCCATCAAATCGGATTTGGGTTAACTCTGACAATGATTGCCTTAACTGTTGGGGGTGGTCATTAATTTTTATTTCTTATTTCTATCACAGGAAATTGGGAGGGTTACCTTTTTTCACAGAGATTTGGGGGGGGGGGCTATCAATTTTTTCACAGCATTTTTGGAAAATCTTCCTACCCCACCCTGTCATAAATACTGAAAAATTGGAGGATACCATGTCAAAAGCTATATTGTGCCACTGCAACGCGTGGCCGGGGAAAGCTAGTTAAGTATATGACACTTAAGTATAAAAACCCAATATAACAAGTACAATGTATAGTACACGTGCCAATGAAACGCATGATCAGTTTATACACTGCGTTCGTCTCAGAATAGTTCCGAAACTGTATGTTACCTACGTGTATATGATCATAAGGTAGCAATGCTGATAGTTCTGAATCTTTGTCCATCTAACAAGCTGTCATTCTAATCCTTAGAGCAAATCACATCTGTGTGATTCTGTTAAATGAACATAATCTGCTGTTATTGGAATGTACCGCTGGTAAAGCAGGATGACAAGCTGTCTATTCTGCGTAAAATAGTCAAGATCATGGTGTACTCGATGGCTTGTCAATAATGATGGTGTGATGAGTCATCGATGGCGGTCAATGTGTTGTTAAAAAATATTCACAGGACTTGGCACAACCAATGTTCTTGTTGAGATGTAAATGGCTGTTCAACATATGGCACACTAAGATTATGGTAAACATGATCTATATGTCATGCTATCTGTGCATTCATTTAGCATGACACATACCAGGTGAAACACACTATAGTGTACACACATGGATTAATACAATACGAACATAAGTGTATATTCATGTATCAACGTACAGTGTACACGCCGATAACCTTCATTTTCACGTGTTATCCTGCTCTACAGCAAACCTTCAGTCTGAGTTTGAATCTATGTTTGCGGCAGAATGTGATTATGTGTGCATAATGAGCCCCAGCAGCAGTTTCTCTACGAGATACACGTGTGTAATTTGATTTTATGATTATGTGCAGTAATGCAGGGCAAAGGTGAGCATCTAAATGGTTTGGTTCTACAATGGGTGGCCAGTGTGATATATTCTTATTTTATTTCTTGTAATAAAATGATAATATAATAGAATCGTTATCTAGTCCAATCTAAGATAATGTGCTAGTGATGGACATTGACAGAAAGGCAATAAGCTCATGGTATCTGCATGTAAAGTGTTGCTTTAATGTCTCTCCAGATTCCATCTACACCACACTTCTCACTTATACCAGGGCATTGTGAACGTTCACTTTTATCCGGTAATCGACATATTCAGTATTAATCGGGTCAATGCCACTGTGCTAAAGGGTACGCAGTTAGTAAATTGACAGTATAACTTCTAATTGAGACGAGTGGGAATGGGGCCTCAAGTGGTCTCAGTAGATAAGTAGTTTATTTTAGGAGATTTGAAGTGGTCTTGTATTGATATTTTGGAATTGAAAAAACCCGCTTAATTGTCGAGATGATGGCTTTAAAGAAGTGGCACCAATTGGAGGCTATGCTGTTAGCAATAGTCCTATTCCAGCTTTACCATAAATAGTAACTTCCAGAAACAAATCGAGATTAAAACAGTATTAAACAGTGTTTATAACCCCGGGTTTATAACACATGTTAGGCTATAGGAAAATGCTCTGCACATGGTGATGTTTGTTGCTGCAATTCTATTTAATAGTGAAGCTGGGATATGCCTATTCGAAAATAAACACATGTCATAACTATTTATTTTACCTGCCTGCAAGCATGCAATTGAAATCCACCTTTAATAACAACACTCTTGTGTATTGGCTACAATTCCCAAACATATTCTTGAAGTGAGCTAGCGACCATCTTGCTCTGTGAGGGTAGTTAGTAAATTTACAACCTTTCTGCTATTTAGCACAGTGAATGTATTCACAGGGCTATTATAACGTAATAAAATGCTCACTTCTCCAATGATATACATCTATTTAATGTACTATGCATGAGATGCCGCAAGCTGAAATGATTTGTATACAGCCCTTCCTATGTTCTATTGCACCAAAAGTGCAATCAGCGTTACCGGAGTTATGGCTTTGAATGAACATAAATATTTTTGCCAAGTCTTTGGGAATATGCCATTGAAAAACATTCAAGTCGTTAGACTTGTATAAGGCAACATAACTTCCGTTGTTGTTTGTTTGTTTGTTTTGTTGTTTGTTTGTTTGTTGTTGTTGCTGCTGCTGCTGCTGCTGCTGCTGCTGTTGTCGTTGTTGTTGTTGTTGTTGTTGTTGTTGTTGTTGTTGTTGTTGTTGTTGTTGTTGTTGTTGTTGTTGTTGTTGTTGTTGTTGTTGTTGTTGTTGTTGTTGTGTTGCTGATGATTATGATGATGATGCGCTGATGATGCTGATGCTGTTGCTGCTCCTGATGTTGTTGTTGGTGAACGTAGTTATCATAATATTTGCAATGTACCAGTGCCCATCCTCATCACATTGACCACCACCCCCCCTCCTCGCCCCACCACCCTCCACAGCAGCCATCATCATCCACACAAACCTCGTCCATCCCCCTAATACTGTAAACGAGGTCATAAGTGTCGCGTGCCATCAGCAAAAGCAATTACTGATCACCCATCAGCATCCCGCGTGATTACACGAGCCTTAAGGTATACAATTACTGGCGGATTAGGTTATTGTCAATAATCCTGAGAACTAATACAGCTAATCCCAAAACCCCCCCAAAAAGGGGGGGCCCCAAAAAAAAAATTTTTTTTTCATTTTTATTTCATATATCCAGGTATTGAAATGTTTTTAAAGTTCAAATGGGGGCCCAAAGGAAAATTTTTGTCTGCCGGGGACTTTTTACATTTTTTTTTGTGTTTAAAGTTCAGAAAAAGAAGTAAAAAAAACGGGTTTTTTGTTAAAATGTTTTTTATAGGTAGGGGGTCCTTCCCGCCCCACTCCCCCCCAAAAAATATTTCAGAAAAATGTTTAAAAAACCCGTTTTGTTATTTAAATTTTTTATACGCCTTTCCACCTGAAAAAAAGAACTTAAATTTATGGGTATTGGGGGTTAAAGGAAAAAAAGTTGATTCAATTTTTTTTACCCTGTTT
>CM032665.1:33292185-33318915 GCA_019095985.1 Streblospio benedicti | reverse complement strand
CGCTAGTAGATCATAATCAGCGTGGCATATATTTTGTATGGTTAGTGATTTATATTGCTTGCATGCATGCATGCATGTATGGATCTGAATGAATGCAAAATGTATGTGGCATATCATTTGTGGCTAGTATATTGCAATTGTGTGTTTAATCTTGCATGCATGCATGCATGTAATGCAAATTCATTCTGTTTTTCCCCTCAAATTCATAAAGTTATTAATTATAAAATATACATCATTTCAGTATATTATTTATAAATTGCCGCATGTCAACGTTGTTCTAGCGACGCAGTGTTCTTTTGAACACTTTTGATCTAGTTGTTGTTGTTGTTGTTGTTGTTGTTGTTGTTGTTGTTGTTGTTGTTGTTGTTGTTGTTGTTGTTGTTGTTGTTGTTGTTGTGTGTTGTTGTTGTTGTTGTTGTTGTTGTTGTTGTTGTTGTTGTTGTTGTTGTTGTTGTTGTTGTTGTTGTTGTTGCTGTTGTTGTTGTTGTTGTTGTTGTGTTGCTGATGATTATGATGATGATGATGCTGATGATGCTGATGCTGTTGCTGCTCCTGATGTTGTTGTTGGTGAACGTAGTTATCATAATATTTGCAATGTACCAGTGCCCATCCTCATCACATTGACCACCACCCCCCCTCCTCGCCCCACCACCCTCCACAGCAGCCATCATCATCCACACAAACCTCGTCCATCCCCCTAATACTGTAAACGAGGTCATAAGTGTCGTGCCATCAGCAAAAGCAATTACTGATCACCCATCAGCATCCCGCGTGATTACACGAGCCTTAAGGTATACAATTACTGGCGGATTAGTGCTATTGTCAATAATCCCGAGAACTAATACAGCTAATCACCAGTGCCAATCGTGACCGCCGGGCAGATGGACTAATGGAGTGTGCGCTCATCAGCTTTGATAATCTGTCCTTACAAGGCTGCCACCATTTACCTTATCATTCTTTTTCATGTAGTTTTATTGGTCATCATGATCCAGAAGTATTCGATAACCCTGTTTACCCATGTTCAAATGGGGGTAACACTATATGGTTAAAATGTTTGTACTCAGCCGGACTACTTTTTCACATTTTTATAAGTGTTTAAATTGTTCAGAAAAGAATGCTAAATACAAGCTGGTTTTATTGTATAACATGAATTATTGTATCAGGATATCGCGGCTCGTCCTTCCAGCCCGACGTGACCCACCCCAAGAACTCATTTCATGAAGTAATTCATGTTACAAACGCACCTAGTTTTGTCTATTTCCAAACCTTTTCATACAAGCCTGTTGGCACTACCATGCATGATGGAAAAGAGGTACTTAATGGTCATGTGGTAGTCTGGGGTTGATATGAGGAAACAAGGATGTGAGTGTCAAGTTTTTTGTTGTACATTTCTGTTTGATTTGAACCAGTATACGCTCGAGTGGATATTTTTTCATTTTATTTCCGATTTTCCAGATCTACATGTATTTCAATCATTTTTTTATTCTAAACATTTAAGGCGAACGTGGGTTTATCCACTCAAGCGGATACATGTACTATACAAGAGACATATGCCCTTTGTTGAATTATGTTTTATACTAATTTTGTGACAAACCAGCTTTCAGGCTCATACATTCTACAGAGACGCGATGTTTTGAATAAGTGGCACTGTTATTGACATTTCTAACATTGTAGTCTTGTCTCTCACGTGGTAATTTGGTGACCTTATTGAGCTTTTATCTGGCTAAATGAAGCTGATGAAGTGGGCGATAATTGCATTAAAGAATGGATGTAGGCCCAAAAGGTCCCAGCGGGAAAGTCCTGCTTGTATCAATGTATGATTTGGCCCGTTTACATTTGGTATCGGCAGGAAATGATCATGCTGGTGCTTTGTAGACGGCACTGAACTCATCCATAGCGTCTGTGCCATAACGTACTTGCACCAAATGGATTGTATGCCCCATGATTCAATGTTCACTATAGTGGTACACAGCAGCTTCTAACGTTGTGATCATAATTATTGCGTTTTAGTATATAGATCTATCTTCAAACACGTTTAGATCATTAACTCTTCCTTGTTGTGGTCGTTCACTTCACATTTGTTATGCAATGTTTATAGATAAATATAGCCTTTATTGGCCAATTCATCACATTGGCAGATAACTTAACAAACAACATTTGTAATGTTCGGGCAATATGAAGGATGGGCCAGTTTGACGATGTCTGGAAGTTTTGGTGTGTGTGTTTTTTTTCTTCTTCTTCCACGTAACCACTCATGAAACGCAAACTGGAATCGCGGCAATTATTATCCGTTTGTGTGAGCCAACATTATCCATGTTGATATATGCAGATGACAAAAATAAATAACACTCCACTTTGGGCACTCAGCGCTTTGAATTGATTGTCTAATAATACTGTGACATATTTGCACGAAACCCGTTTTACCCTCGTGTCCGTCACCATCCGTCAAATCTGTCAGATGTAGATGCCTCACTAGGTCCCTACATGGGTTAAAATTGACACGGCGACACGCCCGTTATTGTAGACTATTTTACATATTTTGCCATTGAAATTCCGTATCTATTGGCATAAGATGTATGCATACTTTGTCTATATTGAAATCACATTAGAAAGTGACACAGGAACGTTTTTAAATGACTTTAAAATGGACAGCGGCGCTTGTTCCTGGATCCCATGTAGAGGTCTCTGTTGATTCAATCCGAGCACATAAGGACACGCATCTTCCCCAGTTATAGTTAGTCATATAGTTCAGAGTTCGTATATACTCATCTATCATAGTGTAAACTAAATGGCTGAGATACCTTTTTGTGGCAAGATGAAGGACACGGTGCTTGGCGGGGGTTTTCTGTGCACACTGAAGGGTGTAGTCTCTTGCGAATAATCCGTCCTCATCTAATGACGCAGAAGATTTGCCTGGCTGATTGTCCATGTGGATGCTATCCATCAAATGGATTATCTTTAGCCAATCGTGGCAGTCATTATCACACTCAATTGTGTCAATTATAACTTTCTTTTTATTTGTTTTAAGTGCATTTTTGCAGGGTCTTTGTCACCCGTATGCTGATCTTCATGTGGCTATCGGTTACAACATAAATGCTACTCGCTTTTATGATGTTACCGGCTCGATTCTCAACAAACGAAATCGCCATGGCTGCTTTATAATATTTGGCCCTATCCAACCTCATATATGCCTGTGGTAAGTTTCGAACAATTAACACCCATATCTAACGTGCCATAAACACTGCCAGATTAATATTGCTATGCGTGTAACCTTTCTTGTAGGTCTGGCTGTCAAGAATTATACAGAAGCTTCCACTACATTCTCCCACGGGAGTTTAAACAGAAATTCTATATTCCTAATGAATGATGAGAACGTGCTAGGCATACATGGTTTGTATTCTGCACCCAGTAAGCCAGTATAAAATTTCCATTCCCATTGTGCCATTTGTCACTGAATTCATCAAGATCTCCATCACAAAGACGACATATCATCGATGATGTATGATGGAGATTGTGATACATAACGCGTTGAGGCGGGGGACATTATGACTGAATGGAATTTTCTTACACGTGCGAGTAGTTTAGTATTTCTCTGACGTATGCCATGACAGCTAGTTTTTAAATGATAATAACTTTAATATAGGAATGATTTGTTTTCTGCAATGGTATAATCTTAGGGATCGTTCACAACCCCCCTTCCACCACCACCACCACCACAATTCCTACACTATGACGCGTCTTTTTTACTTACTCGTGCCCACGGCCCTTACGACTACCCATCATATACAACGGTAAAACCCATCTAATACATTGATTGCTATGGCACAAAAAACAACAATATTCACAACATATTAATATTTTGCACTTATTACAATTCCATTTGAAAATGATTGAAAAGAACACCTTTTTACGTCTGCACCCCACCCCCACCCCCACAGTCCGTGATGACGCCATTTTTCTCTGGAACCCACGTCCCTGTCATCATTCGTCATCTTTCTCCGACTACCACCCCCACCCACGCAATGACGTCATTTGGGAACGATCCCTTACCCTAATGAAAACTATATATCCTACGAACATCAGGAAGGAGAAAAGTAAGGGCCATTATCGCAGTGCCTTTCTAGATTTAAGAGGGTACAAACACTATGTTTATAGCATTATCATTACGACCGGTAGTTAACTATCTAAATTTATTACATATTGCATCATAGAGCCAATAACTATGAAAATGTTGACAATCAGTATTCGACGTGGCTCGGCCTGTGATACTACAGCTTTGCTGTAAATAGGTGGGGCCCTGTTCTACCAAGTCTTGTCTGTAGCTATAGGCCGTCTGAACAGACAGTCAGACGGGACATTAACACTATACTAGCCCCATCTTAGAGGCACGTCAATCACACTAACGTTATCAATAGGGCATGTTTAATGCAGTTCGTGATATTGCCATATAGCGTGCATCAACATCGAATAGGCAACTTTAATAAACGCTATCTAGAGACTATCTATAAAGTGACAATGACAGAACCAGGTTTTTGGGAGGGGGGGGTGCACCTAAGGAATTTCAAAAGTTTTGTACGTGCGATCGTTGGCGGACATGCAAAAAAACCTACGAACATGAATTATTATGGTGGGAAAAGGGGGCACGTACCCCTGCGCCCCCTGGATCTGCCTATGTGTAATGAAGTCTGGTTTAGTTACTTTAAAAAGCTCTATTATCCATTACATTTCAGTAAAAATTCATATCCTGCATATCTTAATGTTTTGTACGATTTTCTGCCGGAAATGTGGGGTTATAGTGGTGGTGGATTAGAGGCGTTCACTTCTAAAACACGTGTGGAACGCATGGGCCTCAAGACCCACCTAGCCTGGAGCATGGTTGAAAATGAAAAATAAATAGGAGGGTCGGACAGGGCCTCTTTCTGATCACTATTCTATCTTTGTGAATCACAGAACCAGTTTCATGTATTTACATTGAGACATTGCATATACTGTATGACCTTAATACACGAAGGAAGTGAGTTGGCAGAACAAAATGTCTCTTGATGCAAGCCCACTATTTGACTATACATCACTTTGAATGACGTTTTTGACATCATGAATAGAAATGGCGGACGGAATTAGCTGAAATGTTAGCACGTGATATCAAGTATGTTTGCTCGGTAGTGTGGGTGAATCTTGATGATGTGACCTAGAATGCTAAACCACCTAAAATTGATGTTTTATGTGACCTTAACCACATATATTTGATGCTTTATTTTGCCTTGTAAATCCCGATACCACGACCAGTTAGGCTGAAGTTCGAATCCTGGGAGTGCATTGCTTGTTGCATCTTCATCTATTTCACGCTTAATATTTAATTAAGTCACGTGATATTGAAACTGCAGGTAGGGGGCCTGAAAGCGATGCGGTTGTTGTGTTGTATGTGCATGTACATGTTGAGTGTGAGATAAAAGAAAGGTGGGAATAAGGCAGATGCAATATACTGTCGGAACTAGCCTGCGACAAACGCAGTGCATGCACTGAGAATGCGTTTCATTGGTACTATATTTGTTATATTGAGATTGATACTTATGTAATTAATTCCTTATGCTTAGTATCTTGCCACACCAAGGTATCACCTAATAAAATTTTATAGATATTTGTGTGACCACATTCTCGGGGGAAGATGACGCTTACGAACTCTGTCACTTTTTGTTCGAAACGTCGACATGTAAAGAAGTTTTATAATTAGCTGTTTGATTACAGCTAGGCATGAAATAAAGTTTGTTCAACATACATTGTTGGTTTGGAGCAACAACCTCATCACACAGATTGCTAAATACAACCTGTACGAGATTATACAAAAGGTAAAGCAATGATGTTCGAGAACTGTGTCTTTAATGTTACTCTGTATACATTTACTTTTTAATTATATTTGGATGATTAAATGGGTGGATTCCTTTCTGCAGACAGAATGGCAGGGTCGTGCCCGCAGTTTAAAATTTTACTGACCTGAGGGGACAAAATGGGTGATGCATCACTTTGAATGGCATTGTAGACGATTGCTGCTTTTTCTCAGCTAAATTTTAGTTTATACTTAGTATTTGTTGTTGTGTCGTCTTAACTGCTGTATAAAATAAGTGCCAAAGATTTATTTTAAATCTTTAAATCTTTTTTTTTAAATCTTTAAATCTTTTTTTTAAATCTTTGGCACTTATTTTATACAGCAGTTAAGACGACACAACAACAAATACTAAGTATAATGAGAGGACCTGCTGCAGTTCAAATAATGAATTTAGCTTACTTAAATTTTAGCTTCCTTGTGCGGTCCTGATTCAATTATCTACATGTAAAACTATTGCGTGAGAATCTAGTATCGAATATATATACGCGTATATTCTCAAGCTAGTTATTGCCGACTGTGTGGATGTGCAGTTTGATTAGCAGTTTATCATTTCTAGTAGATACAAACTTTTTTTTTCAAACATATGTCATCGCAATGCCAAATACACGTAATACACATGGCCGCTTGATTGCAGACATTGTATCAATAATGTCAACATTCAGAATTGACGATATTTCTATGGTTAGTGTGCGTACTTTAGCTCAAATATCACTTCCTTGTCAATAACACACACATACATCTTGATTGGTAACATCTACAGTTTTATGCTCCAAGGTTAGAGTGTCAGAAACAAGTGACAAGTTCAAAAGATATGTTAACATTTCAAGGTGAACAACTCACACGGATCAGATGTTACAGGTCTTGTCTACACATGGGTGATGTGGTATGCATTATGTTTATTCTATCACTATAAATGTTATATATTGATACGTCTGACATGTAAAATGTAATTCTTGCCACAATCCTGCAGTAAACATGTGGCATTTGTTGCAATGGATTCGACCATTAGTGTATTCCGGAGTAAAGTGCTCAAAAACTGTGAAGTAAAACTCCGTATATATGCTATATAATCATTGTAAGTGCCTCCACCGTAGCTTTTATGACGCTGATTTTGCATACATGTACTGAGCTCTGCAAGCATCTACATATACATGTTACATGATGTTATATTTGTAACTTTGTTTTAGACTGGTAAGTTACTCATGTGGCCTCTGATGAAATGCATTAATCTATCAACAAGGATATTAATTTTCCGCATACAAACAGTCTTAGGACTCTCACATACATATCCTTTACATAACTGGTTTATTCAACTTTTACCATGGTGTTAGGTAATACTACTGTAGTCTGTTAATCAACATTTTCATGATAAACAAAAACACACAATATATGATATTGAAAGAAGGTTATCTGGCATATGTCACAATGCTATGCCACCAGTGATAAACCCGATGAGCCAGCCTGTTGCAAAATCATATTACAAAAACATCAGCGGACTATAACTTCATATTATGTAAGGCTGACACGTAATGTACATCCACTAGTAACCGTCAGTTTGCCACAGTTGTCAGTTATTATATAGGAATTGAATGTGATTTTTAGACTCTTACATGTAGATAAATTTTGGACTATTTACAACACTAGAAACAGAAACAAAACAAAGTTGCTATGAAACCTAAAGAATTGCAACCATCGATAGCATGCAGCACTGTAGGTAATGATGAATACGTGCATATCGAGGTGATCAGCCAACGATATTGCTGTAATAAGACTGCGTGGCAATTGAAACAACTACAGCATGGGCGGCTGCAGCTTCAATAATCACCATTTACACCAGACGTGTCCGCTGCATTGCCCATAATGCAATAAAACGACGCAAATTTCTTGTTAGTATTTCTTTTTCTGTGGTTGGAGACTTAATTTTGAAATTTTAAATTGACTTTGAAGAATAATTTGATTTAATTTAATTCATTGAAACGATCTCCCCACCGTTTCGACGCGTGAATGTCCTCTTCAGGGAAATTCATTCTTTTTTTTCTATAATTATCAAGAAATATCACTCGAAACAATGACTAAACATTAAACAAGTACATTGTATATGCAGCAATTAATGAGATCATCTGTGATGTCTAAAATTAAACAAATTGCAGTTGCCTACATATTTCATCGTCTCTTATGCAATTCCTCGTTTAACACCCTTGCCTGCAGTGTGTTTATGAGCAGCATAAGCGGGATTGTGAGGAGGCTCGGTGATTAGGACTCGAGGTATCCATCTCGCTCTCTCGTAGTCCAACAGAAACCAGACTCTCTATAACACGCTCAAATCAAGATGGGCTTTCAGGATTCAATTTTCGTGAGATGGATGGGTGTGATTATGTGTCAGAGTCAAGGTTTGTTTACGAGTGTCTAGCTGTGAGCCTTTGTTGTCTGGTTGTGTGTCTGGGTATATGTTTACTTAAATGAATCTATCCCCCACCCCCGACCGAGGAACACGCAGTATACTGATTTATAGATGCTACGAACGACATAGAGGAGGTGAACTCAACATAGAGGGGGTAGCGAGAGAGTAGTGGGATAGAAAGATAAATATATAAGGGATATACATGAATAGACAAGGGTATGGGTGATTGATTATTATTTATTCATTTATGACATCTGGTATAAATCAGCAGATTTGATACACAAGAAACTATTCTAAAGAACCGCACATGTTCCAAACAAGTCGACTTACACTTGACAACACTGTGGAAAGTGAATGATTTGAAAATTGGCTGGTTCAAGGTCGTAACCTTGATGTGCACAAACCATGTACAGACGACACAATGATGTATTGCACGTCGATGGTGGTGGAATAGGTTGGTAGGGAAGGCGCGTGCAGTTGGTTCCAACGAACATAACTAGGGAGTCTATCCTCATACTCATAACTATACGAAACATACCCATACTTTCGTGTAGCCTTCATTTTTACCTCTCGATTAGGACCAGCTTTTGCACCAGTGTTAGTTGGTCTCTATAGAGAGGTTCAGTTTGGTAGTATTATGAAGGTTTTGGACCGCGAAAAATTGTCATATCATAGATGTGGACTCCATGGAGAAGTGGTTGTCTTAATTTGAGGTTCTACAGTATTTTGATGGGTTGGTTTGTGCCCTGAAACGAGAGTTGTTCACGAATGACGTCACAACACACTATCTTCAGAGATCACTTGCAGCAAAAATAATGCTTGATTGTGTGACACTGTTACACTAGTACCCGGTTCTAATTTAGGTGTTTCCCTCCTACGTGCCACAGTGTCGTGAAATGTTCCCCGAGATGATAGGCGTCATGAGCAATCAAAGCGCCAAGATTGTTTCAACTCTGTGCACTGTGAATGTGCCAGAAACATTTATAGCTCATTCGTCATTCATCACTTGTGTGGACCTCAATATTGATGCCATTTTAATCCTCGTAGATGAATATGAGAAAGTGAGTTTGGGATGGCATTCTGATTTATGACGGATTTGTGATTGAAGTACAGTCCGATCTAAATTACATGTCAAAATATATCTTTCGCCATCGTTTTAGCAATGTTTAGAAGCAAATAGCTGGGCAAGTCAAGTGCAACAACTTGTATTGATGCGACCTGTATATGAACTGCAACTGCGCTAAGGAATGACTGGCGCTGATAATTGATTTCATTAATCCTTTGTTAGGGTGTACCTAGAATATTAGGTTTGGGGGTGGGGGTGGAGCACATTCATCCTACATGTACGCATGCGCGATTGAGAGTCCCGCCGAATGCTACAACTTTGTTGTGGAAAAGACACAGTTGACCATTTCTTTAGACTTACATGTATCTAGATTATTATTGATAATAAAAAATGCAATATTTATTTAGTTTACAGCTCATTGGATTATGTTAACACATTTCCCTGATGCCTGCATTACGCATGCAACCACTTTGGGGGATAATATCAGTGGCTCGTGGAAATCTGATGATTCCATTTCAATCCTCAATGATATCATTGTATCGGTAATACGGTTACTCGAACTGGGTGGGGAAAGCGCAAATTGTGGAAATTGTCTTACTGATATAACTCATTCATACAATGAGATTACCGGTTAGGAACTGGCTGTGCCATGATGTGTGGCAGGATGTCTTTTTCATATTAGTAATAATGAGGAAGAGCAGGACAATACTCCTGGTGGATTTGTTACAACTCTTCACTTAAAACCATCCATGGATATGATGTCTTTAAAAATGTAAGTAACAGATGAAAATAACAAAAATACATAAAATTGTGGGCCATGGGAACATGTCCGAATGATATGCTTTTGCATCAATCGTTATCTATCCGTATTATCAAGTAATACGGCGATAACAGAAAGAAACGCAGTGTTTTAAACACTGCACTGGTCAACCTTCCAAGTGACCCAAGTTATGTCTGCCCTGCACCAAGATAAACCCCACTGATGAGATGAAATCCAGCAAGAAAACTCAACCTGTCTCGCATGATTACGGATCAGATGGATCAATTGAGAAAATGATCCCCAGATCTCGTAAAATCCTGAATTCTATTGTCGTTTTACATCAAACGCAAATGCTTATTTGCATTTATTGTTTTGTGATCTAGTTCGCCACTATGCTTTATGGGTGTCTCAAATGTTACACTGTGTGGGTGTGAGTTGTATCGAATGCATGGGAACTTATAAGAATAAGAATGAGAAGTATGAGTCGGTTTAAGTCTAGAGAAGAGAAAGTGAGTGAAAAACACGTGAATTTTCACGATATCTTATATACAAGTGGCATTCATTTTAGGTCAAGATGGGCAAAAAAGAACCTAGTAATAATGTTGGCTGCCTGGATGATGAATAATAGAAACGAAGTAAATGTATCTATGTGAGGTGTATTTATACCAATTATGACGACGATCACATGTCTGCTGCTTGCATAGAAAGATTCAGGGGGTGCAGGGGGCGCCACCCACCCCCTTCCCTTCAAAATACTTCATTTTCAGAGGGTTTTTCATGAAATCCCGTGAGTGCGCCGCTCTTTTCCTTAAGTGCGCCCCCCTCCAAAATCCTGGATCTGCCTATGGCTTGGGTATGTCTATTTTACAGGTCTAGAATGGCTAAGTTTGCCAGAAATCACTGCCGACTTGTCTGTATCAGTTGTAAATGTTAAAACGTCACCATCTGTGCATCTTGTTCGCGCGTTGTGGAAATCAAGAGTTGTTACCATATCTGCAACCGTTTTTGTTGTCATTTGCTTAAAAAAAGAGGATATATAGATAATCGCAGCGGTCACACAACATAATGCACTGGCGTGTGCCTAATCGCTGTCGTGCAACAGACGCACAAGAACGTGCGATGGTTGTTCAACACACGCCCATACTTCATTCCTCATTGCTTGAGAACCATAATCTATTTAAGAAAAAAATGTGCATCACACCCTCGAGCTTATACCAGTGTTAAAGAATATACTGTTCGTGCGAATATACGAAATCCCTTATTATCCTTTCACCTGTATTAGAAAACATCTGTTGAGGCAGTGGTAGTCCCGTTGTTGTTTGTGTTAGTATTAAATAATCTGTTTGCTAGTTAACAAAGCTAGAAAGTCTCAATGAATGTAACGGGACAAAAAAAGTATCTTGATAGGCTCGTAACCCCTCGTCTATGTCTCTAATGTGTCGTGCGATTGCACTCATCAAGTCTTATTATACTTTTAGGCAAGTCATCGGATGTAGGTCTTCCGTGTTATAAGGCAATCAAATGTCCAATTTACATTGATGCACTTTCTCTATAGTTCAAGCAGAAGACAATTATATCGTGTAATGATGCAATTTTGGCCCTAGTATTACCGTTGAGTTAAAAGTATAAAGTCTTGGCTGGCTGGTTGGTTGATTGGTTGATTGGTTGGCTGACTTACTAGTTGACTGGCTGATTGACTATGTTGCTGGCTTGTTGGTTGGTTGACTGGCTGACTGGTAGGCCGGTTAGTTGATTGGCTTATTTGTTGGCTGGCTGATCGATTGATTGGTTGGTCGGTTGGACCGTTAGCTGGCAGACTGGCTAGGTGATGATTGATTGGTTGGCTGGTAGTCTAGTCTAATAACACTAACTTTATACATTTTGGATGTGACATTTATAAATCTAAATGGCACAGTAGACTGCGGTGTGATACCTGAATTGTAAAAGTTTTATTCTTCCATATTCAAACCTCATGGCGGTGAACATTGTTTTCTCCATATCCTATAATACTATTTATATTGGTAGCTTGAAGCAATTTTGTGACACTCAATTTTGTCATGTGAGAACGTTGAATATTTGATGATATCTGGTCAGAACAAAATCTCAATTTGCTGCCTCTGTAACATTAGACAAGGTAAAATAAGAGTTGATCAACTAGAGGTCGCCATGTGCGCTCCTTTCTAAAATCCTGGATCTAAATTTGATTCGTCGATTGAAGTTGTCCAAAAATAAAGGGTAGTGTTGCGAAAGCAAAAGACTATCCCACCTCAAAATGTGACAACACGCCATCGGTCCGTGTGTCTTGCTTTCTAGAAGACACATACAAATGGCGGAGACTCCCGACACGGGTGTCCTTCTATTTCATAATTAGACCAGGCTGGATATATCATGAGGCTGAGAACGTACAGTTGTTGACAACACGTGAAATCCCCATCGTCACTTGACGGATGTGTCTGCCGCACAGAAATACTTAATTGCATAAGAAAAGGCATTTTTCAAGAAAGCAGAGGCTCTATGTCATTCATTTTGCATTTGAATTAATAATTCGTGAATGTGCCCACGTATTATGATGTGTGGGTTGATAGAATATCCGGGATAGAATATAAGAGTGGACGGATGCAATACGTGTAAACGTTAAAGGTTAAAAAATGTAAACGAGTTGATGTTTATGGCAGTCCCGCCAATCTACTCAATCGACTACATCATTTGCACCAGGTCCATTGGGTCATAATCTACTCATATTGCTTTTCCAACTTCCTGCTAAATATGACTATACATGTCCCCCAAATGGTCTAGCTGCCTTAAAATACAAAAACCTAAATTGAAAAAAGGATAAAACCGCAATTTCACATAGACGATGGTAGTTCCAGATGCTACAGAAGACGTCAAAAGCTTAGTGTCATTTCGGGGTGGATCGTGGGTGATCTGACATCAAATTCAGCGCACTTATGGATAGTCCTGGTTTAAACGATGGAATCTCCTATCCTGAAAAGTGAGAAAAGACGTCAGTGCCGCCCGTACAGTTACACCCCCCCCCCCCCACACACACACACTATCGTAATTTCGAAGTGGACGTGGGTGTTCATGGCTCAAATGTTGGAGTGATCTGGCTGGTTTTATAGACATGGCGCATTTCTGGCGGTTCTGGACCTTTCTGCTTAACTGTGGCCTCGCCTGCTGCTTTGGGAGGATGTATGGTTGACAGATGAAACCATAAGTGCCGCCACTGCCTTTACAACCTTAAGCAATGGACGCGAAGACATGGACTTGAACCCCTTCTTGTTCGGTCTCTTGGCAATGTGTCTGGAAGTGATGCATCGAACAGCACGTACTTTTAACCCTAGACAGTACATATGGGGGTCGGTTCGGACCACGGTGCAGCCGAATGCAGAAACCACCTGGTCACAATTTACTGTGTTTACACTTTACAGTATAACACCAGCTGCACACCATAGCTCTAGTCGGGTATGGCGCTACAGTATTACGAACCCGAGTTTCTCTTCTAACATATTATATTTCTGAATCTAATGACTAAAAGCTAGTATACTTATGCCGAAGGTCAACGTGGAAATTGAGCGGTATACTTTCGGCAATATTATTAAAACAAAAGTGTTTATTTAGTCTAATGCGAAGTCTGCAATTGAAAGAGTTTTGATAGCGTCGACGGGATGGAATGTTACTTTGCCAACTTCCCGGCGGTGTTTAGTTATCTTAATTTACTGATTTGCTCCCTGTTTACAATTATCCGTGCGCCTGTGTGCCACACGGCGATTGTTTGTATTAAATCACGTGACCACCTTCGACGGTGCGCATGACGGGGACCACTTTGACCTGACAACATTTTCCTATCACTGTATCACTCCATCAACAATGCCAAAGGATTCACTCTGCCAGTCAACCTATCAATGAACTACTAACTAGTCAAACAATCAATCAATCAATCAACAAATCTATCGACCATGTAGCCAGTCAGCCAGCCAACCAGCCAACCAATCCCCAAACCAAGTGTGTAGGACAGCAGTTATGAAGCTCTAAATATTATACCTGCTCTTTTAAATGCGGGACACACTTCTTCAAAGACAACGGTTAGATACTTATCCTAGTTTAGATGCCCACAATGTAAGAGAGCCCCTGATGATACAGATGATAAATATTCCTAGACGAATCTCATCAAGGAAGCCCAAGCTTGCCATTTCCTGAACGGATACGTTTGAAAGCCCTTAAAGCCGCCAAATTGATGTTTAAGTTGCATCATAATCATTCCGTTGTAAAATGTGAACATGAAATCGGGAATGCTAAATTACTCATTCATTCACAAATATCTAGTTTGCAAACTTTTTAAAGAAATAATATGTTCTTTTTTGTCCATGTCTTCTTTTTTTTGAAGAAATGGATTTCTTATTATTGCATGAGATTGGCTTGCCATGATATAATTTTTGAATACAGTGTGTGTCATTCCTGTAAAAGGATTCAGGCCTGTTTTTGTTTAGATAATATGTGTTAGGCAAACTCATCCTAACCTCTCACAGTCGTGCCTTTCTTTATGCGACATGAGGCACAAAGCTGGTTTAAATTGGGCAAAACATGTCAGTAAAATGTGATAAATGCCCTGTGATAAATGAAATGAAAATTGTATATATACCAGTCGGATTCAGGCGGAGTTCTATCATATCTCTCGTGACAGCCTCTGACAACACTACAAACACCATGACAGATTAGCTGACAAATAGTGTCATAGAAACTGACAATTTTTGCAAGGAAAGGGCTTTGGGCCTTGAAGCAGTCTGCCATTTGCTATAAGAATCGTGTCACTTAAAAGAATAGATCATTGTGCTTCTGAATTGAGTATTCATTGTCGATGTAATTATAGGCCATGATTAATCACTTTAATTTAATGTTCATCGAAAATAGTGTTAAACTACTACAATAAACGTGTATTGCACAGACGGTTTGCCCGTTAGTCAAAATCATTAGTGCAATATCTTAGGTCATGATTAATGCAGACTGTGTCTACACGTATTTACTGCAATCTTATTGTAGTCATTTAACTATTTTTCATTTTATTTTGTAAGTGGTAAAGACAATTAGCTTATAAGTGACAACATACATGGTCCATACACTGCGTATGCATTAATGTCTATAACAATTTATTTAATTTTGATATACATGTATATATGGACGTTTATATTTTGCATGTACGTAGTATGCTTGGGAATATTATGGAGTGAACGTATTGTTTCGTTGTTACTTGGAACCAAAAAAATTCAAATGCACACATTACAATAACTAATAATTCATTAATGTTGATAATGAAAAATATGCTTTTAACCCGAGATACTATATTCCAACATAGATAGCTATTTATACTGCTTGTGTATTATGTTCTAAATACAAATATGTACTAGATAATGCATAAAGTTGGGGTCGATATTAAAATCTAAGAACATGCAGACACGGCTGACCCAGATGCCCCTCACTTCGGCTGCGCCTCGGTTCGAGACATCTGGGTCAGCCGTGTCTGCATGTTCTTAAGCAGCTTTTAATACAATATTACCCCAACTAATATGCACATAAAACAATGAACAACACAACACAAAAGGCCCAGCGAGGCGCAATAAAAATATATCAGCAGCTATTCAATACAATATTGTCCCTGCAAAAAAGATAACAGTAGAAACACATCAAAACAATAGCGAAAGTGTAGAAACAAATACATCCAACGTAGCAGCAACATCTGTTTTAAAATAAACAATGGAAAATGCTAGTGAACGCAATATACCCAATGGATCAGTAAATTATGTTTTGAACATTTATGGCGGCAGTGTCAGATTTAACCAGTAGTTTCACTATATACTTATGGACGACTGACTATGGACTTTGGACTAATGCACGTGTTATTGTTGCTTGTTATTTGCACATTGCATTTGGTAGAGATTAAAGTTCTCATTGATGTTTAATTGTCATTGACTATCTTTCATGATCTCCGACATAAATGTTAATTTACAGATATATGCAACAAACTTTAATCCACGTAGTTCAAGTACTGCCTCTTTTTAGGATCAGTTCGTGTTGAATATGGTGTGCTGCTTGTGTACATTATGATATACATTTGCATAAACACACACATTTTTGTTAATGTTAGCATATGGGTATAAATACAGCCTGAAAAGTAGTAGCTCTTGTAAGTAAGGGTCCGCTTTACACGTTCACTGGTTTGAAGTGGCTTGAAGGTAACGTCTGCAACCTTCAAGCTTGTGCTCTGAATGCCTCTGTGCATGAATCTAGATATCAACCTATATCGCGGATTGATATCTAGTTGATATTTTAGCCTGTATGTCAAATGCATGTAAAAAAAATATCAACCTGTAGATCAATTGTAGAGTAGATAAAAAGAATCTACGTCTCACACACCGTCTGGGGTTAGAGTATAATATAGCAAACCACAGCAGACAATAGAAAAACAACACCGCCATGCATTAAATAGTAATATGCATCCATTAAAATCCTTACATGTACATTATCAAATAGGCTTGCTGGCGATATTCTGGAGCAGCAGCTTCCTGGGTTGTGGTGTGGTATTTCCTTTTTATCGAACGGGACACCCCTCCAGAGAACGTTTGATGTCATATGTTATCGAAAGAAAATAATAGTACCACAACAACGCAAAAGGCGGCGATTTGGCATTAGGCCCTGAAATTTATTTCATATTCTCCATAAGTTAAACCAAAAAATTACCTCCACATATAAATTTATATTTTAAAAATCATGTATAACATGAAAAATAAATAAATATTTCTTTCGTTATATAAGTCAAAGGTCCAAGTCAAAATTGTTTATTATAGTGCCATGTGGCATATACAAGTACAAACATGCAATTTGCAAAATCATTATCATAAACACCAAGAAGGCCTATAAATCAGTATATAAATGAATAAATAAATAAATGATGATATTTACACTCGAAGTGCTAAATGCAATGTCAAATAATAATAGTAAGTCTAGTGATAATAGAGTATTTAAAATATGCATGTATCTCTACACACGATCTTAAGACTGGTCGACAAATGCATAGTTTGAATGCCAACAATAATTCTGCGTGGAGCTTACAAGCTCACATTTGACACAACATCATAGTTTGGTCCTCTCCTTTGAATATGTGAAAAGTATAAAAGCAAGTCTAATGCCACGCTATTTAGAATGCTATTGGGCATACTACTAATAAATATTCCTCACAAATTCATCGAGATAATGAAGACTCGGTATTTGAAAATGTGACTACATGTATGTTATGACCATTTACGCAGGTGTTAACCCGTAGGGGCCTATACTGTGATCGACCGTAAACTGTAACCATCCATAATTTACATTAACGTAAATTGTGATCAGATCCCCCACCCCACCCCCCCCACCCCCCCACACACACAGTGACACACACAACAAAATGGTCTAGCTGGCGTAAAATGTGACCACCGTAAATATCATAACCAATATCATGATGCATTTGACAACTCCAAAGTCCATACATCCATTTTAGCCCGCACAGCACATGCCTATGCACTCTGATTATCAGATGTCTAGAAGAGACCTCTGACGCATAACTGTTCTAATTAAAAATTCTGACCAATCACAGGCTGTTACTTTCAGGATGTGAATGAGGTCAAGTGATCAATCCAAGCATTGCTTAAGATTTGCAGACTGTCAGTCTGCACTTTTCTATGCTTATAAAACGCAAATAGAAGCATATGTGTCTATCCTACTGGTTTGAATGGTCTACGTATAATAACGATTATATATATATATATATATATATATATATATATATATATATATATATATATATATATATATATATATATATATATATATATATATATATATATATATATATATATATATATATATATATATATATATATATATATATATATATATAAGTTTAATTAAGAATTAGGTCCCATGAATTAACAAATTATGATAATCCAATCTCTGGTGAAACATATCAGAGGCCAAATTGACCTCTGATACTCAAAATGATGCCTATGGTGTTACTGACGAGCTTTAAAATGGCACCACCCTAGCCTGACCCCTACGAAATTCAAAGTTAGACCTCGGGCGGGGTCACGCGCCGAGCCCACGAGTGGACGGGCAGTTCAGAGACACGAACCTCAAAGTCTCCCGATCAATTCTCAACTTATCTTGATATATGACACACGAATCAGTATCTTTAAGCTAGTTTTATTAGTGAGTCCCAATGCCCTACGCCATGTGGATTTTCTACGATTACAAGTTACGGTGGTCACATTTTACGCCAGCTAGACCTTTTTTGTTTGTTTGTTTGTTTGTTTGTTTTTTAATTGTGCTGATCACAATTCACGTAATAACGTAAATCATGACAGGTCACAATTTATGGTTATGACAGGTCACAATTTACGGCCGGTTATATGCTACGGTTTGGTTTTTGGTTTGGTTTGGTCTTAACACCAGGGATTAAACAAAATATGTCTCTGTTAAAATGTTCAATAGCTTGTAATAAGCGATTGCGCGGTGATTTTGTAGAACTGTCAGCTGCCAACTACGGCGTCCTGGGAGTTCTTGCGTTTGGGGCCGTTGTGGGAGGACTCGGGGAGTCAATATCCACGTCTATCAGGGGACTCTCACCCTGGAGAAGGAAAACAGCACCGAATGAATCAAGAATCACCGACATGACGTGAATAATTGCATGTTGTCTTTCGGTATGAAAAATATTGTTATTTCAGAAGCCGGCGTAAATGAGGTCGTTATTATTCATATGAACGAAATTTGTTTCACTTGAATGTAATGAATATTGTAATGTGTTGTATTACTTTTACTTTTTTAATTTTATCAGCACCATGCGATACTGTTAACCGTTTTCCAGTTGTGCTCCTTTACATTTTTGCTACAATTATCATGGTTTTTTTACATCATTATTTTAAAATGACTGCCGTGTAATATAACATCCTTTAGTAGGCCTATATCAGGCATAACACGTATAGTTTAAATGATTGAATTTAAAATAAATTCATAGTGTCCATATATCTAGAACTATCTATTTGCAAACTACCATATTAAGAACAAAGGTATATATTTACCCTAACATAATATCCATGCTCCTTGGGTGTGAGCATGGCTATACGAGCTGCTCCGGGCTTTCTGCTCATTGCAGTTGAGTAGGGAGGTGTCATTCGTCCATACTCATTATCATAGGAGGATCCTGAAATAAAGTGTAGACTAGTCTGATTTTCAGGAAATCAAACACCCTGAGTATTTAGATATATTATTTTCATCTTTCACAGCACAAAATAATTTATAAATGTTTGACAGTTTCGTCTTCTACTGCAGACATTTTCAAAAACACTACTGCACAGGGCAGATCACGGTTTACGGCCGCTGTCCCCGCCTGCGGCAAGCACTGGATCTGACTCTCGCAAGCTGGTTGGCCCCCTCATCTCTGTTCATGGTCTGACTGTGCATCCGGATGTGAACTGCTTCCTTGATCGCTCTAGTCCTACCATCACTCTCTCTGTCTAGAACTGTCACCCTCTTCCGATCAATCTTGTGATTTTCTTTATTGACGAAATCTGTGATGGCACTTTTGTTGAATTCTGTAGCAGACTCTCTTTTGGCAGCTCTGGTGAAATTCAACTTTCCATGTTGTTCAACGTCTTTCTGATGTTCTTTTATTCCAATGCCCAGATTTCTTCCTGTTTCCCCGATGTGAAATTTGTCACAAGATCCACAAGGAATCTTATACACCACTTCACATTTCTCACTCATCTCTACTCTATCTTTTGGGTGCACCAACAAATTCCCGATTTTCTGAATGGGCTTTACAGCAGTTGCCACCTTATGCTTATTCAAGATTCTTGTAATTCCTTCAGTGACACCCTTTACATATGGTAGAATCACTAGGCCTTTTGATTTCACTCGGTCTTGATCTTTCTTTCTCTTCTCTTTCTTTCTCTCCATCTTCTCAGCTAATGTGTGCTCTATTTTGAGTCTAAGTCATCAAAATGCACACTTTCATAGTGGCTGCAAGCATTGAAATACCGCCCATACTTTTATAGCTTATTGCATCACAATAATTCCTTCGATTTTTCCGACATACATGTACAATACCTAACATATGACGCATTTAAGTTTTTGAGTAAGCAACGTTAGTAATTTGTAATTGCCAATTATTTTACTTGTACTTCTAGATGATTGGTAAATTTTCAATTGGGTAAGAAAACGTGTTGAGATAAGAATTGATGAAACTTACCAATTCCTACTTTTGACATATTTGACCGGAACTGGTAAGCGCGGTCTCTCGGATTGTGTCTTAGATCAAACTCCTCTGCTTTTGCATTCTTTGGCGGTTCCTCATATGGAGGAGGATTGCTGGATATTAGAAAGATAATTACATACATGAAAGAGCAGAATCAGGAGTTTGGTCAAATTGAACTAAATCTAACATTCACATGCAGTGTAGCAGGCAGATTTATTTTAAACGTTTGTACATTAGAAGCATGCGTATTTATTTCCTTTACTCAATATTTGAATGACAATTACATGTTTGGAAGTTTTATGTCATTCGTACACTTCAAACTAAAACACAGAAAATAATCATCGTTCAATCAAGCATTATGAAATGAGAAATCTTAACTGTGATGTTTTAGACGTGTTTAAAATGCTATATTCTTGCGTTTTTATTGTGCAAAATCAATGATGCCGGAACAGTATTACTAATACTACATAGCATAGGTAAAATGGTGACAAATTTGTCTAAAACACCAGACACATCCTCGTGTATAACACAATACTACAGATGGCAGTCCTTACCTCCAGGGCCTGCTTTTGGGTATCCCCCTGTTTGTCCACCAGTCTGGGGCCGTCCACCCCCGGCAGGCGATACAGCACCGGTAGAGGGCGTAGGCGAGCAGGGCGAGCACGAGGAGAAAGGCGATGATCGAGAGGATGCAGGTGGTGGCCAGGCCCTCGGGAGTGTCCAGCCACCAGTTGATCTCCACGTCCTCTTGCCACGGGCATTCTTGGTAGGCAGACACCTGCATTTAGAGATTTGGTTCATGATTTCTGTAGTAGAGTAATATCTATTATCTCTTCATTTCACCAAGAGATCATACCGCAGCGACACCTCGAGGTACGCGGTACCAGGGATTAGAAAATAAGAATATCCTGGATGATAAAAAATTGACGCCGCAAGCATATACTGCTTCAGGATTTGGGCACTTTTTTCCATACCCACGCACCTACGGATTGTAGCTCCCGGAAGTACCATCCTCGACTAAATTACGCTGCGGAAAAATGATCCTGTATGCCGCTGTGGCGTCCCAATGCATCGAGATATACTGCGGAAGCCCAACACACTGTTGTGGTGTCCTTTTATTTGCGCTGCGGTACAGAGCAGCCAATCCGTACCGCAAGCACGTTCCAATATGCTGTTGCGTGTAGAGTGGAAATGGTACCGCAGCAGCATTGGCCAGGCATGAAACATACGATTTTAACATGGGAAAATACAACGCACCAGCACGCGGTGTCATTGTGGACACCAAAGCGGTACGAATTATGTTGACACAGTGTTAATTGGTGCTGTTGCGCCATTTTACCCATGACTTTTTGCAAGCGGTTCGGAAAAAACCTTTTTGCACTCTGCGCCGCAGCAGTGTGGGAGTGGTATCCAACTAGTCTCTGCCACAAGATTGATTCATGAAACCTGTACCACTACTACATCTCTAATCACAATATGTGGATAATGGGACTAATGCCGGTTTACATATTCATATATGTAGCTGGATGCAGTAAGGAAATTCCGATTATGATAATGTGCAGTAATAGTGTACATTACCTTTAAAGTGTATTTAGTGGACACAATATGCAGTATTCTTTGAAAAAGCCAAGTAGGCCTGGTAAAAATGCGATTCCATGAACTGCGTGTATGTACAATTTCCAAATATGAATGATATCAAATTGTTCAATCTTCTCCCTTTCACATCTTGTAGCAAGCAAATTTCAACCACGACGGACATAGCTGAAGACAGATTTTTTACAACCCTAGGCTCCCATTTGACTATATCAAGTGGCCCTAAAATTGATATTGACACACAAAAAACAAGGCAAATGCCCATCACATGATTTTATGTGCCTGCACCAATCTATCCACTTGCCTTGGCCACGGGGTACTTTAGTATGACGTTGTACAGCGTGGAGCTGAGGGCGGTGCCATTGTTGGTGTGCATGAGGGCGAGCAGCCGCGGCACGTGCACGTAGCGCTTGGTCACCAGGATTTGGTCAATGCTGTCTGTGGTGGAGTCCTCCAGGTACAGCAGGGTCAGCTGGGCGGTAGCGCTAAAACCAATGGCAATGCAAATGTGCTTATTTACATTCACAATTTACAGTTTGTCGTACTCTGGAGACTTTACATCTACACCAGAAATTGGCATTCGTGTCACAATATCTTTCTCAACTCCCTGGTGAGTATTCAGCACATCACTACCGTAGTGCAGACGTGCTAATCAGTCACATGATTAGCGTTCACTAGCTTGACCTGTTCCTATTTAACATATAGGTACCACGTATGCAGTGTGTAACCTGTTGGAGGTAAGTTTGCTTTACCCCAACAACAATGTGATGAAAATACCTAATTCAACACATTACTGAAATTCCAAATCGTCCCAATTATAATTATTACAATTATGAAAGAACAACCAAAACACGCAATGTGTTCAAGTCTTACTTGGCATTGGATGACGATGCGAATGTCTCTGCCGGCAGACCATTGATGTACACCAGGCGGGCCACGGCCGTCTCCAGCCCGGGGACCTTGTTCATTTCCTGCCTGAAGGCCTCCCTGCTTGCCGCGGTGGAGAAGGCTGATGGCTTGAGGTTCACGTCCACATTGAGCAGGCACTCACAGGCGATGTAGGTGTCCACACGAATACTCTCAGACCTATAATACAGTAGAATCTCCAATTAAGACCACGTCTCTATTGAGACCACCTCTATAATAAGACCACTTTTCCCAGTCCCAAACCTTCATAAAGCTACCAAAATGAACCTCTGTTCTATTCAGACCACCTAACACTGTTCACAGTGGGGTCCTAATAGAGAGGTTCTACTGTACATTATCTTGTTAGTAGAAATACGTGTACATGAACTATACGAATTGTCACGTGACACTAATATATCTAATGAGTGTATATGGTACACATGCACAGATTATTTAAATCTTTATGTTTACACTTATTTCAGTTTATGCTAACATCTACTTCCACGGGCTTACAATGAACCCATCTGCGGTGATCCGTTGTCTTTCACTTTGCCGGCTAGCTCGTACGTGGTGTAGGCGTTGATCTGCATGAATGGCTGAGCCACACTGATCACGCCTGTGCTCAAATCCACGGCGAAGTAGTCACTGGGGATTGTTAGGTAAAAGTTGAGGGGGTATATCGTATCTGGAAAGAGAATGGAATAAACTTGGTTTTCTCGTATAGTAACAAAAAATGAATTGGAGTTGTCAAGAGCGTTTAATTAAACCTTCAATACATAGCCTATAATGCAATAACCCGGGAAAATCTAAGATGCAATGCTGTGCTATGCAGTATAAATATCAATATATAATGATGAAGATTAGTGTCTATGTATGTTGAGTGTAAATTTGAAGGTTACCAATGTCTGGATCCTGTGCCTGCAGCCTTCCCACAGCCTCCCCAATCTGTGCATCCTCACGAACCTCAAAGTTCCAGAAGGACTTAGTGAGACCAGGCGGGTTATCATTCACGTCTGTGATAGTCACTGTAACCTGAAACCGTACGCGGAATCCCTTGTACAATCACACCGTATTGCAAATGTATGTTCACGCATATCGGCCATAGAGCAACTGGATACACCAAGTCACTCCATGAAAGCGAACTAAATGCATGTATCAAAACAGCATCAAGTGGCTTTGCTTGTGTATGTTACATTGTATATCGTAGAACCTCCAATTAAGACCACCTCTCTATTGAGACAAACTCTATTATAAGACCACTTTGCACTCTGTACAGAGACCACCTCTCTATTGAGACCACCAACACTGGTCCAAGGAATGGTCCTAATGGAGAGGGTCGCTCTGCTGTATAAAGATTAACTAATAATAAAGAACAATAAATTGCACCCACATATGCAGTACCGTTCAGTCCGTCTGTGTCCGTGGCAATGACTGTAAAGTTGAGTACTCCCAATGCCTCCCTATCTAGTGGCTGCAGCAGTGTTACCACACCAGTGTCGGGGTCAACTCGACAGTACTTCTCTCCGTCTTCTTCCAGACTGAACGTAAACTTTCCATTGTCTCCTGAATCTGGGTCGAATGCTTGTACGGTTACAAGCTGAAAAAACAGGCAAATCCTAAATACGCTTAGTTCTAGGCCAAGAAGGTGTGTGCGGATAAAAATGGAGAAAATGGTTGTTGGACTAATTAATACAAATCTGTTGTCATGTTTTGCACGTCTTTAACTATACTGTTACTGGTCATTGCATGGATAACTGTCCAGTATCGATTTGCTCATGGGAAGAGGCATCAGTGTGTATATTGTTCATTCATTGCCAATGCGACGAAGTAGCATTGGTACCAATAGTTAAAAGTGAAATTGTTTCTTTTGAAACGACGTTATAAATCATAATGATAAGCACAATTGATAGACATGAATGCATGCGTATTCATGTCAGATTTCAGTAGATGTAGTTGTGTCATATTTTAGTTTATACTTGGAATTAAGATTGAATTGAACCTACGTCAATATCACCAGGCTGGTTTTCTTCAACTTCAGCAAGAAATGTAGGATACAGAAATGTGGGAGGGTTATCATTAATGTCTTCTACACTCACAACGATATAGGTTACGTCATCAAGACCCTCTTTATCGGAAGTTGTAACCTCTGCAATAGACAATTCAAGGTGATAAGGGTTCAGCATGCCCCATTACTGTAATGCTGCATTTGCATCACCATAAAATGTGCACACTGTGATAAATATCGTAAAAACTAAACTGAAATGCATTTGAAAACAATACTTCAAAAAGTACCCAATGTGAATATTCTTGGTTCCCCAGGATTTTCATAATCAAGGTGTGCATTGATGGCTAACACTGGACCAGGATCCATGCGGAAATAAGATGAGTAGGACCCGGATATATCCAGACTGTACAGAAGATTCTCTCCAGCATCTGGGTCGTCAGCAATGATCGTGATTCCAGATATGACGTCACTCAAACTCTGGATCAAATTCAGCGAGTATATTACTTCTGTTACACTCTTTAGTTGTGTGTTGGTGTTTGGGGTGGGGGAGAGATCTACTGGCACAATTACTGTGACTAGGTGAAAGAATGGGTTTGGGGAAGTGATAAAGTATATACTAGAGCATAAGCCAATCCTCTAAAGGATGCCCTGGGTACCATGGTCTATGTGGTTATTAGTTACACTTTCTATATAAGTGTTAATGGATCAGTAGTTTACACCACCACCCAAAAAGAATACAGCAAATCATTTACCGATTCCTCTGGTACACTGGCATATTGCACTTTAATATCAAAGCTTGGCTCCTCGTTGACATCCTCGATATCCACAGTGAGAGTTCCTGATGATGAAAGACCACCCGAATCCTCTCCAACCACCACAACCTTGATGAAAGCAATTGTACTCACAGTGTAGACTTATATTACCCATTGTTTTAAAAATCAATCAACTGTGTATATATGACCGACACCAATGTTTATTGTCCTTTGCTTTGTTGTGATTGACAAACAAATAAGATAATTGTGAATGTTTGGGCCATATGTAAAAGCCACAATACCTGGTATTGCGGAATATTTTCAAAATCAAAAGCAGGATTTGCAGTGACCTTTACTTTCCCATCTGAAAATATAGTAATAAGCTTATGTAACAATATACATAGATAATATTTTTAGTTTAGAAAACATAGGCCTATCGCTTGTGTTGGTTCAAATAATTGTTAATCTTTATAGTATTTGTAATTGTCAGGATCTGAAAATATCAGGATTACTAGGAAACACACTGGAAACAATATTATTTTTGCTAAACTTACTTGAAGCATCTATGCTGAACTTCCCATCACCACTGCTTGGAGTCACCCTTAAAATGTCAAATGAAAAGGAGTCTCCAAGATCCACATCAGTTGCTGCCACCTGAACAAAGAGACAGAAAATACAATCATATTCCAAGCTGGAAACGTGGTAAAGGATGTAAGGACACAAAATAGCACGGAACCTCATTTCGTAGTACACGCATGTCCGTCGGCGTTGGCATATAGGTACCTCACTGTCAAACATTCAAATCTATCTAAATGCCCAACTTAGAGCATGGGCCCCAGCATCATGGGAGGGGTGTGTAGTATATATATTTCAATGACATTCAATTACAAACTCCACACCATACACATTACTACTATTAAATAGAAAGTGTACCTAATAACCACATAGACCAAGGTAGCCAGGGCATCCTTTATAGGCTTGCTTTTTGCCCTAGTATATACTTTATGACTTCATATTATTGTAAAAAGTTGGCACAGTCCTATTCCTTTAAAATTTAAATAGTTCCACCAATATTTCA
>CM032665.1:33242974-33285917 GCA_019095985.1 Streblospio benedicti | reverse complement strand
TAGTGACTTGTCGCAAAACATCGTACAATTAAGTGTTCAGATGATTTCCAAATTTGTGCATATAATTATGTTGTGTATTCATCTGCTCATGCCGTATGCATAATGATGCGCTGGTTTAAACATTCTTTATTTTAGGCATAGATTAAGAACTTTCAACTGTTCCATTAGTTGTCTTGAGTATGAAAAACGATACATCAAGCTATGTATATCAGACTGTCCCAGAGGACCTCAAAAGAACGCGGGTTTCTGGTCACGTGGCCGTCCACTCCAGCATCCACAATGTCCTCGTTTACGTCAAACGATATCTTGAGATATGGATCCACTCATGAGTTTCTTGACATACATGTAGGTGGCAAAACTTCGTGGTGATTTCGTGATAATGACCACATGCTCCCACTAGTTTTGTGTTTTTTGTTGTTGTTGTTGTTGTTGTTGTTGTTGCTGCTGCTGCTGCTGCTGCTGCTGCTGCTGTTGTTGTTGTTGTTGTTGTTGTTGTTGTTGTTGTTGTTGTTGTTGTTGTTGTTGTTGTTGTTGTTGTTGCTGTTGTTGTTGTTGTTGTTGCTGTTGTTGATGTTGTTGCTGTTGTTGATGTTGTTGTTGTTGTTGTTGCTTGTTGTTGATGATGATGATGATGATGATGATGATGATGATGCTGCTGTTGCTGTTGCTGTTGCTGTTGCTGTTGCTGTTGCTGTTGCTGTTGCTGTTGCTGTTGCTGTTGCTGTTGCTGTTGCTGTTGTTGTTGTTGTTGTTGCTGTTGTTGTTGCTGTTGCTGTTGCTGTTGCTGTTGCTGTTGTTGTTGTTGTTGTTGTTGTTGTTGTTGTTGTTGTTGTTGTTGTTGTTGTTGTTGTTGTTGCTGTTGTTGTTGTTGTTGTTGTTGTTGTTGTTGTTATTGTTGTTGTTGTTGTTGTTGTTGTTGTTGCTTTGTTGTTGTTGTTGTTGTACCAGTACACATAAGGATGATTTCTTGGGCGAATGAATGGCTATTCTAATCCAACTTAGTATGAGAGAGAATGCATAACAATGTATTGGTCACGAGCGTTGTTATCATAAGATATATGGCAATTTAGCAAGTAAATTATGAAGTCGATTAGTGATACATATATGTGTAGTCTAGACCAATCCTACTTTTCAAGATCTAAGAAAACAATGGTTAATTATAATTTATGGCCTACATTTGATGAAGGGTATGTCAATATTCTTATGTCACCGAGTTCTGAAAAATCTCACCAGCAATATTACTGTTGCTTTGTTGGGGAAAAAAGCATAAATGAACACTAGTAAATACACACGATGTGATTCCTACCCGTGTGGTAACCACAATAGGTCTACGCGAAGATTTCTCCCGGAGAGTAATGTTTACATTCAATTACCAACTCAAATGATTTTGTTTATAATTATTAAAATGACATTATTAACCTCTCTTCGATGCGTGTATGTTTAACTCTTTTTTATTTTTATTTTTAATTCAGGGTGTGTCTGGATGATAAACAAATAAATATGGAAGATCAAATGTAAACACGTGTCTGCCGTGGAACACACATTAATCATGATTATGTCAAATCTGGTTATTTACGGTAATATTCAGTGCGAAAAAATTCATCAAGCCCAGCTAATTGAGTAGAAACGTTTGAACTGTTGTCCAATGTCAAGATCAAATCTCAATAATGAGGTCTCGCTCCTCCCGGAGTGAACACGTAAATGTCTTGTGGTGGCTCCTCTATTAAGTTTCTGGTGGTATTTTTTCTGTCCATTTTTTCTATTTTTGTATCAATACATGGCAATCATTTTAACGTTCAGCTATAAAACTTGTTGTGTTGAACTGGATTTCAAAAACACATATAGACCAGAAATACGCATCCATCGTACTGTGCAAGTGCAATTTTACATGTTTATATTTTTCAACTTACGTGTAAGTTTCGATGTCACTAGATGTGTGTTACAATTTACATAATGTCCACATGCAGTGACAGTAGAGTGCATTTTGTGTCTGGCGATAATGTGTTTTAAGACAGTGGTCTCTGCAGCAGCAGACGATATTGATCCAGGTTGTGATTAATGAAGTCTAGGGGAGTCCAGCGGTGGCGGCCGCCGCGGCATACTTTGTATACGGGACAGTGACTGATGACAGTCCATTATTCATTCCAGTTTCCGCTATTATCGTACTTTTGAGTACGTTGTGATTTATAATGCTTGTCATTATCAGTTATTACGTCATATTGTCTCGCTTTTCTGGCCAGTCTTTGGACATGATTAGATTCTGATTTTTGCTGAGGAATGTGTTGGATATGAGTGTCTTCTCACTTCCTTTTGAGCGGGGTTTTATCATTTCGCAGTCAAACTATATGAAATTAATGGTTATTAACACTTCGTATTAAACTGGATGCACGGGTGAGGTGTTACAATATTCGCGATATGTGCAACTTAATACGTTAGACAGATCCCCCATTTTCTACAGCAACGCATCCAAGGATGTGAACGAACCCATGACCTTGTCCGATAGATATTGTATTACTACTTATATAGTCTATCATTGGTGACGTAATTGTTCTCCATTTGTAAGACCTTATTCATTGTATGTTACTGGCCCACTGGTTGGCAATGTTTCCACAGATGAACTCACCATGTGTTTGATCGCCCTCGTTCGCTGGACCTCATTCCCGCTGGAAAATAGAACACTCATTTATTTATTTTGTCCAGAGACCTCCTAATCTCCTTAAAGTGAGTAAAGTAATTGACACGATTTTATGAAATTTCATAGATATCAATCTATGATCAAAGGGCACAATTTTAGAAATCTTCGTGACAAATCCTTTCTTAATGTACGCACGAATAAATGTTATCTCTGTATTATTGGTAGATAACGTAATCACAACAACGACATTCAAGTGTAATCAGATAGGTAAGTTATGGCAAACTATATTACATATTTATGTTTTATGATAACACTTTTTTTGCCGGGGGGGGTCTGTAGATATTTATCAGCTATCAGCTTCAGTTGATCCTTTGCATGTTTGTAGCACATCGAGTATATGGTGGCTCAGCAATAACTATTTGGACATTACTCAACGGGTCTACTGCACTACTGCATTTTCTTTTCATACATACACATTGCAGGAGTTATAAAAAGGATTGTCCGCATTCCCAGGTACAATGTGCAGCCATGTGTTCGGCGTAGAAAGTGCACAGGACGCTTTACATTTTTGTATTTGCGTGTACAAACATCATTGAATTTTCACTCGCTGACCCCTCTTCTTAAGTGTAAAATCTAGTGCTGCCTGTGGTTTCTAGGACACTCAAGTGCATGTTGGCGAATGCAAGTGTTGTGTACCTAGGTGTGGGGTAGCGAGTAATTCAGCGTGGGCAATGGGTCGCATTGTTTGTTTCGAGTGTTTATCATAGTAATGATCTTGTGGTACATAAGTATCTTAAACTAATCTTTATATCAGCAGTGATTGACTCAACGATTAGATAGTTCACGAACATGAACGGTACAACCTTTAGTAAATACGAGCTATCCAATATGTAGATTTTATCATTGTAATATAAGACATTATGATCCCAGTTACTTTCTTTAGAAATGCCAAGCTTGACAAATAAACGTTAAAACGGTATATGTGTGAGGCGTAATCACACCCTACAGTTAACTTATGTTCTAAAATCATATTTCAATTACAAAATTCGGTTGGACAAGATTTAGTGCATATAGGTGGGTCTAAATAGTACTATCATACGTAGGGGTGGTCAAACACTTCTTTTTACAGGAACCATGATTATTTATAGTAGTTTCTTAGTTGACAAGAACGACTTTAACACAGGCGTGTGAGTGAGTGATAACTCAAAAATGAAAACTTGTTTCAGCAATGAACACCATCATAGCAAGTAAGCAACACGTTGTAATTATGCAGTCACATTTACTGAATAGCATGACAAGGATTAACAAATCGGTGTCCATAAACTCCCACTGTTCCTATTTTTCAATATCTATTCATTCGTGAAAGCAAATAGTTTCAAATATTTTTGACCCTATTTTGAGGATTCTACTTAATTGGGAAAGGAAATTCATAATGCCACTATGTTTTAACTTGAAATATTATTACTATATATATTTAGAGTCCCTCCTTTTTACGTGCAGATGTAGCAAGCCCGTCATTTTTAATCGTTAGTGCCCCAACCCCAACCCCAACCCCAACCCCTTTCTTCCCTTCCCGTTCAGGGCGTGTATGTCAGCATTTTTTCATATATTTTTGCTTATAATAAGGTCACTATAATGATTGTTTATTTGTTTGTTTGTTTTTTGTTTTGTTTTTTGTTCGTTGTCTTTGGTTTTTCCTTTTTTTAATTATGGAAAATATACCATAAAATGTTGATTTCATCGTGTTATGCGATGATGACTCATTGCCAATCTTAGATAAAGGAGTGATGTAAAGGTTGGATTTCAACGTAGAATGGCATATTTTTTTCTCTCAATGATCCGGGGGTAAAATACTCCAGCTCTGCATTCGTGAAAAATGTCAGCAAACGGTGCACTCCCATTCACATTGCATTGGTTGAAGACCGTCTGCTGACTGTGGCTGTTTCTCGCTGTTATGGGACAATATTTTCTCCTGATTATATCCCGTCGGTGTCTTTTACATCAGACGACAAAGTAGACCTGTCACGAAGCTTCCTCTTTCATGTTCAATGTGGTGGTGGCAAGACCCAGACTCATTATCTCCAAGTTGTATATTCTGTTATTACATTGTTATGCATCCTCGTTGAGAAGTACATATGTATGAAACTTGGCTACTGAAGTTAAAAATAATGAGATGGGCCATCTTGTATAAATAAAAGGGTATAGCATGTATCAAGTAGCGGTATCTGAAATCATAAACACGATTTCCAATGCAACTTGACACTGGTATATGAATTACTGTAACAGTCGTTTGGTGGCAGACACTATTTTTATTTTAAAAAAAGAAAAGAAAATCTTCAAATAGGGTCTTACAAAATAAATCACTGTCCATAGTAAAAGAAAAAACTAAATTACATCAGCCCTATACCATATCATTTATTTCTCAAATCAAAACAACATAACAAGAACAAAGAAAATGCATTGAGTGGCAATTGCGAAGTTGTCAGATTCTGGTAAATTGCGTTTGTATGAATCTCTTTTATGGTCGCCATACAATTTCGCCCCTAAAACAGAGCTTGTGTATCAAATATTCGTGTCGACAGCATTGCCTTTGAAGGGAACATGACAAGGTCTCCCCATAGCACATCATTGCATTGGTGGCGTTATTGCTTTACACTTTGAATCCAACAGTAATGTGATAGTTACTTCGGCCACTAAATAACTAGAATATTATCTACACAGAGCTTTACGACTTTATAGACTTACGAACCATCCAGTAGTTTGGGCGTGAATTACTACTGTGATACTTGATTAACGATTCGTTCTACAAGGCTAGACGGCAATGGTAGATATAGATATAATAGATAATAGACATCAATGGATTTAGAACATCGGACGCTTACCCGTGTAGTAACGCATCGCCGAGTTTTTACGTTTAGATAACTGATGTAAATTGCCATTCCTCCTACTGCACACGACTGTGATTCAAACCACATCTACAGTTGACGACGTCACGTATGGTCTCTCATAGAGACATCCGTATACCCATACAGATACAGTGGGAGCTCTCCCATTGTGCAAGGTGACTCATCATCAAGATGACCGCTACATGCCAGGGAGCAAACACGTTTATCAGTTAAATCTAAGAGTTGAGCAGCAGCAGCAGTTCTTCTCATTATTATTTTTCTTCTCGTCTGCTATCTGCTGTATGAATTTAAGTCAAAATTTGGGAGAAAAACAGGTGCAAATAATTGTAAAAATTGTGAAAACGTTATTTAAGGCATTTTTTACATTTTTTCTATTCAAATTCACATCAAATATAACAGACGATAATAAAAAATTTCGAAAAAAACACACGCGGTAGCTAGCAGAGTCCAATGCAGTCGGCGACTCCTTAACACGCATACAAGGGAAAAGAGAACGCGTTGATAACGAGTGTCCCGCGTGGCACCCGCCAAGGGCTACAGCACCGGGATCAGACTGATTAGCGGTATTACGTCGCCGCGCTGCTCATACATTTTCATAATGAGGCTAATTTGTCAGCGTCTCTCGGTCTTGGGACACGTCCACACCCCGGGATGAACGCATCTATCGCAGATATAGTATAATGAATTTGGACATTAATAATAACATACCAAAGCCTAGGCCATTTAGCCCGAGATAGGGTGGAGTTGATTGAAGCAGCATACCATGAAGTCTTGCTGTTTGGGAAGCGTAGCAGATCTAGAATGTCACCAGAAAGTGGTTATGGACTTTGGAGACTTATGGGCTATAAGGCGAATCATGTGCACCCCGTGGTTGAGTTATTTCAGTACCTGTTTAAAAAATGTATGAGATTGCTGCGAGTGCTGCCAGCGCCCTTCTGCACCTGACTGGTCAAAGTTAGAACTTCGCTCTAGCAACCTTGGTGTGTACCAGGTCCTAGGCATTCAGCCCCCACCCTGGTGAGCAGTCAAGGATACACTTGCAAAAGCTACACTCTCAATTTGCTTTGCGGCCTAGGGGCGGGGTGGGGGCATAGCTATGCAAATATTCACTTCACTGTATCATACCTTATCCAATGAAATTAGAACCACAGTTCGTCAATACAGACAATGTATTACGTAACTGCAACTAATATGAATCGGAATATTCACCAAATTCTCTAAATATCAAACTCAGCCCCTTATTTTACGGTGTCTATTAACCGACAAAATGTAATACCAATACTTGTGACTACCGGACCGGTATCAATAAAGGGTTGTCTCTGCGTAAAAGGATGTATTTTTAGACATAACACTTGGTGACTTTAACCTGTAACACATACACTCGGGTATGTCCACACCATAGGCGTTGACGAAAGCAACTTGACTATTTGTAAAAAACATCATGTACATCTGTATATTGTTCACCACAATTTTCGTCGTTGTGCTATTATTTTTGTATAGGAAATACAAATATTCGCTTCGGATTTTGGATGTTACTCACAGGGCAGTTTTCATAACAGGTACATTATATTTATATTACATATTTGAATATCAGCCATTTTCAATGTATTGGTTTTGAATATGTTAAGATGGCATGTATATGTATCTGCCAAATATTAACATGTAATACATACAATTTAATCCACTGTTAATATTATTTGTAGCTTGTAAGTTACATTGGGTAACAAGTTACCTATCGAGTATTTACAAAGACTAAGCCAGGCCCGTCACACAGACTAAAATAGTGAAAAGGCAAAAAGTGGACATCACAAGTTTCCAATATGTGTATAATTGATGAAATAGATCAGGGCATCTTTTATCAATGTAAAATTTAAAAAATCTGAAAAAGTGGTAAGGCCATGGCCTTACCAGCCTGAGCGTGTGTGACAGCCCTGCTAAGCAGTGGTATTAATTGATTTGACAGCATTTAATTGAATTTGATGTCGATGACACACTATTTACGATGCTATTACTTCAAGGATAGTTTCTCTAGGATAAGTTCATATGAGTTTACAACGGGAAAAAATGATTTCATCTCCGCAGTTGTAATTAATTACTCTTTTTTTTAATTTGCTAAATTGTCATTTTTAACAAAATCCGATGCGAAAGTGCCTGTGTGTCAGCATTTAGTTATTTTACATTTTGCTTATTTATTCTGAAAGTGAATGTGTTACTTCATTCACTTTTTTCATCGAGTGCAGTCATTGTTTTCACTACTTCCTATCATGAAGTTTATCATAAACATAGAGCATGTAGCAACCTAACACTGGTTTAACCGACTGTTTTGAACACTGTTCGTTCTGAAGTCTGTGTTAAATAATGTATCCTTGAAGGAAGTTGCCCTTCATATCCAAGCATCCGTTAAGTGCGTAACTATATAAATAGGTATTATAAACGTATCAAGCATAAGGATCAAACTGTGGCATGCTAGAAGTATTTATGTATATTTGACAATTGAACTAGCGAAAAAAGTAAACCATGTGGAGATTCAAATGGAATAACATTTCTATATAAACGCTGTAATGTTGTGTTTATGGCAATTGACGCCTAACTTGTTGGTTTGATTCCTTCACATTGCCAATTTATGGCCATCCTTCCCTACACTCACAACAACTTCTACCCTAGTGGGTCAGCGTCCCGCTTGTGGTGTTTATAAAGACTTGCTTTGAATGACCTTCTGGGAGGGGTCGATGTCTTTTACGAAAGGTTTCCCGTGTACGAGCACGTGCGTTTGAAAACGTCATGCTATAAATGTCCATCGTGGGAAATTTTGTTCAAGTAAGATTTTTTCAATTATGAAGACATTTTTTTTTCTTTTTTTGCTTTGCTAAACAAAGACGAGGTCGTTTTTAGAGAAGGTAAGTCATACTAAGAGTATGAGTAATAAGGTATTTTGATAACAATGCAGATGAAATTAAATGTATCAAAATGAACCTCTGCATAAAGACCAACCTCTCTACTGAGACCGCCCAGCACTGGTCCCAAAGGTGTTCCTAGTAGAGATATTCTATTGTATATCATAAGGGCAACGTATTTGTATGAGTTATTGATTTGTGTCATCGCAATTCTACGTAAACAGGTCTAGTGACCGTACGGTTGCAGGTTGTGACAGCGGGTTCGGCCATGGCCTGGCGCGGCGGCTGGATAGCCTCGGCGTGCCTGTGTACGCGGGCTGCCTCACGGCGGCCGGCGCCAGCAGGTACAGTAGCTCTTGTTCTAGCAGCCAAACAAGATTGGCCTGGTGACTTCAACATATTGTAATATGTAAACAGTATATACAACAGGATTAGGCAGCAGTTACAATGCGATATAAGCCCATATAGGATCAAGCTTACGCATACTGTCCAGAAAACCATGTTTTCATATCGTAGGAAACATGCTCCTCCTCGATCTGCAGCTGCTCATATGTCAATATTGAAATTGTGTAAACTGGTATGTGTGTACAAAAAATAGAAACGCATCAACTACATTACGGTTCGTTGACGAGCTGACTCCTATGGATGGTGCACCATTTTCCTGTGTTGTTGCAGTTTGCAGGCGGAGTGCTCGAGCCGGTTGAGCACGGTGCTGGTGGACGTGGGCTCGGGGGAGTCGGTGCGGCAGGCGGCGGGGGCGGTGCGGGCGGCCGTGGCGAGCAAACGGCACGGTGAGGGGGTATTTCACGGTAAAATACGACCAGCCGTAAATTGTGACCGGTTATGATTTACGGCTTCCAAAAATGGTCTAGCGGCCGCAAAATGTGACCACCTTAGATTGTAATCACGCTCAGGAACCTAAAAACGTCTTACACTCTGGCGTAGGGCAGTGGGACGGTCACCAATAGAAAGAGCTTGAAGAGTAGATACTTTTCATGTATCATACTTCTAGAAGTGACCGAGAATGAAGGAGTTGAAACTCGCGTCTTCATTGGTGCCCGTCCACTCGTAAGGTCGGTAAATGAGCCCATCCGGCCCGATGTCTAACCTTGACCGGGCGTGGGTCATTTACGCCATGTAATTCGTGTAATAATCATAGAAATAACACTTAAAGTAGCATTATTGTTTATCAAACAATTTGATATTACGCATGTACGACAAGAAACGTTTTGCTACAGATGTGTCAGTGATTGTAACGTTGGTTTTATTCCGTCATACAGTTCTGTGGGCGGTGGTTAACAACGCCGGGATACTGGGTTCAAACGGTACTACGGAAATGTCGACACGGCAGGATTATCTGAATGTCATCAATGTAAGTAACCGGGATAATAAATTTTGATACGTGAAATCTGCAGTCATACAACTGCGACTATGGCAAAATTGAGCAAAATTTTAATGTCGGGTGATAATTTAAATTGAGTGTAGACTTGGTTAATCTAAGCGGGGTGATTTTATTGAAAATTGCATACGATTGTGCCAATTTTAACTTTGCGAAATACATGTTTTTTGGCATGAAAAAATTGACTTGTGTCTATAAATTTGGAAGAATGACATAGTCCATGTCTATAAATTACAAATGAAACAACGTTAATTTGTGTGAATATAGTGGCGATGATTGGACATTCTGCCAACATTTGCTTGATCAAATTATAAATTGTTAAGATGAGCCCCCAATATGCAGCAACTATTACAAAAGTTGGACCCCGAGCTATTCCACCATTTAGACACATCATTATAGTTGGAGGTCGTCAAATAATATAAAGGGCACACCCAACTAACCCCTATTGGTGAATGGTCTTTGTGTGGAGTTCAAGTCACTTTTGACTTACGTGATTGTCCAAATCGAAAGTATGGCTAGGCGTTGCCTAAAATCAACAATAAACAATAACAATACCTAATCTACAATAATAACAATATTTTCTGTATTTGCAGGTGAACTTTCTGGGCCAAGTGGACGTTGTGCACGCGTTCCTACCGATGTTGAAGCAGAGTGCGGGGCGCGTTGTGAACATGGCCAGTGCAGCCGCAGTGTCGCCCTATATCATGATGGGTGAGCAACTGAGCATGCGAGCTATTGTTCAATAATCACAATGACAACAGGCCAACACTACACTTGTGCCTAGTGTGCAACATTTTGAAGAGGAAATAACTTCCGAAAATACTTTTTCACCTCTCACAAGTATGATAGGTGAAGACCAAACGTTTGAAAGAGATTCTTTAAAGACGAATTCATAAATATACATGTACAGAATGCATTTCTGAATTAACACACATATCTTTGTAGAGACAGTCTCTGTCGTGTATTTGCAAGATACTTCGCTGTTATTGTCTGCTTCCTTTTAAGATTGTGTAGTGTCAATGTTGATATTTATGTGTATGTGCGCTAACATTAATTAAGGAACTGGGTCTAGTGTAGTCGAGTTGGGCCATTATCAGTTCCAGTAAACAAAAAACAGCAACGCATATAGATGTCCTTAACTATTTCCAGGTATGGTTGGTCCATATCAACCCTCCAAGAGCGCAGTGTACGGCTTCACCGAAGCCCTAAGGTAGTGTGCTATTATGTGACTTTCTTGTGCATGTATTTGCTGTGTATAAATTGTATGTAGGCTTATGTATGTAAAGTACTATATTGTTGTATATAACTATTGTAATTAGATTGTTCAGTTCAGTGTAATGAGAAACATAAAGAATGCCACCATACGCCAAGTCTTATCGTGATTTACTAATAGTTGATAATAACACATGGTGTCAGAAGTAATAATTGGAAAAGAAAATGGACAACCTAAAAGATATAGAAGCTTTAAACATCCATGGAGATCAAGCAGAAGTTTCCCACCGATGGCTGAGATGGCAGAAATCATTCAAAAGGTATTATATTGCATCTGGTCTTAACAAGAAATCAAAAGATGTACAATCAAATACTCTCTTGCATCTCATCGGTGAAGATGCTGCTGATATTTATGAAACATTCACCTTCATCACAGAAGGGGAAAACAAAGAAGATAAAGATAACATTGATACGATCATAGCTAAATATGAAGAGTTATTTAACCCCAAGAAAAGAATAACATATCTACGATTCAAATTCTTTACAAGAAGACAGGGAGAAGAAACTTTTGATAAATTCATTACAGATTTGAGACGGTTAGCAAAACCATGTGAGTTCAAAACTCTTGAAAATGAGCTAATCAGAGACATGATAATTTGTGGTACAAGAGACAGAAAACTACAGGAAAAGTTACTTAATGAAGACAACCTTACATTGGAAAAAACAATCAAAATGTGTCAATCATCGGAAATAATGAAAACCCAAATAGAAGAAATTGGTGAAACGCCGAAGGCACAAGCAGCAGTAGACACAATAAAAGGAAAAGGACAAGAGAAATGCAGTGGCAGCAATAGACAAGAAAACAGTACACGGGTATTTGACTGCCGAAGTTGTGGTAAGAAACATGGTCCACGTCAATGTCCGGCATATGGTAAAGTGTGTTCTTACTGTCACAAGTATAATCACTATGCTTCAGTGTGCCGTGCTAAGAAACAAACTGAAAACCAAAATGTACACAGTTTGAATACCAATGACGGGGGTGATGACGATGATCATATAGAATGGCTTAATGTCAGTGCAATTGGCACAGTGGATAAATATGGAAAAACGGAACGAACAGAAGATGAAGCATATGTGAGTTTATTAGTGCAACAAGTTCCAGTTAAATTCAAAATCGACACAGGTGCGCAGATAAATGTTCTTCCATGTAGATATTACTCCCAAATGAAAACAAATACCAAACTGGAGAAAACCAACATAAAATTAGCAAGTTATTCTGGAGACCATATTGGCGCAGTAATGGGCAAGTATTTAACAAGAGTGGAAGGAAGAATGATTGAATTCTTTGTTGTGGACACATTGCAACCCGCTATTCTTGGTCTCAAAACCTCTGAGGATTTGGGCTTCATAAAGATAATCAGAAGTGTTAAAGCATCAACTGCACTAGAAAAATATCCTAGTGTATTTCGTGGCTTAGGATGTCTGGCTAAACCATTCAAGATACAAATTGATTCAAAAGCATGTCCAGTGATAAATGCACCTAGAAATACACCAGTAGCACTTCGTGAAAGAATCAAAGAAACACTAGATGACATGGAGAAATACAAGGTTATTAAAAAAGTGGACTATCCAACCGATTGGGTAAACTCAATGGTGGTTGTGGAGAAACCTAAAACACGAAAACTAAGAATTTGTCTGGACCCAAAAAATCTTAATGACGCTATAAAAGAGAACATTTTGAGCTACCAACTATTGACGAAATAACTACAAGGCTGACAGGTGCAAAAATATTCTCAAAATTGGATGCAAATCATGGCTATTGGCAAATTAAATTACATGAAGACAGTCAAGATCTAACAACGTTCAACACCCCATTTGGAAGATATAAATTTTTGCGTCTTCCATTTGGTATCAAGCCAGCACAAGAGCATTTTCATAAGAGACTGTATGAAGAGCTAGGTGACATTGAAGGTGTAGAAACTGATATTGATGATATATTAGTGTGGGGTAAAACAAAGGAAGAACACGATGAAAGACTGGACAAAGTTCTGCAAAGATGTGAAAAAATAAATCTCACATTAAATCCAGAAAAAATGTGAGATTGGAATAAAACGTGTTACATATCTAGGTCATGTGCTATCAGCTGAGGGTATTCAACCGGATCCACAAAAAATCTCTGCTATCACAAACATGCCACATCCTACTGATAAAAAAGGCATTGAACGACTATTAGGAACAGTAAATTATCTGGCGAAATTCATTCCTAACATGTCTGAAATCACTGCAGCAATCAGGATGCTCTTGAAAAAGGAAGTAATGTTTGAGTGGACACACAAGAAAAAGCTATGGAGAGAATTAAAGCAATTCTATCAACATCGCCAGTGTTAGCATTCTTCGATCCATCCAAACCTATCACTATCAGTTGTGATGCAAGCAAGTCTGGGTTGGGAGCTGTATGCATCCAAGATGGAAAACCAGTGGCATTTGCATCACGCGCCATGACAGACACAGAAACACGATACGCACAGATAGAAAAAAGAGCTGTTAGCGGTAGTATTTGCGTTTGAAAGATTCCATCAATATGCATATGGTGTACAATGTACAGTGGAATCCGACCACAAGCCATTAGAAGCCATTTTGAAGAAAAGTCTAGCATCGGCACCTCCAAGACTTCAAAGAATGCTGCTTAGGCTGCAAAAGTATGATTTTACATTAAAACATATACCAGGAAGAGATCTCATTGTAGCCGATGCATTGAGTAGAGCATATCTTCCAATATCGGCCAATGACAAGAACTTGGAAAAAGAGATTGAGTATATGGTGCATGCAACAATAACACAAATTGGTGCAAATGATAAGACATTGACAACAATCAAAATGACTACTGAAGCGGAAATGAACGTGCTAATGGATACAATTAGGAATGGCTGGCCTGAAACAATGAGTGAAACACATGAAGCAGCCAAACCATTCTTCAATTATAGGGATGAGCTGTCGATTGGAGATGGCATTATATTTAAGAACTCAAGAATGGTTATACCACCGAGCATGAGACGATCTATGTTGGAAAGACTACATGTTGGACATATGGGCATTGAAAAAATCGAGGCAGAGGGCTAGACAAGCTGTATTTTGGCCTGGAATAAACAAAGATATTGAAGAGACTGTGAGATCATGTAGCGAGTGTCAAACATACAGGAATAGTCAACAGAAAGAACCTATGACAGTTATGGAGGAGCCAGAATTACCATGGCAGATGGTAGGAACAGACTTGTTCAAGTTTAATAAAAAGGACTATGTATTAGTAGTGGATTACAAAACAAAATTCTTTGAAGTGGACATTTTACCAGATACAAAATCTACAACTGTTGTGGAGAAGTTGAGCAAAATGATGTCTACTCATGGAATTCCAGAGGTGGTAAGAAGTGATGGTGGTCCCCAATACATATCATATGAATTCAAAGAGTTTGCAAGCAGATATGGTTTTCAACATATCATGTCAAGTCCATATTATTCACAAGGCAATGGATTGGCAGAGGCATATGTGCAAATAGCGAAGAACAGAATGAAAAAGTCTAAAGATCCGTGGCTAGCGTTTTTGGAAATTAAAAACACTCCAATTGAATGTGGTGAATCACCGGCTAAACTGTTAATGAGTAGAGAACTTAGATCAGTTCTACCCGTAACCAGAGAGAGTCTCAGACCGAGATTGGTTAATCAGGAAGACTGTGAAAGCACAGCGCAGAGAAAAAAGAGAGGAGGACAGAACAGTACAATCGTGGAGCGAGAAGTCTACCAGAATTACAAGATGGAGAACAAATTAGAGTGCAGGTCAACAGTGAATGGAAACCAGCTACGGTTGTACAAAAAGCAACTGATGGTCCAAACTCTTATGACATTGTACGTCCAAATGGCAGGCAATGGAGAAGGAATAGAAGACATTTGATGAAGGTACCGGAGGAAAGGAACGAAACACGTAATGAAAGAGATGAACAGCATCAGAATAGTGAGGATGTTATAGAAAATGAGATAGGCACTGAGGGCAACAAACAAAAAGAGACTACACAAGAATGTGAACCAGAAGTGCCTTATGTGACAGCATTTGGTCGACGTGTAGTAAAACCAACGCGATTTGGGGACTGTTCTTCATAGATGAATGTGAGTGAGATGAGAATACAGGAAGAGTTTATTTCAAGGGGAGTTGTGCTATTATGTGACTTTCTTGTGCATGTATTTGCTGTGTATAAATTGTATGTAGGCTTATGTATGTAAAGTACTATATTGTTGTATATAACTATTGTAATTAGATTGTTCAGTTCAGTGTAATGAGAAACGTAAAGAATGCCACCATACGCCAAGTCTTATCGTGATTTACTAATAGTTGATAATAACACCATGTATTTTCTGTCACTTCACAACGTATCTAGAAGGATGATACATGAAAAAGCATCTACTATTCGAGTTCTTTCTATTAGTGGCATTCCCAATAGGCCTACGTCAGATAATAAGACGTGGGATATTCCTGAGTGTAGTTACAATCCACGGTGTTCATATTTTACGGTAACTAGACCATTTTTGGAGGGCTTATCATAACCGGTCACAATTTACGTTGGTCATATTTTACGGTCTAACAACACACGATAGCGAGAAAATGAAATGCTAGACTACTAAAACGCCAACATGTAATATTTGTATAAACTCATTAATGTTCATTAATGTTCATATAAAACAATGATTGGACGCTTTTTATCCGAAGGCCACCGGCATGGCAATACACGTTTTATGAAAATAATACTGCAGGTTAGACATGCGCAAGTGGGGCATACGTGTGTCAGTGGTGTTGCCCGGGGGCCACCGCACCCCGCTCACAGACACTCAGGCCACGCTGGACAACCTGAGGACAATGTGGGAAGGCCTGCCGGAGGAGACCCAGCTCGAGTACGGCCATGAATGGCTCGATGAGCGTAAGTGTGTTTGGCAGAATGGCTGTCCATAGATTTAGAAAATAAGTTTGTGCACAGTGCCGTCCTATATGTGATTTTAGCGAGGGCAGGTGTAATGCAAGTCACGTCATCACTGACTAAAGAAATTTCTCGTCCAGTCTAGTTCTGAGCATTCGCCTCTTTTATTTACTTATTTTAAGACATAAAAGCTCATGCTTACTTCCGGTATGTGTCATTTCGCCATTTACAATAGCATTTAATGCTGATTCATACAAAATGTTTATTGCACATCATATTGGTTGCTGTTGTTGAGATAAACATTGGAACATGAAGAATATACATCTATTTGAGTAGTGCATTAATCATAATAAGGAAGTTCGCATGTTTGGTCCAGGCACTGGTCGTCTGCAATTTAGATTACGAACAGTATTTTGCCCATAACTTCGCCAATCTCCATACTAACTAAAATCACATTGCACATTCATAATCCTCACTCAATATCCTTTAAGAAAGGTTATTATGAATTACCTGGAACTTACAATGACCATTTTGATTGTGGTGTCGAAAGAGTATTTACAGCGCATTTTTCTGCTTGATGTATAATTAGCCGGCGACGGTCTACATCGAAGAATTTTCAGACGTTAAAGCCTTGGGCAAAACCGGCCATTCTGCAATTTTTGCTAAACTTAGAGACGCAATACTGCCGATTGTACCCTTGGCTTTAGTGAGGGTTTCAGTAGGTACATTTGGTTGCTATATTCAAAGGCAAGTTTGTGTTAGCCTTATGAGAGTTTGTGGTGGAGGTTAACAGGAGTAATGGTCGCATCGGTAAGTCCAGGCTTTTTTGGGTTAAGGGGAGGGCGTACTTGAAGGGAAAAGGGCGGGATGTTACACACATCATACGCCCTTCTCTCGACCTGCCTATATGACCAATCCCATCCACCACTTCAATTTGAACCAGTTCCCTTATCATGCCCATACTGTTTTTTGAATAAAACCTATCGAAACGACCGCATGAGAAGCCGCTTATTAGTTTGCATTGTGACTACTGTACAGTCCGTCATAACACAACCATATGATAATGTATTATGCGCCTAGCATTTCTAATTCTCTTTTTATGGTCAATGTGACATTGGAAGTATAAAGGGCGATAATTTTTACTAAAGAAATACGCAGGAAAAATTCAATCTCCTCCTGATTCATTTGGATCTGACCAATCTGGCTCTGGTAATGGGGGTAAATGTCCCTCTGAATACAATTTGCTCAAACCTACCCAAATTGTTGGGAATATAAAGTAAATAAAACTATAAAAGCAGTGAAAATAATAGCATAATTTTTTATATGTACGAATTTAATTTTCTATAAGTGTTATAATTTGAGTTTGTATGAGATGTCTGTCATTGATATTGTTAAAATATAATCTTTGCAATTTAGAAAGGTAGGTTGGGGCTGTGCAAGATGAGAACAGTGTTCGCTTTCGTTATGCGTGACAAATTATATATCATCGTTTGTAATCAGAAGCACAACTGAAGTCTTTACGTCATAAAAGACAAAGTATGTTCAATATCATAGGCAGATCCAGGGGGAGGGGGCTTGGGGGGCGCGTCGCCCCCTTTTCCCACCAAAATACCTTATTTTCATAGGGTTTTTCATGAAATCGCTAGGTGCGCCCCCCCCTTTTTCATTAAGTGCGACCCCCTTTTCCAGAATCCTGGATCTGCCTATGTTAAATTGCTCATCCTGGATCAAAATCCTGGATCTGCCTATGTTAAATTGCTCATCATAAAAGCAATATTCAAAGATATACAAACGATAACAATAATATTATGCACTTAACAATCTTATATTTCAGTACTTGAAAACTACAAGAAATTAGACAAGAAAGTGGGTGATAAATTACCCAGTGTGGATCCAGTCGTTGATGCATACGTGCATGCTGTATTGGCTCAACATCCACAAAATCGCTACATCGTTGGTAAGTGCACATTCACTAGACCCAAATGAAGTTACCACAACGCAAACCATTACAAGAGGACGGTGTAGATGATTATTTCAGGCACAATGATTGTAATCAAATTCAAATCTGTGTGTCTTAGCTGCAAGTAACTTCTATTAGCCCTACTCTGTGAATTGCGCTGGATAATTTGCTAGCACCTTTCCAGTAGTTACATAACCAGCAATTCAACCAACAACTGAAATTATTGTATCTAATTGTAACCAGTGCAGTCTATATGTGTGCGAATATGATGCACCCATCCGTTACTCAATAGCTTTGGAATAGATTTAACATATAAAATCATTGTGTTATTGACCACAGCAAATAAGTCTTTAAAATGAGTTTAAAATTCAAATATATGCCCATAATTTATCGTGTAAGTCAAGCATAAAATGTGAGACCACTCCAGTCATGTACATATATCACGTGATCTGAGTACGATCCTTCCCTCCTCCTGCTAGATAAGTTTTAGGATCTGGATCCCCAATCGCAAGGCTGCCGCAGAGTGCGCTATACTGTAGTGACCAGTCCCCATGGTGATGCAGTAGAACCTATCTATTAAGATCACCCATGGGATTGGTATCAAGTGGTCTCAATAGAGGTGATCAGTATACAGAGGTTCATTTTGGTAGCTTTATGAACGTTTGGGACCATGACAAATGGTCCTATTACAGAGGTGGTCTCAATATAGAGGTGGTGCTAATTAGAGGTGTTACTGTACTCTTCCCAGGCACGGATGCACACCTGTTCGCGCTGGTGGCCCGTCTGCCCTACACCGTCATCAATTGGCTCCTCGACGGCCCCCTCAACATGCTGCCTACACCCATGCCCAGGGCGCTCCTAAAGCACGGCGGGCCAGAAACTCAGAACACTGCTAAGCCGGGTGGCACTGTAGGATATGTTGTTTGTTTGAATGCAAGTCTACATTGCATGTTTGGGTGCATGAAGATGTTCATTTTCTTTTTTTCCCCTTCGTCTCCCCCCCCCCCCTTTTTGTGTGTGTGTGTGGGGGGGGGGAAGTGGCGGGGTGTAATGTGTATTGTTGTGTAGTAGTTCGGCCGTTCACTGTAATCATCCGTTAATTGGTAGTTTAGTGACTTTGCGTTATTATTGTCATACATCTTGGTTTGCGATCGCTTTGTATGTGTACTCATGATGCAGTCTTTAGTGTAGACTTGTTCGTGGTCATGTAAATACATGTAAATCGCGATATTTGCATGCACAGTACAGTATGTGGTAAATATCTTAATTTTCGTTGATGTGGTGGCTAACATGTAAGGCGCACAATGTAAATAATGGCATCACTATTGAAGGTTCCGTATATTTATTGTGATGGAAATAATGTTATGCAATATATTACAATAACGTATGTTTTAATGAATTGTATACAAAAATATTGGTCCATTTAAAATCTAACACATGTATACAGTTGTTCATCACAAATTGTGTGTAAACAACAAATAATTATTGTGTTATTCAATGAATAAATGCACAAGTCTATATTGTTTGCACAAAGTACATTAGTTCCGACATTTACACCAGCACCTCCTTTCAAAATTACTGCGTAAAAGTGAACGTAGGACGGTTTAGATTTTCGGGGAAATCATTGACAACATGATTGACAGATCATTGTATCACGTCAGTTCGACCTGGCATGGAAACCTGTATGTTATATGACACTTAGAGAGCAAAATAACTCCAGGAATTATACCTCAAAGTATGCTACATGTCGTTACCATTCTTTTCATGGAACTTCATTAGTTATCATGATCCAGATGTATCCGATAACCCGGAGAGGGTTTACACCCTTATTCAAACAAGGTGATGCCATGGTTATCATGCTTATACTCAGACGCCTACTTTTTCACACAGTGTTGTAATTGCTTAGAAAATAATTACAAATACAAAAAAAGTTCGCTTTGTAGCATGAACTATTTTATCAGACTCCGTTCTCGGGACGCATCAGGCTCGCCGTAATACACCACGAGAACTCACCTGATAAAATAATTCATGTTACAAACTCACCCGGATTTGTCAATACATTGTACCTCTACCTGTAAGTCTAAGATCAACAAATCAAGATGAACATTTATACCGATAAAATGTCGTCAGATTTAGAAAAGTAAATAGACGTTTCTACAAGAGTTAAGTGTGCCGGGGAAACAAAGCAAAAATACATTTCCACAAAAGACAGCAAAACTAACAACGTCATTTCAACCGATTCACTGCAACACACTAATTTACATGTCTTATAAAAACCATTACGTCCATCGTAGGATTTGGGTAATAAACTGGTCATCAGAAGATTGAACGTCTTGCCATAATAGCATAGCGTGTAGGATTGGTCCAGAAGTTCCTTGCTGGATTGTGAAATAAAATAATTGAATATGAACAGATTACTTGGTATGGCAATGGGTCATGGCTGTTATATCAAAATAAAAACAATGGAGTGGACCTTTAACTTGCCATCCACTAACGCTTCATGAGAGCAATAAAATCTTTGTCATTCGTTTTCTTAAAGTTGTAAGTGTAGCACAATACTTTTATGGTTTCCTTTGACATTTTTTTAAAAAAAAACTTTAAAATGACAATGTCACCTCAACCGATTCGCTACAACACGCGCATTTGCATACATGTCATATAAAATGCATGATGTCCATCGTACGTTTTTTGGTACTAAACGTCTTGCCAGCATAGCATAGCATCAACGACAAGAAGAAACAGTTCAACTTAATGACTAATATAATGGGTTACTCGTACATATTCTATACAAATCGCTGCCACTGTGAAGAATCCAATCTGATTTGAAATTGTGCAATGAGCCCACGTCATGCTTGAGGCTTTTAGTTAGACCAGAGTTTATAGAGTATAGAGATATTCACATGTATTTAGTCGATATTGTGAATAATCGTTACTGGGCTCCACATATATACCCATACATATAGTTATGCATATATTGCATTAACTGCTTGCTGGTAGCACGAACTGGTAATCATGGAAACCCATGTTGAAAAGTTTTATACTACTCTATCATACATACACTCATAGCATACCAGAAATTGGACTCTACACTTGACCGATATATCATCGAGATTCATTTATCACACTTATAATGAATTTTGGACGCAGTGCATATAAATCTGCTTTTCATATACCTGAGCGTATGACCCAAATTAGGGCCAGCTTTTGTGTTTAAAAATTCTCATACCAGTAACATTTACTGGCGCGATAAACATAAATCCTCGCTGTTAGTCAATTCTAACTGCAGTCATAACTATAATGCAAGAAATGCTGTCCTTTGCAGCTAACATTTTAGCCATAGCACACCTTATTCAACTTTTTCCTTATTGTTCCAAATGGCAAGTCTATGGTTGCATTTATACAAGACGCCTTTCAAAATATAAAACAAAACAGCAAAAAGGCTCACAAAGAAGATCCACATGTCCACCATGTAGACTGTATACCAAGGCATATCTAGCGCATGCGCGCGCAAATGCTCACAGCCAAATGACAACACGTGTTCAATCCAATCAGCGGCCTCTTCCGCTGGAAGTGTTGACCTACTTTTCAACATCCGGCCCAGTAATTTGGCGTTTCTCTCGTATATACTATTGTCAACAAGTTCTAGCAGGGAATACTCTAAGTCTTTGGCAGTAAATGTACGCAGATCCAGCGTTAGTCCCATTTTCCTGCGTTCCACTTGGAAGGAGTTTTCTTGCTGGTCTCCAAATACTGGAAACATGAGCATCGGCACGCCGTGGTACGCCGCTTCATACTGCCCGTTGTTACCCGAGTGCGTTATGAAAACTGAAACAACATTTTAAGTAAGTTATTTTTTCAATTTGAACATACAGTAAAACTAGAATATTCTGTGTCTATTAAATTTTGCGATTTCCGCCTATAAACTATTTTGTTTCTAATTTTGCGATTTTGGTCCATTCTGGACCTACTTTACCATAAGCTATATTGTTTGCTGATTATTTAAGTTTGCATTTTTGCACGTACTCACGAAATTTGCAAATTAAAGAGTACCCAAACATTCTAGTTTTACAGTACGCAACTTATTTTCTAATTCATATAAGAATAGTTCGCTGAAGCAGTATAAGCAGATACAGTATATTTCAAGTACCAAATGCTCACTTTAAAATGTCAAAAAACATTTACCTTTGACCTTCTCGTGACCTAGAACGTCATTTTGAGGCAGCCATGAAATCATGTGCACGTTTTCAGGAACATAGCCAGTACTCGCAGTACTGTTATATCTCATCAGGACAGTGATATTCTTTTCTAAAGCTGCAAATGCTTGCATGAAAGAATTGAAGAGAGGTGGTGCGAATTCTGTTACCACGGTTCCCATAGAAAATACAACGACTGGTTTTGATGTTTCATCCAAGATTGACTGTAATTGTGTGGGCAGTGGCTTTGCTGGTCGATATGTAATACCCGGAATGTGTACTACATGAGGCATAGTTGGTACTTTGTTTCCAAGATGGTGGTCCCTGTATTGCAGAAATAGACATGCCTACAAAAAAACAATGGCATATTATAATATGATGAAATTGTCCTCGCTTCTCTGACACGTCATCAAAATTGTAATTACAATAACATATTCTATATACAGTCCCACTATTACATGATGGCCAACACATCATTTTCGTCGATTATGATTTTGCCACAATTTGATTGTTAAAGCACACAATTTGATATTTAAACATCTAGAATATGCCTTGGTATTTAAAACTGAGGCCTACATAGATATTCCTGATTTGTCGTTTGGAGTCAGATGGATTCTGCTTGACTAATTATCATTATTATAAATATACACCTTTTTCCTGAGTTCACCCCAAGAGACCACCTCTGGTGCATGTTCTTTCAGAAGTTCAACGTTAGTGCTTGGTCCGTTTCCAAATGCCTGAAACAGTTGCAATTATGAGTAATTAACATTCGTATATGTAACGCAATGTGGTTGTAATACTTTCACGTTTGTGATATATTTCTCTAACGTAATATTTCTATCTATGGCAGTAGCTGAGTCATCATTCATCTCCCAGACAATAATTAATATCTCTGCCACATTTCACATACTGTAAAACTAAGATATTTTGTTGCTATTAAATTTTGCGATTTTCATCTACACGTATAAGTTATTTTTTGACTATTTAATTTTTGCGAATTTGGTTCATCCTGGACCTACTTTACATAGGCTATTAATGTTTGCTGATTATCTAAGTTTTTCCACATACCCACGAAATTTGCAAATTAAATAGTGCGCAAACATTTGTAGTTTTCCAGTGTCCTAAATAATATTACAAAGTATATTATCTAGTCATATATTTAGATGGCTCAAAATAGATCATATTGCATAGTCAATAATCGAACTGCAAAAAAATCAAACAAACAAGCAAGTGACAAAACATTGAGCAGATACAGCAGAACCTCCTATTAAGACCAGCTCTCTATTGAGACCACCTCTGTAATAATTTCACTTTTCACAGAACTTCCAAATCTTCAAAAAGCTACCAGAATGAACCTGTGAATAGAGACCAGCTCTCTATTGCTATTGGGACCACCACTATAATGAGACCTCGTTTCACAGTCCCAAACCTTGTGAAAGCTACCAAAATGAACCTCTGTATGGAGATCACCTCGATTTGGAACCACCTAGCACTCGTCACGAAGAGGGTCCTAATGGAGAGGTTCTACTGGAGTGTGTGAACTCGCCCTCTCACCTGTTCAAAGATGACGAACTGCAGCCAGAACGCGGTGCTGACCACACGCTGGAAGAAGGTCATCTGCTGCGGGAAGCCGAGCACGTATGGCGGCACCACGGACGGCAGGGCCGGCACGCCCACGAACGATGGGATGTGGTAGGACGACACCGACACCCAGGGCACGTCCAGCCTGGAGGAAGCCAGCAATAACATAGGTGAACAGGCAGTCATCTAGTCAGTAATGCTAACGATAGTCGTTAACAAGATCAAAAGTGCTCAAAGAGCACAGTGTCGCCGTCACAACATTTACTTTTTGTAGGCTCACGTTCATTGATAGGCTGCTAGAACTGGACACAGGTGTTTGTCACTAGATGTGTAAACATAGGAATGTGTGTCAACGATATGTCTATTGGAATTGACACTATTGAATAAAGTATATTTAAGATGTGGACATAAAGTAGCCTTCTGGAAAGCAGATTTTGATTGGTAAAGTGCGTCAAGCCGATTGACTTTGGCGATGCTTCATACCTAATAGTTGTGTAAAGTCAATGGTGTAGGTTGTCCAGAGACATACACTCCACTTGCAGCCTGTTTCTGGATTTTCTGTGATTTACTAAAGGCTGATTCATGAATCTTAACATTGTGTGTATGCAATAAAAAAAATGTCCCAACCCAAATATTTGTAGGCTTTGAACCGCTCCGTAGTCAGCACCTCTTGCGTAAGACTGTTTCTGAATTTAGATACATTTTAAGAAGATCTCCTCGTGTGCGAGGCCTAGAAGTGGTATCATTCGAAGTGTACGTTTTGTATATGTTGAAATAAAAGCTGTATGACTTTAATAAAATGGCAGTAGTGTAACCTTTGCACATTACAATTGTACATGGTGCTAAATTCCAAGCATATTTGTTCTTTTACAGAAAGGATATTATTATGAGCGTGCATGTATGATATTGAGGGCTCACATTATTCCGATAATTTTACTGATTTCAGAGTCATTATTAATTGGTGTTGGGGATGAAGGTCAAAATCTCGCGCCCCACAACACTTTGTCGCCAGTCGCGACAACGGGCCCCACTTTTACTCACAGCTGGTGGCCCCTCTGCGCCGCGGTGCCACTGTTGAGTACCTGTGTGGCAGCAGTGCCATGCAGTCCGTGAAGAAGTAGCCGTCAATAATGGCGAGGTCAAAGTTGAGGCTGCGGAGGCGGTCAACGTTGTGGTCAGCCAGCAGCAGGCGGCAGTCGCGCCCCACCGTGTGGGTCATGTGGGGCATCATCTCCGTCACCTGGAGCTGGTAGAAGGACGGTGCATGTGTTAACTTGAGGGTGACAATGGCCTTTAGTTGTGAGGTGGAAAATGGCTTTAAAATCATGGTCAGCTCCAGGGGCTGCAGACCCCCCACCCCACCCCACCCTCACAGTTTCCACCAGAATACTTCATTTTCATGGGGGGTCGGCATATCGGCCTTTGTTTTCAAACACGTGGATCTGCATGTGAAAATGAATTGTGAAGTCAAAAGATCAGTTTTGAATTAGGTGAAATGATGGAAATGTGGAAGAGTGTAACATGAGTTCAGTGGGAAAAGAGAAAAAAAAATGGGTGTGAATTTTGGACATGAAAAAATAAACTTAAATTTATGTGTGAAGTGGGAGGAGGACACCCAATCTACACCCTCCCCTTTAAGATGCTATACATATGTAGATGCAGATATCTAACTATGGTTTGTGAGTGCAAGGATCTATACAGACTCATGAGATAATCATACCCAGCCACATGGCTAACAAACCACCATGAATAATAAATAGTCCTCTGCCTGAGAGTCCCACATATTTCGTGTTCCATGGGTTTACCAGTGCATAAAAAGGGTCAACTCGTCGTCATTCGAGGTCATAAAAAATGTCATCAAGACCTGTGACGTTGGAGTGTGTCCTTGGGCGTTTTAAGAAGGCACGGTTACGGAGGGCATTTTATGGAACAAATTTTGTTTTGACAGTAACAAATCTTTGAAAAATGGAAAACCTATGTTAGATGTGTTGTTGTCTTGTGTTGTTTGATTTTGTTTTCGTTGTAGTCTAAATAAAACTAATAATAAAGCCTAATTCAATCGAACATTATTTTACAGTACAAATATTGAACAACACGTTTCTTGAAAGATTGGGTCAGTCTCTATATGTATGATGTTACATTTAGTAATATACATAGAAACCTCTTAATCTTTCTTTGTGTTTTAATAGTGCTCATTACTAAACTTAATGTTATAGAATAAAACAGTGGGTGTTTTATACCCTGTTTGAAAATGACTTGGATAGTCGAGCATATTCACAATAAATAAATGTTAAAATGCTGATTCTTATATAACGCAATGAATAAGTCAGTATTGTATGTAATATCAAATTATTGTATGCATTATTTCAAAATTACAGTATTCAAATAATGTGTACACTGTACATGTACACTGCTCAGAGACGGTCTAATTGGCTTACTAAGAACAATAAATGTGAGTGTGCATGTAGTCTAATGTCTTCATTCATTTAGCCATGAAACGGCTGGACTCCTGAAGTTATATATCAGCTGTGGCTGCCAGTCACCCTATCGACTATTATTCATCTGCCCAGCATTACCGCTTGTCAACCTCGCAACACTATCTGTCCTACATCTCCCTCACCTTTGAAGAAGTCGCCGGTGGTACAGCGGTGGATGACGCTCTTCCACACGTCACCAATGAGCGGCTCCTCCCCGGCCGGCAGCGGGAACGTGAGCACATGGAGACCCTTGGCTTCGAGACCCTCCAGGGCGGCGGCCGGCAGCGGCGTCTGGACGAGTGTGTACACCTGCAGGTCATCAGAGAGATCTGTGTTAAGCTAAGGGCATAGCTGGACGTGGGGATATTTTGGCAGCACGGTTTCTCCAAGGCTGAAGTGTCTACGGATTTTTCCTCGTGCAAATGCAAAAAAAATAAGCTTAAATTTATGTGTGAAGTGGGAACAGGACTAGTATTATATAGAAGGGCATCTAATAGGCACAGAAACCTGGGAGTCATGGCATCCGTTTTAGGCTCGGCATACCATGTCTAAGTTACAGACCATGATGACTCAGGAAATTATGCCTCAGACAATCTATGATAAACATATGAAATCATTTTATATACATCAGCTATCTATTAGCTCTCTAGGTCTAATAGAAAAATTGTCTTTTCACAACTTCGAACGGAAACCTTGATTATGTTTACCAACTTATTGAAAAGGGGTTAGTTTGATATTCCTATGTCCTGCAAAAAATTCATGTCACCAAGACCTGGAAGATGTCAATGACTGTGTCCTTGGAAGTGTAAAGAAGACACGTGTGCAACAGGTTAATGGTATTGAGCGAATTATACTATTACAGACGCAAATGGTAAATTAGTCAAATAAACTAGACGTCACACCTATGTGGGTTGTTTGTATTTTTGTTTTTTGTTGTTTTTTGTGTGTGTGTTTTTTTTTTCGTTTTTCTTCTTATAAGGTCTCATAAGGTTATGCCACTCTTAAACTTATTTAAACCATCTGAAATATTTACTATATCAAATTGCAATACGATATTATATAAATATAATCTTGGACTAGATGCATCTAAATGCAAACTAAATATAGTGTAACGAATGATGGACGTAGACATTCTCCTTGGTCCATTAAGAACTTGATTACACAATCTTTTTATTCACACATGGAAGGTTAAAGACACTTATTAGGATGTCATTGGGACGTAATAATGATGATATAGTCCAGAGGAAATCCTGTTGAAACTTACAATCAGATTCACATGATCTTTGATGATTGATTTTGATTAATTTTTGGTTGCCGAATTCAAATCTGCCACCTTGTCACCGTTAGGAAGATTAGTTATTCAAGATGGCCGCCATAGGGTTCTCAAAGATTTGGAGCAGGACTTTCGCACTGGCCTCTCTAGTGATATGTAACGCGTAATTGTTGATACCATATAACCATATAATTCAATAATTAAAGAGTTACAATCATGATATGTAACACGTAATTGTAGATACTATATAACCATATAATTCAATAATTAAAAAGTTATACTCACATGCCAGCCATCTTTAATATGTAAGTAAGATTAGGTTATATGTGTTTTCCTTTAATGGCTTCTTGTATTGGGAAAACATACATTTTGTTATATGATACACACTTTTAAATACATCTCGGCCCTATGAATCAATCATATTAAAACTATACAATTCTATGGCGGCCATCTTGAATGAAAAAGTCTAAGCATGTATGTGCTTTTAAATACTTTTAATGACCTTTGGGGCTGGGAAAACATATACCCTAATATATTATACAAATTTTTGAATGCATTATCACCTTATGAATCAATCATCCTAAAATTATGAAATCCCACGGCAGCCATTTTGAAGAACTACTTTCCCCAACGGTAACAAAGTTGCATTCACCAGATTTGAATTCGGCACCCTCCAATTTAATCGGAATCAGTCATAAAACATCGTGTGTACCCGATTGCAAGGCTCAGCTACAAATCCTTGTTTGGACATTGGACTAATATTGACATGGCAGACGACATAAAAAATGATATTGAAGTGGGTTTAACCACGTATGTGATAAACAATAAGACCTTGAGCTAGATTCAGTCAAACACTCGTCAAAGGACTGGAGGGGTACGTGTGCAAATCATTAGTAGCGTCGGACTAGAATAGAGAAACAAACACGTGCAGGTGTTTTATCTGCGCTTGTTTCTGCATTCTAGTCCAAGTTTTCTACAACATGTTTCCAGTACATTCGAACGTCTTGCTATCGATACCCAGATCCTTCCCCTTGACTGACTAACACATTTAACTGGCTGCTAAAAAATTAAGGGAGCGACCAACACTAATTGTACATGGGTCATTTGGTATTGACGAGATAATAAATTTGAAAGTCCTCCCTAACTTTCTACATAGAAATTGAAAGCCCTCCCCATATGAACATTAAGAAACTGAGCAAAATATTACTTTTCAGTTTGAGAATTGAGTGCCCTCCCTCCCACTTTGAATTGAAATTAAGCGCACTCCCTTCTGTGACCAAAGAAAATTGAGCGCCCCACCAAATGATCGCCCCCCCCCCACCCTGTACAACTAATAATGGCCGCTCCCTAACCGGAAATGCGGTTTCATCGGCTCAAAAGAGTTTTCACCCTCAAAGTTCTGCCTTCTTTTATTTTCACTTTACTTGGATTTGAAATGTTTTATAAGTCTTTGCATTTGTGTCTGTCATAACTTTACTCATAACTATTTACATAATTTATACGTGTGAGTGGTGCTTTAATTTAACGCTATCATATTGATTTTAAAAGTATTTCCTTTACGTTACATTCTCAATTTTGTCAGACTATGATCCTGTAGCTACCACACGCAAGGGATAGGCCAGTAAACTTGTGAAACAAAACCTATATTTCGAACAAGAAGTGCGTTTTTCTGTTTATCCCACATCATTCTATAATAATCACGAAACCAGTTTTAGCCGTTTTTCTATAAATTTGTGATTGCCATTGTCAATTTCCCATAGAACATATACAAATATACTTAAACTTCCAACTATGTTAAGAAAAAGATGCGAAGGAAATAAATAATTCCATCCCAGTTGTCATAAAACTATAATCGTATATTTTCGATTGAAACATGAGTATTTACTGCAGACATGTTGACCATTTTATTACTAAACATTTATCGTGCTATTTTAGTACACAATTTGATTGAACAGAGTGGAAGAAGCAGTCCCACAGTACTCAAAAAGTAGTCCGACTGCACATACCACACACTGGAGATGGCCTTGAAACTAGATATCAAGGACGTAAACATTGTTTTACATGTCTGTAGACCTTGAAAACTGGTATCATATTTTTTTAAGATGATGTTTAACCATGTTAGTCATTAAGAACACTGCAAGACCTTGAGCTGGATATGCCCGAATACTTCTCAAAGAACAGAAGAGGTGAGTGTGCAAACTGTTAATGGTAATGGTGACAAGTCGTCCGTGTGTCTAATGTCTAGTACAAAGGTTTGTATTAGTCTACACAGGTAAATGTCAAACTGGCCGTACAAGGTATTCAACTGTGTAGTATAAAACTAAAACAACCCTTTCCCCCAGATTTTAGACACACAAACTGTGCTTGTCCCAATTGCCATAAATATTATTATATATTTTTTCTTTAAGTGATGCTGTTATTTTCTAACTGCCACGTTCATGGCGTTGTTTTTATTTTCTCTTCTTCGACTCTAGCTTCCAAAACGTCCTTTTTATTTTCTTATGGGTTCTATTGTACAATTTAGTTTAATACTTGAGTTGTAAAACATCAATTATAATTATAATATTACTTGGTGTGCTCAAGATTATGATGCTTTAATATTGCCACAGATTACGACTAAAGAGAGCTTTATTCTATTGTTTATTTTATGATGAACACAACATTGTGTGCTGCCTTAATTTTACCCTTTGTGTGAAGATTACCATAAATATAGTACGCTAAAATGTCACCAATGGTGACACCGCACAAATTGTGTGAGGCTGCAGATCGATTTTACACTTCCCATCACCAGCCCCTCTCTGTTAAAAATACAACACCATTATTTGTCAAAAATATTTTCAATATAAAAAGAATATGTAAAAGAGTAATGAAATCTAACACATTATATATCTTTTCCTACATCTTTTCAACGTTAACGTGTTCTCACTTTCATTAAAAGCTTGTTCAACGCGGATCTAATAACGGTAGGGCAGCAATGTCTAAAATTCTGCACATTTTATTAAAAGAATTCTGGTAGCCAAACTATATTATCATATTTCATATTTCAGACCCACCATCATAAACTTTTGAAAGCAATGCAAGGATTATCAATCAACATCAATACCCATCCTAAATCTCGTTAACTGGGTGCTGAACTGACTTCTAATTGACCAGAGGTCAGAGCAACATCCGTCCATTGTTAGTGGACAACGTCGGCAGCAGCGTTCTGTGCGGTCGCGCGGACATCCGCGAGTTGACCGCGGTCATCATCCGCGGACAGTCCGCGGGTATCCGCATCATTGCTGTTGCGGTCGCGGGGCGGATGCGGTCAAATTCTTGCGGTCGCGGGGCGGATGTGGTCAGAAATATGTGTTGCGGACACTTTGCGGATCAATGTAGTTACTTTGTGGACGCTTTGCGGTCAGAAACATTTAAATGACCGCGGATCATTCTTTGATTCGCATCTACACCAGATCACTATAAGATTCTCTTTGATCATCATCTTTTACTTTGTTTATGCAAGAACATGCCAGCATGTTACTTTTTGATTTGATAAACTGCCATATTGCTGTTATTAGAGACATGTTAGAAAAACATATGAAGTGTATCTTAAACACTTCATTTCATAATGTTGTATTACATTTTATTAGAAACACCTCATACTTGTAATCACCATATGCCTTGGAGTCAATATCATACCATTACTGTCCTTAATTAGAGTTAACCGCTATGCACAGCATGGTTCCTTTTGAATTCATTGATACATGTAAGTAGCAGTTAGCTAGTTAGCCAATAAGCATGACCTCTATGAAGATGTTTGCTTAACCTTAAGGAGTCTTTTATGACCATGCAAGTTAAATCTTGATTGGGCGTAAAACATTGTTCCAACAATGTGATATCCATGTATTCTAAGTTAAAGGAATGCATCCATTTCTATCTCTTTTCATATAAAATATTTAGTTCTAAATGTGGGTAAACATACATGTTGTTATGAAATAAACATAGATTCCAGTATGATTTCCTTTTGACTACTTTGATCTTAGTTAAGCAGAAATCTCTTTGTCTTATTACCCTTGCATTCCCCTATAAATAAAGATGTAATTAGGAAATCAGTATCAGTTCACTTTGGAGTTATATCTGCTAGTTGTAGTAGTAGACCATTCTTTAGGGAGTTAAAATAGAACTTTGTATGTGCTGCAGTGCTATCATGAAGACTGAACATTTAATGTTATGAATGTTTTCATCATTGTATGGTATGGTCTATATTTTTTGCAAAAGTGTCCTATACATTTGATAACATGTAAATAAAGATAACTGCATTCACTTTAATATTAGTTTTGGTTTATCATTTTCTTGCAAGTTTCACCACAGTAAATGATAATGATTCTGATAGCGGATCGTGTTGTGGATATATTGCGGATGATCTGTAATAGTGCGGTCAAATTGCAGTCATTTTCTCTTATGGCCATGCGGTCGTGGGGTGGATGCGGTCAAAATCTTGCCGTCGCGGGGTGGATGCGGACACAGATGTGTAATTTGGTGCAGTCGCGGGCTGGATGCGGTCGGAATGACGCGGTCACGGGGCGGATAAACTGTGCCAAAAGCTGACCGCGCAGAACGTTGAAAAAAATATTTATAAGAATAATTTCAATCCATTTCATACATCTTATTTTAAAAATGTAAATTAAGTCTCCAACACAAAATAACATAATAACCAACAATGATACCATCTGAGATGTGTAAAATTAAACAAATTGCAATTAACGCAATTGAGCAACTTGCGCTCACCTGGTGGCCATGGCGGACGAGCTCCTCCCCCACCACGTGGTGCTGAATCAGGTGGCTGTTGTACTGGATTCCAGCTAGCAGGATCCGCGCGCAATCCACGTCCGGTGCCGGCGTCAGGAGCAGCACCAGGCAGCACAGACACAAGAAGCTCATGGTACGGGGGTCGTTATGTCTTTTGTTATTGTTGCTGCTGCTGCCTCAAGTTTATTGTTTGCTATCTTGAATATTAGTAGATGTCCTTTTTGTATCCCTTGTCTTTTTGAACAATATAATGTAATTCTTAATGGTATGTGGCAATGTTAATCGCTTGCACTTGTTGTTCTTAAGTTCACTCCTTTCGCGTAACCTTTATTGTGATTTTACAGTTTATCTTGAATTCTGTAATTTGGTTGTCGATATCCTTTCTTCTCTACTTCCAAATGTCTTCTATATTCTGATATCTACATAACTGGTTAAGTCTGGGAATGCTATGTGTGTTGATAATTCTTACTGGCCCTCGTTCCAAATATGATTCAGGCTCGTTTTGGGAGAGATCTTAGTCTAATTTTGAGACAAGATATATGTTTACAGGTCAACTTGATCTAACACTTATCTTGTATACTCTTCACCTCAATGAAAGTGGCTCCTTCTGGTTCCGTTTGCTAATAGTTTTCTGCCGGTTGCAATTATTTCAAGTACAACAATAATTATTGCGGTGGTGTGTGGTAAAAAATAAACAGGTTGGAAAAATGGTAATTGTTACCTAATGCCAGCTATCTGGCCTTTATCTACAGGTGTTAATCTTGTCTTGTGTATTTACTCAGTCCTTAACTTATCAAACTTATCCTAATCGAACTACATACATGTATATCAGTTTGTGTGGGTAAGGTGTGATTTCATAACTTTGAAGAGTTTTTGTTTAAATTGTACATTTAGATATGCTAATAATTTTTGTTGGTGAACGGTAACATGTTTTATATAATCCGCATTAACCAATGTTAATCCTCTAAGTGAGTTATCGGACAGTCAAAATAAATCAGAGGTTATGCAATGGTTTGAGACATTTCCTAATTTGTATAAAAGTTCATTGACTCCAGCCAACTTACATTCAAAATATAAAACCTAAGGCCTTCTTTTAGATCTGGTTTACAAAAACTAGTGGTGTGTATATATTATCTAAATGTCGCAGAGGTTTTACGTATTATGGCTAGTTTTTAAGGACGGGTCCATCTTAATAAGTGGGGGTTCCACAAGTCGTCATCTTTTAGAATTGTTGTTTGTTTCTCTCCATTTTCTAAATCTTATTAACTAGCTTTTGTAAAATGTACCAATGTTTAAGATCAAATCGCTTTACTTACGATTAACATTGCTGACAAGCATGTACGGTGGTTTAGATGCTACAACTCCCACCTCCAGACATCCACATAAAGTATACATATGACAAAACTATTGATTCTAAGTACGGAAGGGTATCAGCACAAAACTTAACAATCTCATGACGTCGTTTACATGTTCGATTTGTCTGAATTTGAAATACAAAATTCAAATTTAGATTTCATGATTTCAAAGATATCTCAATGAAAGGGTTAATCAATAAATAAATCATTTAAACGCTCCAATCTGACAGGCACAAATGTTCATCCTCGAATTTTCACTCTATATGCCTCTCATAATTCAGTAAAGTATTTGAGGACTGAAGTTGATAATATTTTGTCAGGGGAGGTAATGGGAAATAACATCATACAAAAAGAAAATAGTAGATTAAAGAATTTATAAGGGGTGGGTTAATATATTTCATAACATACTAAGAAACTTTTGGCTACTGCCCTTATGCAATGACACTTTGACTATGCGTGTTCAATGTGGTACTCCTCCTTACCCAATTCAAAAAAGAAAAAACTCAAAATCCTTCAAAACAAAATTTTAATATTCATATTAAATTTAGACAATAAAGCCCACATTGCTGAATGCAGACATGTAGTGTGGCTTTCAGTTGATATGAGAGAAATCAAATTAAGTTCGTCATATTCCATAAAGTTGTAAATAATCATGCACCTTCTTATCTCAAATATCAATTTTCATTCATTGCCAATTGTCACAATCATAATACCAGGCTGAGTGTTCAAGGTATATCAGTTCCTAGGGTGGCAGCTTCGGTAAACTTTCTTATACTCCAGTCGAAATTAAATCATTTAGTGAACATTCCAATTTTAAAATTCAAATTTAAAAAAATGTTTGTTAACAAATTGAGGCAAATGGAAGAAAATGATATTTTATCGTTAGTTTTTAATCTATCTGTTATACGTGTATATTGTTTAATCTGTTTGTTTGTAACTTATTCTAGTATTGTTTTATGAGGCATATACCGGAAGTCAAGTGATGTTTTAGGACCCCATTGCAATACTATATGTACACTTTCATCTGATACCCAAGGAACATTATGTTGCAATAATGATATGTGAATATATGTGATATCATTTTTCCCCTATTTTGATTGTACATGTTTTCCTAAATAAATCTAATCTAATCTTAAATGTGAACAAATATGTGAATGATGACTCCACTTTTTAAAAACGTCTGTGACAATTCAGTGTGAGCAAGCGCATTAGGGTGAAGAAAGAACCTAATAATGTCCCATACAGTGCAGTGTACTTTGTGTACTTGGAAATCAATGCTGTGTAAAAACAATAGGGCATCATACTCGAACAACCGAACTCACTTTTTGTCCCACAACTTCCTTTCCACAAAACGGTTCTATGAAAGTTACACATTTCAGTGCATAATTGATGAGGATAGTTAGTATTATAGCTTGATTGTCCAAATTTTGATATCGGCCTACGAGTAGTTACCTTGAGGTTGTTTTGGTATTATTTAGCATAATGTTGACCTGTACCTATTTAACGTGTAGGTACCACGGAGCAGCGTGCAACCTGTTTGAGGTAGGTTTGCTCAACACCCACCATCAGACCCGACCGGGAATCGAACCCACGACCTTCTGGTCACGAATCCAACTCCCTATCCACTCGGCCACGGAAGCATATATACTGAGTAGACATCATTTTGTTAATTATATCCATATAGATTTATCTTATACATTATCATTTTTAAACCAATAAATATTCCATCACTTTTCATTCAACTAGAAATCTGGGGTTAGGAATTTATGCCTCATGGTGACATACAGGTATAACAAAAGCTATTGTTGGTTTGGCGATTCATGGAAACTGACCTTGCCTTTTATTTTTGTTCAACAGCATCTCTATGTAGAATATCCTGTGAAGTGTAGCCGATTAGTGGAAATTGACCTTGTTTATTTTTAAAAATACTACAGTGAAAATGTAGGGTCAGCACGGACATATATCATTAATGCTACAACCAATGATCAAAAGTGCTCTCTCACAGAGCACAGGGTCGCTTGAATCACACAACATCACTCAGCAAATGTTAATGATTTCCAGCTCTAAATTGCTCAACATGTGTTGACAATTCTTTTTAAACCAAACTAACCATGATTAGAATAGAAATTTATGGTTATACTAGACTTAGGCGAGGGGCACATTCCACCTTTCGGGCGTGTTCGCCTCAAGGCGTGTTGAGGTCTGGGGCGTCTATGACGTTTTCCGCATGCATTGACAAAAGTACCGTTGTCGTTGTAGGCACATACGCACGGGCTCCGTGCGTTAGGAGTGCTTCGGCACTGGAAATGGTTTTGTTGGGGTGGCCGTGAGATCAACATGCATCAAACATATATGCATGCGCTGCACTCGCTTATAAAGCGAGGGGCACATTCCACCGCAAAGTGGGTCTACAGCCAGTCTACGACCAAAAACGCACAGAAATCGTAACGATCTGTGAGTGTACAGTGCGGCAAACGTACGTTTTTTTTCAAGGCCGTACGGTGGCCGTAGAAGAAGTTTTCTTGCTAAACTTCTTCGACGACCACCATGCGTCATGGCTTAACCGTATGGAGGCAGTGCGGAGACCTTACGTGAAACGCAGAGGATTTAACCGCACGTTGTCGGCACAGACACAGTACCGGGGCCGTGCGTTCCCTGTACCATGAACGTGCGGATCTTGTACTATTGTAATCACACGGTGCATAGAGCGTAAGTTGTACGCGAATACATCGCACGTTCTATGCAAGTTGATCTCACGGCCACCTCAATAAAAACCACTCCCTGTCCCAACGCATTCCTAACGCACGGGGCCCGTGCGTATGTGCCCACAACTGTACTTTTGTCAATGCATGCGGAAAACGCCGTAGACGCCGCAGACCTCAACACGCCTTGCGGCGACTACCGCCACAAGGTGGAATGTGCCCCTCGCTTTATGGTCAGACATTGACTTAGAGTGGCATGCCAAACTTCTTCTGCGGCCACCGTACTGTCTTGAAAAAACCTATGTTTGCCGCACTGCACACTCACGGATCGTTACGACCTCCTTGCGTTTTTGGTCGTAGACTAGCTGTAGACCCACCTACCATTGGAATGTGCCCTAGGCATTAACTAAAGTGGTGTGGGTTTTTTTTATTTGTTGATTAACTAAATCATACATTGTACGTACGTACATCTACAACTTACATATTCTTTTTCCATTCATTTGTATATACTGTGTTATACATGGGTCAAGGTCCATAGTGTCACATACAATGTATATTCTAATCTAAAGAGTATTAATCTACAAACTCTTGAAATCTGCCATCTTTATGATGTAAATAATTAAGAGATAGACTACGTGGTATATAATTCATTTCAGATTTATATAGTATTCACAAGTTACTGTATGAAAAGCTTTAGGTTCTACATTAATATAAACATCAAAGCTTCTTTTAAAATTAGGGTTATAAGTAATGTAGCCTATCATTGAAGCTGGTTACTTACTGAACATAATTAAATTTAGCCATAATGCAAACTTTGATAATCCAAGAGATACTCCAAGAATCTCTTTCATTCTACCTTAATAATGGCTACAGTGCCATAACCAAATGGGCTGGAGTTGTCTAATGCCTAAAGCACACCTGGCAGTACTGCCTCCCTACTGCCGAAAATTCACGACGACCACGTAGATCAGTGCGCAACAAGTGTGGTGAATCTTTGCAACTATGGAAAAAACAATAATGCCAAAATGTCCACCCGGTCACTTGTGTCCATAGCTTAACGCTTGTAGGTGAGTAGGTTATTATCGTAATTTATTATCATAATTATAAGGTCATTATCGTAATGTGTGGAAAGTACAGTCTGAGTGCAAGTATTTCGTTTTTTGTTTTTTTTTATTCATTTATTCCCCTGTTTTTCGCTGTTTATATGGTTTGCACGATCCAAACTACTATCTGGAAGAAAAGAACACCCGGAGAAGCTGTTAAAAATAGTCAAAATATGGTAATATTATTCGGTTTTGTGTGAGTATGACACCATGTTTGAATCTCGTTTTAAGATCCCGTTTGCACTCTTGTCTCGATGATGCAACGAGACTTCCTTGTAACTAACGTAAACAATATTAACAACAATAAACATTTAACTGAGTCGTTCCTGTTTTGTAATCTCAACATATTTCAATAGAAGCAACTTAAGCTTTTCTTTCACTACAGATCTCTCGGTCGGTTGTGTGTGTGTGGGGGGGGGGGCATCTCAGTTTTAAAAAATGGTAGGGGCTGCCACCAAAACCTCCAAAAAGTAGATTTATTTCTATACATTGCATTGCCAAGAACTGCCCAGTACTCTTTTCTATTCTGGATCATGTTTATGAATAGAATAAGTAAGACAAACAGCTGATTTTATATTAACAAAGGCACATATTAGACAAATGTTTTATTTGCAAAAATGAATATACTTATAGATCTATCATACATTATTTGACCAATTAATTTACCAAATTGATGGTGACCTATTCTTTTTTCAACTTCAAAATATGTGGACCCATTTCCATACCTATTTGGCAAGATATGGAACTAGTTCTATACCAGCAGGCCTTAAAGAGTCAATGCCCTTTTCTGAGGCACATGCCTACTAAATCGTATACTGGGAGACACCACGCCCACCCCCTCGAGGTACACTTGCTACACGGGTGTCCTGCGCTAACATGCACTCGAGTACTCCTGCACGTGTTTACACGTGGTACAATTTATTCTTAAAGCCAAGATTTATTTATTTTTGTCTAATCTAGTGGGTTGGTATGACTTGCAAGCACTAACAAGACTTAGTAATCTTTTACTGTCTTGCAATGTCTTCTTAGATTCAATTATTCTATTATCGTCTTCTTAGATTCAATTATTATATTATCGTTGACATATTTATGACTCACATATCCAAAGTGGAAGCATTGTACCAACTTACCCTTTACTGGTGTCAATTATGAGAGGAAGAAAAAACGAATCAATGGTGAATTTATTATCATACGGGGTATTAAATGCGAAAAAGCAGGTTTTGCTCTTGCTGAAAGAATCCACGTGGAGGACCAAAGTGTGAAAATTGTCCCACTTGCCCCCAGTCTCCCTTATACAGAGTGATCATAACTATGCTATACAGTACATACACGTGGCAGATTGAAAAAGGCAACTTATCCCTTTCTTTCTAAGAGATGATGTACATTTTGTCACGCTCCGCAAAAGTGGAACAGTGTTTCACTTAGGGGGAGGCGGGGGGGTCGGTAAATTTTTGGATATTCCACTTTTTTGTGGGTCTAATATTTTATCTCGCGCGCTGAAACTTTTCATATCAGAATTCCATTATTTACTATTTAAATGTGGCATTAAACAAATATAAACAGCAGATTTCACACATTAATTAACATTATAATTTACATTCCCGGTATGTAATGAATATTATTTTATGGCATATATAAGTAATATTTGAATAAATATCGCGAAACACTGAGTAGATATTCTTTGATTATGTCACACATCTGATGTTTCCACTTTTGGGGGGGGGGGGGTCAAGTAAAAAGAGGACACTGTTCCACTTTTGCGGAGTGTGACAAAATGTACATCATCTCTAATGCTCACGGGGTGTGGTGGTGGTGGACCTCCACCCTGTAAGAGTATACGTGCACATGTGTTGTGTTAGGCATATGCTTTGCGTGTCTAGATACAACACGTATCTATACACTGTCTGTTGCAGACGATTGGTTGATATTAACACAGGCTAATTCCAGACATGTGGCTACCGACTACTGATAACACAAATTTAAAGTGCACCTTCCGCCGTCTTGTAGAGGTGAACGACCGGAAAAGTTCACTTTTTAGACCTGAGGACACCTGTGTTTTTGTGGCTGATGTTGTGGACTGGAAGTGGGCTGAATCCAATAATTCACAAGAGGGGCACAAGATATTGTTCTCTTTTAAATAAAGTGTACTAGACGTGCTTCTGTCTGTACTGCAATCGTGGATTTGGTTTCTAGTATCTGACAATACCTTTCTGAATCTGCGTTTGTATGACCACTTTTCAAGAAGTGTGTGTTTGCTGGTAGTCGCTTAATTCACGGTGATCCGGGTACGTTACCAGTTGAAAAGGTCAATGTCCTTACATCAAGCGTTCAAAAGAAGTTTCATCGTTAACATTCACAGTATTTTTTTTTTTTTTTTAAATGAATAATTCTATAACAGTAAAGACTGTTTAATGCGGCGTCCACGCGAAAGAAGACGATTTTCATGCCACATCCATACGATATAGGGTCTTTCAAATCTGTATAAAATGGATGTCTTTTTTAACCATTGACGGTCCCCGATTACATAACACAATTTGCATAAAAGTTCATTGACTCTGAGAATACCTTATAGTATGCACGCAGTCATTTAGTATGCCGTTGTGGCAATGTTCACCGTCCTAAACCGACCGGTATATGCAACCAAAATAGTGACTTTTACGTTCAATCAAAAACCTTAAGCAGTTGCAGCCTTCATCAGCCCCACGGCCCCCACATCTCACCCTCGTGGATAATATGATAAAATATAGAGCATCACGTGTCACCAGAGTGGTAAATTACACAGAAAATACAGGATTCCCATAAATGTTAGATCAAGCTCTTTGATATAACACGAAACATGACTCACCGCATCTTGACAGTAGCATATAGAACTCATTCATTGCCAAGACGAGCCACACAAACATTTCTACTGACGAACAACACGGCCGTTTTTGTTACACATACGGGCCACTAATTGTGTTGCACGTACAGGTCGTTTTTGGACGGGGAATAATGAAATGGATTATGATGTACGTGTTCTTTGACTTTGGTTTGATATTAAATGCACTTTTTATCAGTAGAGACCTATTTGAAATTTCATAAAATCTAGCTATTGATGATGTGTGAGAGCATAAAATGTATATGTGCAAAGAAAGTGTTTCAATTTTGTGATTACACATAATGTGTGTGACCTTAGATGACGCAGAGATGACACACATGCATAATCATCGAATTATTAATACATTTGACATTTATTGTTTTGCATTACTTATCAGCTGTTACTTACGCATATTAGGAAACAATTAAAATGCGTGGGTTTTTTATCATTGTAACAAAAATAGTCTTTGTGTTTTGCTTTATTTATTTGTATTGATATGTTGTTGTGACCGGCATAATTCACAAGGTTATACTGTTAAAATAGATGGTACTCCTTAATGTATTTTGTAGATGAAGCCTATGCATGGGTCACTTAGGAGGGTTATAGAAAGTTCTAAAGGACAGTACCGTACCGTGTTCTAAGTCTATGTGGAACCAGCTTGAACTAGTGGCAACTTGTTTAGTGGAGTGAGTCTAGTGACTGCTGGCTGTCCACTATATGAAGACTGGCCTCGACTGCCCGTGGTCAACGGTGATAACCACCCTTTCTCGTTTGAGTTTATGAACAACAACACGTGTTGAAACATTCATTATTTATTGACTTCAGTTATTTATTTATTTTTCAAAATTAGTTAGTAGAGGAAAACAAATGATAACCATAATGTCCACGTCACCTGATGGTGACTAGATGGTGAATTGTTTTCCGTTCGGCCGTGCCCGGATCAAGATCAGGTCATTCTGGAGTCATGAACCATCTCGTGTCCATCAACCGTTTCAAATAATGAGTCACTAATCCTCGGCAGTGGCACCACCGAGAGAGGTTGAAAAATAGTTGACGTAAAAACACAACTCCCGATGATGATCGTCCCGAACTATCTACTTCGTTGGGAGCACCTGTTTCTTTGTCTGGTTACATCGTGTATACTACAAAATCGATCAATACCTATTAACAGTCTGAAGATGAAGCAACTTGCCTAAAAAACGGGTGAAACGTGAATAGAATTGTTGACACTCTCATTTTATGACTTGACTTAAAATAAACCATATAACACCTCCAAATTTCAAACAACATTTACAGATACTGCCTTAAATTCAAAACTGCGTGTTATTTTTTGACAATGCAATGACCGTACCAACTAGGCCTACTGACTGTTATAATAGCCGGGAACAGCCTCGCATAAAACCCGCTTTACACATGAGCGATGGTAGGCGAACCCGTCCAAAGCACCTACAGGCATTGTGTCAAGTAGTCAGCTTATAGGTGAGTTGAGGCGGCATTGAACGTAATTAAAATGTATGGTGCGATGAGTTGCTAAGTAAAGAAATGTTACTTATAATTGCGAAAGTCCCTCGATTCCCAGACGCAGCATAACTATGTGTAGCGTACTTTATCCAAACTGTATAATCGCCTAAATTTTTGTTGACGTGTTTATAATTTCCTGGCGAATTTGCCAGTTCGCCAGTGCACGTAGCACTAGGTAGGGGGAATTCGCTGTGTGAAGCGGGTTGCAAGTTTGTGCAGAAATATTTTGGACAAGTCATTCTGGGGTATGGAATATTCAAATAAAGTGTGCAAATAGTTGAAATACAGGACTTTATGCGTCACTTATCGTGGCTACCATTGATTGTGATGAAATAAGAAGAGAATGCTTTGTGTTTTTATTCGCTTTCTTGATTTCACTGGAGGTATACTTTAACTATTTGACAGGAGTATTTGGATAACCACTTGACCATTAAGATCCGGTGGTTATTCTATCCCAATTCAGTGAGGTAGGGAAAAATCAACGGCTCTAAGATGTTTCTGCTTTTAAGAGTCCTCGCCATCCGGATGTTTAAATTCACAACGTTCTCGCCAAAACATACAGACTGTCACGATGAGATGAAGTCCACCCCAGTAGACAGACCTTTAGAAAACACGAAACGTCAGGTGGGCTGACCTGTACATAGAGAATATGCACCTCCCGATTGATAATAGACGTTTTATTGAACGAGTTTGGTAGCCGTATCACCCAAGTCGACAATGACTGTGAATTCATATTGAATGTTAACTTATTTTTATTTTCATCAGATGCAAATTTTTGGTGGGGCCTTTAGTGTACGTGGTAGTGGGCCACTGGTAGTTGTGTTGCTCTGAGTAACAACAACTGATCAGCATCATGTCTAAGGAAACAATTGTCAGATATAAATGTACAAAACAGTTTATTTTGGGAATGTCTCAAGTACTGAATCAAAAGAATATCAAATATCTTACTGCATGAAAAACGAAAATCATGGAACATGTACTTTTGTAATTTGAAATTGTCTTGTAATGTCTGAAATAGCTATATACCGGTATTTTACTTTCTTTTTTTTAATCTAGTATTGTTAGTTTGTTATATATTTTTATATAATTATGTACTAAGTGAATTTGTTATGAAATCGAAAGAAAA
>CM032665.1:33161988-33242874 GCA_019095985.1 Streblospio benedicti | reverse complement strand
AGACACAATGACATCATATTTCTCTCTGGCCATAGCCAGACGCATAAGATAATAAATTGCACAGTGTTTATAACTGCCACAATTTGATGCTCTTTTATAGAAAAAGCTCTAAGTGAAGATTGAAATGACAGAAATATTTTCGGGGTATGGCTAAAGGCTAATATTTGTTTCTCACCTTCTTTCATTCTAATAATTAAAAGAAAGTACAAAGCCACTTTCAAAAGAAGATAAAATCCATTGATACAATTGCCTTTGGTGTTTGGTGTGCTCCACAAGAGGAATCACTACATTATTGAGAAACATAGAAGGAACATGAATTTTGGACAAATGGTTAGGCGTAAAGCACATGTATTTGGATTTAGCACCATTAAAACAACTGTATATTCATCAGTAAACTTGGCACATATACATAAACGTTTGTAAAGTGCTGATGTCGAGGGAGTCAAGATAGCAGTGTCATCTGCATACATTGAATGGTTATATTACATACCATGAAAATGAAATCCGACATTGGAGTTGTTCAAATGTTGAACCTCTCCAACCGAAGTTATAATATTCTTACAGTTAAAAGACGTGACACGTAAGGAATTAAAGTGAACTGCAGGCAATAAGAGCTATACACTCTTTAGATATAGAATCTATATATAATTACGAAGAGATGGGCGTGGCCATGTTTTTTTTTTTTTTTTTTTTTTGAAATCTGCCTACAATCACTTTCCTGGGGCGCTTTCACGCATTTTGAGTGTTACACTTCATGGGAAATCAACTTCTATGGGTTTATTTGTTCTTCGTGCACTTGCTTTCAGCAGTATTGACGAGAAAACTGATTTACCATCATATTTCGCGTACAAATGATTTTTTTTACGAGCACTTCCTCTTTCATCTTTCATTGTTGTTGCGTGCGTTATGTTTCATACAGTGCTGTTGCTGCGTGCATTTGCCTCTGTTGCTGCATGCGTTATGTCTCCGTAGGAGACGGGGAAAGCTAGTTAAGCATAAAAAGGTTTAGTCTGACCCACTCAGAATAAACAATTTTATTAAATTTTGAGTACATTATGAATGACTTGATTTTTCCTCATTCAACCCAATTATGCTGAGTGTCTTATATAGGACTACAATCAATTTTACTGCAACTATGATAAGACAGTTATCATTATTTTCAATTATGGTATCTATGTATTAGAAAAGTGATGGAATATGGAGTATGTGATAATATTTGGGTTAATGTAGTCAGATATAGATTTTAAGGTAGTTTGGAATATTGGATTTTCAAAAATTTTGATATGAGGAAAGCTGGTTCATGATGAAATAAGTTTTTAGTATTTTCCCTGTGATCAAAGTAACCATTCTATCGTTAATATATTGTCAAGGGGATTGGTAAAATGGTACTATCAACGTAAAGACAATGAGACCAGCTAATCTAGTGGACAAACATATCTAGCAAGCACTTACTTTCACACTTCACGCAGAGGTCTGTGGCATGCCAACAACTGCCGGTTCCCCAGCAGTGTTGTATGAACAGGGTTTTTTCCGGTTTACCCCCCGGGTTCATCTTTGCGATGGGCAATTCTGACGGGGGGTAAGCCTCTCCACCACCACAGTGAAATGCCCCAGCTGCCCTACAACAGTACCACACTACCCTATGCGATGAAGACGATGACGATGGAGATGATCACAACAAGAGTAGCAATGGTAAAAACAACAATGGCAAAAACAACTAGATCAAAAGTGTTCAAAGAACATGGTGTCACTAGAACAAAGTTGAGTTATGGGCAATTAAGATATATACTGAAATGTGTATACTTTACAATTAAGAACTTCATGAATTTGAGGAGAAAGCCGCAGAATAAATTTACAACAGTGATCAATATTCAGTGAAACATATTGCTCTGTGTGTTGCATGATAATCAATAATAGTTTCAAATGCATTTATGTACTTATATTGAATTAAAATAAAAGTATTGTGTCATTGTTAATATTCATTAATATTTAAAGATTTTTACTGAAATATAATGAAATCTGGATTAAAAGTACACAGTTACAATGTACGTTATCAGCCACAAAAAGCCATTGTCTAATCAATATCCACTTCTTCCTGCTACATAGCAGCACACTACAAACCGCACCAAGTAAACCTTTCTGCTGGGTTGAAAAATTGATTTTTTCTCGCTGGTTTAAGTGCACTGCATACCAGTAAAATGTCATATATGGCCTTGTAGAAAACACTATTTAACTGGCAGAGTACCCAAAATCAAATCACATCGGTGTCACCCCAAACCTCATAGTTGTGAAAAGTTTGAACGAAATCGGTAAACCCTCTAGCTTGTCCTGAGACACACACACACAGACATTCACACACATAGACACAGACACACACAGACACAGTCACACAAAGACACACAAAGACACACAGACATAGACACTTTCGCTTCAGCTCATGAAGTGACACAACAACAATGGCAACAACAATAGCAGCACCAATGGCAACAACAATGGCAATAACAATGGCAACAACAACAACAATGGCAACAACAACAACAACAACAATGGCAACAACAACAACAATGGCAACAACAACAACAATGGCAACAACAACAACAACAATGGCAACAACAACAACAACAACAATGGCAACAACAATGGCAACAACAACGGCAACAACAATGGCAACAACAATGGCAACAACAACAACAACAACAACAACAATGGCAACAACAACAACAATGGCAACAACAACAATGGCAACAACAACAACAACAACAATGGCAACAACAATGGCAACAACAATGGCAACAACAATGGCAACAACAACAACAATGGCAACAACAACGGCAACAACAACGGCAACAACAACGGCAACAACAACGGCAACAACAACGGCAACAACAACGGCAACAACAACGGCAACAACAACAACAACAACAACGACAACAACAACAACGCAACAACAGCAACAACAACAACAACAAACAACAACAACAACAACGGCTGCAGCACAGCAGCAACAGCAGCAGCCGCAAGCAGCAGCAGCGGCAACAGCAGCAGCCGCAGCATTAACAAAAACAAGACTACCCTCAATCCCCCAAAAGTTCCTTACCTCAGATAGCCAGCCTCCCTGCAGAAGATGCTGGGTACCTTTGCTTTAAAGAAGCCTTCTTTGTTGCAGATGGTGCCCCACGTGCCGTCATCCATCTGGTACTCGGCACGGCCTTTGTATATTTTCGGACCATCCCTGATCCGCGCCCGCGGCTCTACAGTACACACGTGGCACACTCTATGGTCACTATGCAGTTAACTTTAATGTAAAGGACAGTGTCATATATAAAAAGCACGTTCTGAAATAGTCACAGTCCAGTTAGAGTTACTTCACAGGACTCCACTGAACTGGTAAGTCAGTGAGTAAGAAAATACTCACCGAGTGGGCGTTTGTCATACGTCTTTCCGGGTTGCGTATCGTCCGTCTTACCACACGTCCCATAGAACAGCTCACACCAACCTGGGAAACACAGCAGGTAAAACACAGGGTAGTTCATAGACAACCAATAGAGGTTCCAGTGGCATCAGATTAATAATGATTGATCTAATACAGCTTTTGATAGATTATAGATTTCATCTCTTGCCTATAAATTGTCCCAGGAGAGTGCAAACATAGCTCCTCAAGTTAAAACATAGTTATGTATCTGCTGAATATAATACTAAGTAGTGAGTTTATATTACTATCGAGGGGATGATTGAATTCATACAGTTGCATATGCTGGGGTCTTAGCTGTCATCCATAATGATCAAGTGGTCTGATGGTCTGTCTGCCCATACCACCGTCAGCCTGCCCTACTCACTGTTTGTGTATGTGAACATGACGCAGGCGGCGTCCACGTCGCATGCCGTGACGCAGGCCTCCAGGTCGCCGGCCCACTCACTTGCTGCCGTAAGTGACGTGCAGCGCCCGTTCCGCTTGATGTAGGCTGCCAGCTGCTTGTCTAGGGCTGCAGGGGACATGGCAAACGGTAAGGCTATTGTCAGGTAACTTAGGCATGGTGTTAGGCATGCGTTTCAATAGATGTATAATAGATGTATAAAACAACGAGAACAAATATTTTTCTCGTGACATAGCTTTCCTATAAAAACACTTTCAACTCCTTTTTTTATCAAAAGAATGCAAATTTACAAACTGAATGCAAATTAGGTACAGTAGAACCTGTCTATTTCTTATTTGTCTGGAACGTCTTTGATATACATATTGAAGGTAATGACATTCATTATGAAATCATGCACAATGCCATTTGTTGGACAATTGATCGCCCATAAGACAGCACACCAGGCCTCCAATGAGGCTGAGGCAGATGAGGCGGTTGCCTCCTCGTTTTTTGGCGTTGTCTCACTTGCCTGCTTGCTCCTCACATATCACATCTTTTCTTATAAATAGCTAATGCAGCTGTTGACAATTATGTTCCTAAATCACTACCTAGCGTCTTCCTAGTGTAAAATCAAACATTTGCATTGTATCATCCAGAGAAAAGGGCGGAGCTTCGGAACTATGAACTTTCAATACCGTTTTCTAATGATTTTAAACATAATCTTCAATCTTTAATCTTCAATCTTGCATCCAAGTGGACCTATGTCCGTACTGGACGTGGGTGTGGGTGACGTCATAAAGTGTGCGTTGAACGTATTTACATTAGATAAAACTTCTGTGCAGTGGGTTAAAAACAATCTTGATCTTGATTTACATCAATGCCCAGGTATTGTTTCTTTTCACCCACTGGAGGGGTGTGATCCAGGTGGAGGTGGCATCTTTGAAACAATGTAGGGAGGTGCTCTGTTGGTTCCCGGTGGGTAGTTGGTTCCAGAGTCTGATTGTTCTTGCAGAAAAACTGTACTTGTATGCTTCTGAATGGAGTGACTGGATGCTGATATAGCTATGTGGACATCTGGTGGAAATCTGTACTGTTGGTGGGAATGGTATATTAACTTGGTTGTGTCTGATTTTGAAGAACAATGTCAGGTCATATAGGGCTCTACGGTGACGGAGAGGCTGCCACTTCAGTTGTGTCTGGATCTGGTGTGTAAGGTTGGCATCAGGACCGTACGCGTAGTTAGCCAGCACAAATCTGGCTGCTCTTCTTTGGACTGTTTGAATTTTGTCAATGTTTTTCAGTGCGTGTGGGTTCCAGGCTGGAGTGGCATAATTAAGGTGAGGTATTATGATTGATTTGTAGGGTGTTTCTTTTATTCCAGTATTACACATGTGGAGGTTTCGTCTGCACAGGTTTAGGAGCTTGGTTGCCGTTTGACATATGGTATCTATGTGATTATTAAAAGACATTTTATTATCCAGGATGACACCAAGGTAGCGGTCGGAGTCTATTTCCTCAAGAGGTGAGAAATACTCAACTGCAAATGGATCATTGTGTTTGATGTGGACATTATATTTTGTTTTTATGTATGAGCATTCTGATCTGCAAATATAACACTACTGACAAAATGATTCCCACATTAAAGACAAGTAAGTATATCATGTTTCATACTTTACTACATCATTCGCCTTTGGAGTGGCATGCATCACAAGTTGATGGTTTGACAGACATATTGTTTCTACAAAACTTTGACATTTCTACAAAGTTAAAGAGAACAAAATTCTACAATGATGACAGGGCTATAAGGGGTCTACCGTGTACTTTTAAGAGTTGGGATTATACAAAAATCAACCCACATGAAATAACATTTCACCATAAATAAAGTTTGATTTTTTTCATTAATGAGTCCTAAAATAGCCATTACATACAGCAAAATTGGACTGTATAATTAAATGGTAGAGGTCCCTTAAAGGAACAAGCACAGGAAATGCCTCCACAATCAATTTATTTTCAAAATTGATTTTGTATTTATAATTTAATGTGGTTTCTAATAACCAATACATTAGCAGGAATAAAATGCATATTTAAAAACACAAAATAATCAAAATTTTCAAATGTATTGCCTCCAAACAAAATGAGGGTGCCTGTGCTAGTTCCATGTCTCCATCTGAAACCATGAATCTGTTCCTTTATCAATCACACAACACTGGCATAAATCACTACACTGAAAATATCTTAAAAAGTGAAATCAAATTGGAAATTCCTTGTAGTTCTAGCTCATGGTGTCTGTTTTGATACAATACTTTGTACCCAAGATATAAATTTTCAAGAAGAAAATTGTTAATTATAACGAAATCAACTGTTGTATATAGAAATACTTATTGGATTACTTCAAATGACACATTTTATGCCAAACGTTTACCATAATGTTTGCGGCAGTTACCTACAAAATATATTTGCCAGCAAAATAATTTGTACAAAAATATTAAACAGTATACAACAGTAAAAACATATTGTCACATCACATACCTTAATGCTGTTCCTTTTATAACAGCCCACTCACCGTGATTATTCATTTTTATTACAACTAATATCCATGATGTTATAAGCGTGAGTTAAAAAGCACCATTATCCATCGCAAGAACAACATGTAGATATACATACATGCATATGTTATTTATGATATAGCAACCATTGACTTCCCCCTGCGGGTTCAGTCGCATTCTTGGAGGCCTATGTTTTACAGATCGACCAATTGTGACATTCAACAGCACCCTGAATATCAAGGGCTCAATAGCTATACGCTTTCAAAACTTGCTTTGCATGTTTCACGAGCTGATATTATATAGAGTGTTCAACGGGGACGTAAACTACAACTAATAATATCCCGTTAAAATCACGGCCTTGGTGGATACGTTTACAAAATTGGTCCCGATTACTTATTTTGCCGAGTAAAAACAAATAGATGATGTTTACACGTGTTGGAACCTGTCATACAGGGGCGTAGCTAGACCTTCAAAAACGGTGGGGCGAACTCTTAGCTTTGAGGTGGTTATGTCGAAATAACGAATATTAATTCAATATATCATTATATATATTATAATATCAGACATAGACACATCACAATTGTGAGAGACTGTGCTCTATGATGATGTGCTTTTCCATTTCCAATAACAAATGCAAATAACATTAATTTGTATATATGTTACAATCTAATCTAAAATAGACTCTTATACGAAAATCTTTGCAAAAGAACAGTGGGGCGAAGTAGAAAAACGGTAGGACATTTGAGGCAGGAGAAAAAGTGGTGGGGCGACCGCCTAAGTTGCCTCATACTGGCTACGCCCCTGTCATAGTTATCTTTGGCAGGACTTTCCCTCTTCTCTCAAGAGCTTTGTCAGGCCTAAGGAGACGATATCCGCCACCATGGTGGTCATGTGATCATCCAAAAAGATCTTTGCATTAGGCCTGACGATGCTCTTATGAGAAGAGTGAAAGTCTTGTCAAAGACAAATATGACAGGTCCCAAGTGATGACTGTATAGTTGATCATCAGTTTGAATGATGGAATCCAATACAAATATACATTCGTTGGATATTTACACAACTTTTTTCGCTAAAAGCTCCTTCTATGAATCAATAATGATATAGAGGTGGAGGTGCTCAGTGTCAAGAACCATACAACACACAGCAAAGATGAAAGATTGGTCTCAACGCACCGCAAGCATAGGTTTGCTGCCTTTGAAGTAACTTCCATTCAAATGAACTCATAGCCGCCTCATATAGTAATATTAATCCAAGTCAACTGAAATCTTGAGTTATCAGGATTACTGATAATGCACAGACATGCGATGGAAATGTTTGATTCTTTGAGTCATCATTAAATTTGAGTTATCAGACTTTGAGATATATTGGTCATGTAACTCACCTGTTGCTGCTTTCACCGCTGCGACGATTCCCAACGCCAATAGCACCTGTAACAAGAGTCTCTGCATGATGTCTGATGCCCAAGTCACAAACGCGCCTTGTATAAAATGGAGGGGACAGTCCACAGCGTTATACGTGAGGGCTAATATGACACAGTGGCCATGGTACTAGAACACATAAGGTCACAAAGTAAATTTATACTACATTTATATGTTCAATGATTGCAACTCTATGTACAAAACAATGACCCTGCATAAAATCATGAACGCATGATGCGATTCGAATTGCAATAAAACTAGACAGCCAGAGCTCATAGTATTAGAATTGATGACGCCTAATTTCACCTTTGTTGGTCATCATCTAATGCGTAGGTAGTTGAAATGTGTTTTAAATGGATTCTGTAGATCATCATAGAGCTTTTTAATGGCCTTTTTTATGATGCACGTATCACACTGAGGTAACATCTGCTCAATAGGGATTTTTCATCTGAACTCAGTGTGTATACTAAATCAAATAAATAGGCAATTTACTAGTGTGTTTGTAAATACTCTGCTGCCATCCTATTGTTGCTGATTATTGCACAGAGAGTACACATGGTGTTTGTAAAGAGAATATAACAATCAAATAACAATTTTATAAAACATGATTTAAAATTACAGCCTTCAGTAATAATCACAGCAGTAATTGTTCAAAATACATAATATTCTCAATAATTTCTTTCATTCCAGCCCCTTTGTCCCTTATCAGCTTATACAGTATGATATTCATACAAACTTGTAAAAACGAATGATCTTGTATGCAGTGTAAGATCTCATTATTAAAAGGAACTATTTTAAATCTTTAACGCTTTTATCAAGGATTATTGCGTCGCTTCAGTAGCTGAAGCGAAAGCCTTGTGATCACTTCGTTTCTATGTATCTATGTATCTATGTATGTATGTCTCCGGACAAGCTAGAGCTTTTACCGTTACACCGATTTTGTTCAAACTTTACACAACTATGAGGTATGAGGCGACACCAAAGTGATTCGATTTTGGGCACTCTGCCAATTAAATTGTGTATTTTAGAAGGCCATTTATGACATTTTACTGATATTCAGTGCACTTAGCCAGCAAGAAAAAAATCAATACTCAGCCTAGCAGCAATGTCTATAGACAACATGATAAAATCAATATATATATATACCTGCTGCAAATAAATAAAATAAATACAGCATACTTATGCACAATATCATTTGTGTCTGATTACAGTATTGTGTACTTTTAATCAAGATTTCCACAAAATTTTAGTCAACTTTTAACAGTTGAACTTGATTAACAGTAAAGTATGCATCGTTTCATTATATATCTTAATTGCCCATATAGATCAACGTTGTTCTATAGCTAGCGACGCCTTGTTCTTTGAACACTTCTGATCTAGTTATTATTTGGTTTGACATTGTCATCATGTAAAGTAGAATTTTTAAAACGATAATCCATAAATACTTTTACGCAAATAACCTTGGTTAAATAGTAATATTAAAAAAATAGAATGTGAATTAATTTGTTTATGTGACTGCTGCTTTCTCCTCTCTTATTTTATAGTTATTTTTGTTCTTGTATAGTTATAATAAAGTTATAATAAAGTATTTAGAATTCTTAAAATATGTTTTCTCTATTCGTCACTTAAAAATAATATATAGACACAATATCAAATCTGTAAAATTCGTCCTAGAAATATTACAAGAAATTAAAATATCTGAAATTTACATGTTGAGGAGTCACTAATCATGGCCGCCAATACAGCTACAGTACGTCTATTTACCTTTCCGCAGCTATAAGATTAAATTGATTTGTATGAATTTGTTTATCTGCGCTGCAACAGCACTGCAGATACTGACATACCAAAACTGTAGGGCCTGGATTAATATTTCAGTCGGATTAGTATTATATAGCCTTTCCTGAATGTTCCAGTTGAGTGGGTTTGCTTGCTACTAGGCCAGGAGTTCACAAGGCAGGGAGGAGGTGGTACAGGGTGCGAATTAGACATATTTTTTTCCAAATCAACAAACTAACTAGACTTAACCTTTCAGTCGTTTTAGAAGCATGGGGTTTCACTCCAACACATAAGTTCATACGGTCATGTTACCAAGTCTGTACAGTGTGTAGAAATTGAAATCCCACTTTAATTTCATTTATTTAATTCATAAAGATACCTTATTGGCTGATGGCTTTGGCCATAAATATCATAGGTTTTCGCACTAACTGCGTACAACAAAAATACATAATTTGTTTGCACTAACTTGTGCTAAGTGTGGCGAAGTTTTGGTCTTGATCTTTAAAAAGTACTCAAATGTTTTGAGACCTACACGATACCGCCAATCCCGACCTTCTACGGGTTTTCACGGCTTGATCACTCACACTGCCTTAAAGTCCTTGTTCATACCAACTGCGTATAATCTATAGTCGTGAGATATGACGATGTTGATTTTTTGGCCTAAGATTTAATATCAAGAAATGTAATAGTTATTTTTAAAAAAAAACAAGGAGCATGAATCTGAAGAGCAAGGAGGCAATAGAGGCAATAGCCTCCTCTGCCACAGCCTCACTACGTGCTGGCGTGTGTATGGATATGGATATGACATGGATTTCTAATGTGTCACTTAAAAAGTGACTCAAATAAACGTAGTTACTTTTAACCCATGTATGGACCTTTCCCGGGGGACCTTTACAATTAACATAAATGTCATAAACATGCAAGGAGGTGTAGCATGTAGGTTAGACCATTCTTCAATTCCAGGTAGCGCAGAAAAGCTGCACACTTGTATTTTCTTTATTTGATTTTGAGACACATATTTTTATAGGTACTTCCGGGGTGTGTTATATTTAAGTCTTATAAGCCCATTCAAAATCGCAATTAATGCATAAAAAATGAGGAAAAATGTATAAAGGCCGCGTCCCACTAGTTTTGATGCATGGACGACACATACATTCTAGGGATTTCCAGGCAAAAAATTTATACGTCGAGCATTTGCTGATAGATAACCCCTTTTGGCATTAAATAATTCTTTTCCCCCAGCGCATAGTCAACTCACAGCTGGGGCAAACCCGACGTAAGAAAAGCAGACAGTGAAAGCAAGGTCAGAGTAACCCCGACGCACAAGCGACGCACGACCAAAAAGTCTGGGTGTGACGTGCGTCGGGGTTACGCTGACCTTGCGTTCACTGTCTGCTGTGCACTGAACATATGTCTACAATACGTTGAACGCCTGCCGAATGTACGCCATCGTACACTCAAGGTGCGCCAAGCTTACCCCACCTCAAGGTGCGCCAAGCTTACCCCACCGTTTTTATCTGCCGAGCATCTGCTTCCAGTACGCGGCGCAGGTTAGACATAAGTTTGACGTATCTTTGGCGTATGGTCGACGTAAAAAAATCAATGGATTATCGATCGGCGTATGCCGTATAGGCTTTCGATGTTTTGAGCAGCCCAAAGTATTGGGAGCGTAAAAGAATGGACCATCGATAATCTTCCTAGAAATATTTTGCCAGCGTATGGGCTGCAAGGGTCACACTGGGGTCACACGCACGTGCAGCATAAAACGAACGTCAGGTCGACGTAGGGTCTGCGTAGTCGGCAGATGCTTAGTGTAGGTGAAAAAATCTAGCTGTCCAACCGATTTTTATCAGCTGCACGTAAATTCCCAGTAAGTTCTCAGTGCGCCGGAAGCAGTGGGACGCGGCTTTAAGGTAGTCATGGAAAATTTATTGAATTTCTGTAAGAGTTAATGTTTGGTCAGATGCTCACATCAATTCATATATGTCTGAAACTTTCGCCAGGTGTTGATACCACTGAAGCTTACTATTGTACATGGAAAACAGATGACATGATCAAGCCTCATATTTAAGATATTAAACAATCATTTGAATTTGTGTATTACCTAGAAAAATATTTTTTTCACCGAATTGAAGTAAAGAAGAATACAATTCAAGACATACACAGAATATATATTTAGTGTATTTAATTTACTGATTGTTAATAGAATGCAGGAGAAAAGGAACTGTCAGTTATTCTATTAGATAAATTCTTTGTTTGTCATGTCATTTAAAGTTTTCTCAAATTAAACTCTATTTATTGATTCTCTTGTGGCTAGTCAGTCTCCTATTTATTCACTAGTCCACTCAATTCAATTCAATTGTCCTGCTTACAAGTTGCTGGTTAGCCAAAACACACTTGGCAACTTCTCAAGACAATTAACTTTTGGGCAGTACTAATACCTTTTTCATAATTACTAGTCCTGCTGAAGAGTAATTAGTGAAGCCTTAACAGTGAGACTGCAAGTCAAGTGGCTACTGTCATTAAAGTACTTTCCTCATTCAATGCACTAATAAGGTTTCTCACTAAATGACTGGTATTCACTAGGAGTTAAATTTCAACTGACTTTCTCTAACTGCACACATAATTGTATTTGGTTAAATGATGTCCCACACACTGTACACTGAAAAGGTTTCTCTTATGTGTGAGTTTTCATATGGTATAAGAGGATTTTACTTTAAGCACTTTAAGTATATGATTTTTCATATACTGTACATTAGTGAGGTTTCTCACCAGTGTGAACACTCATATGTTGTTTCAGAGTACCACTTCGACTGAATGATTTCTCACACACTGTGCACTGATATGGTTTCTCACCAGTGTGGGTTTCCATATGTTGAGAGAGATTTCCACGACGACTGAATGATTTCTCACATACAACACACTGATAAGGGTTCTCTCCTGTGTGACTTTTCATATGTTGGAAGAGGTGTTTACTGTGGCTGAATGATTTCTCACACACTGTGCACTGATATGGCTTATCACCAGTGTGAGTATCCATATGACGTGACAGGTTTCCGCGTTGCCTGAATGATTTTTCACATATTGTACATTGATATGGTTTTTCACCGGTGTGAACACTCATATGTCGTTTCAGGTCTCCATTGTGACTAAATGATTTCTTACACAATCTGCACTGATATGGTTTCTCCCCTGTGTGAGTTTTCATATGCTGTGAGCGGCTATCAGTTCGACTGAATGACTTCTCACACACTGTACACTGATATGGTTTCTCCCCAGTGTGAGTTTTCATATGTTGCGAGAGGTTTCCACTTTGACTGAATGATTTCTCACACACTACACACTGGTGAGATTTTTCTCCAGTGTGAACAGCCATGTTGCTTTTCAGATGGCCCTTAATACTCAAAATTTTCTCACACACTTTACACTTATGTATGTTTTCCGCAATGTGCGTTTTCATATGCTGTGCAAGGATAAACTTTTGACTAAATGATTTTTCACTCATGAAAAAATTATCTCTGTAGCAAGCATGTACATTGTATACTGAAAAAGTTTCTTCTCACTTTCGTCACATATGGTATACTGAATTTGTCATGTCCTTTGGATGTTCAGAAGGAGTTTCATGTCAGACTCTGTACCTCCACTTCTGTTTATGTATCCATGACGAGGATGTTTAAATTCAACAGTTCATATAAACATTTGTATCTAAATAAGTAGCTCATCTATAACTGATTTCATGGGTATGCAATGCAGAATGTATTGATAAGTAAGATAACCTTGTTTTAAGCACCTTCTTTTCATGCTATTTGTTTATGTTGTATGATAATACTTTTCGTAACAATTCAACCAAGTTTTAAAACTATAAAATTTTTATTTTTTTTTTAAATATATTTTTTTATCTAATGCTTTTTATGATGTAGAAAAAGTTTTACGATATCTTTCAATTGTTATCATAACGACCTCACTGCTATGCATACTGCTTTAAAGTTTACTTTTATTCAACTTTAGAAATAACGTAATTTCAATATATTTCCCCTTACGTTTATTCCGAATTTATATCTACATGTTCATCAGATTGCATTGTTACAATGCAAATGCCATAAACAATCACGTAAAAGCCCATGGGCATGTAAGTGGAACCTTGCTCAACGTATATGCGACTTTTTAAAAATGCGATTTGACCTTCCACTATGACATGATCTAATGAATGTGTATAAGAATAACATCAACAACGATTCATACATTGGAACCTGTCCGTGTGGACAACTCTCTTTTAAGGACACCTATCTTATGTAAACATTTTCTACCTTTACTTAGGCTTTTTCTTAGGCCATCTGAATCTCACAAATAAAGATTTACTGCATTTTGCTCAAAACTAACAAAATATGTTAAAGAATATGATACCGAAGTTTATGTAAAATGTGTCCTCGGATTATTTCAATTCCCCACCACTAATACAATAAAGCACAAGAAGGTTGCACATTTACTAATTGCCCCCATAAACTACAGCAAGTGGATACTATATAAGGGTAATGGTTTGGCTTAGTATGGAGACAACACCAGCTATGCACGTGGGGTGTCTGATTCATCCAGCGGCGTGCTAAATTGTACGATTGACTGCGCGTTACTAAGGATTGGCTGCACGTTGCCTCTAGACCAATCAGAATACAGTATTGGCGGTGATTTTTGCACTGAATGATAGAATGCATAATTGACCACGGTAGAGAGAAATGGGTGTGTCCACCACACACTGACCACCGCCGCTGGGTGTGGCCATCACACATTGACCACCAAATTTGTTCAGACTCTGATGATTGTCATTTATCAATTGTAATGCACATAAAATCAATCAGTGTATGTGTCCTGGGTCTCTATTCAGGTGTCACCTGCAATACTATAATGAGTGGTCTGCACGAATGGCTGTGTATCATAGTATGGCTCAAACTGGCCAGCGAAAGACTCCTATGCTGCGTGAGCCAAGATTGTCTGCTTCTCAGTAGAAAATGACCACGTCATAAACTGCAGTCAACTGCACAGAAGACTTTGCATATTCCAAGCACCTGGTCATGTGTTGAAGAGAAAATCCAGCTCTGCCGTCAAGACTCAAGGGGACGTTTGAAGATTCCATTAATAGCGTCTGTATGCTTTGCGTTAGGGGCAGAACTTCAATATTGTTCCATTGAAAGCTTCACAGCGAATCGTATTTGCAATGGAATATCCAATGCCTACGCTCACTGAAGCGATAGTCTATCACTTTGCCTCGTAATTGTTCTATAGCATTCTGTGTCGGAATCCAAGTGGTAGTAAGTGTCTCTGAGACTTGACGGCTTACCACTACAAATTTGTGATCTGTTCGTAAAGCTAGCGTGGTCATTGCTAAAACACCTGAGCACTCATGCTCCAGCGGCTCGTCACTTTCTTATGAAATAGGTAGGATTCTTTGATTATTCTTTTATTTTAACAGCCTCCATCCTCAACCGTTTGTTAATTGCAAAACCGAGAGTGGTCTTGAATTTTGCTATGCTGGAGCTAGGTTTTCCATTAAAAGATGCTGGTGACTTAGTTGTATATATCTAATATTTGTTTCATCATATTCCTTCCAAGATATGTAGTGCAAGCTTGACTGATCAGACGACTGATTCCAAGGCGATTAGCTGTGCACATCATTCATGGCTGGGCAGCCTACATTAGGCAGTTGTTCTTGTCTGGTGTCTGATTAGAAAGTCGAATAGTGAATCCATTTTTCTTTTCACAAATTATTTCAAATTCAAATTTTAAATACTGAGCCAACCAATGCTCAGCTCAGTGCAGTGCAACAGCTCAGTGCACTAACACAAGCGGCCAATCGCTGCATGGGACAGGATGACACAGAATATGCGCCAATCAAAGTGAATCATCGAGTGGCTGTTTTGAATAATGCTCTTAGATTGTGCAGCCATTGTCATAAACAGTCTTTTTCATGAATTGTCAAATTTCCTGAATCCTGGAGATAGCTGAGAGTGTTCTGTTTGGGGTGACAATTATCGGGCACAGTGTCTACTTAATGTCTTTGGTGAGTGTTCTAACTATATTAGTGTGTTTTTTTTAAATATTTCAAATGCAAAGAGTTCATCTGGACAGATGCAGTTCACAAGTCCTTGGGAAGTGGGGTTTGGTTCAGTACCCGGGCATCAGAGTTTCGGGTGTCCAGATGTCCAGGAGCTGGGTACGGTGTCCAAGTCCTACTAGGAAGGCATTTTGAAGCTCCAGGGAGCTCAATGTATTCTCAAGGCTGGCGTCGCACCTGAGGTGGCTGCTGATATTGAGGCCGACAGAGATGATGTGGCAACGGATGGCGCAGGTGCATCAGGTATGACACGGGATGCCCTTATGCACCATTAAGAACCTGGGTGGCGCCCGGCTAGAGTCCAAATTCATCCAGATCTTGCAAGTGGCAGACGAACAAAGACTTGCTGGTTGTGGATTCTTTGGGACTGGACCGCAAGTCTTTGGCCAATGTAGCATTGATGGTGCTCAGCCCAGTTCTTCATCTTGCTCTCATGCGCAGCACAAATCCTCTGAGGGGCGTGCTCCTGCGGCTGTACGGATCTCATCCACGTCCTGGAGATTGTCAGCGCTCAAAATAAGGCACTGGTCTGATGTCAGCTTCCCTAGACATCCTGCCAAGTAACAAACAAATGGTCAGTATTGAACAGTATCACGGGCTACAGTTGGGGACATTTAGGGAAACCCCTGTTGTGAATAATATGCAGCGATTATTATGGTTGGAAATTACAGATTCTGTTTTGCTTGTAAGCACAACCAGTCTCAATTTTTCTGTTAATTACTCTCACAGTGCTTTACGTAGTAATTGAAACATGAAATAGTAAAGTGTTAGTCAAAATTTACAAAATTATTGAGGTCACACATTATGGTTTTTACAATAGTAAACTGAAATTAATAATTTCCAACAATAAAATAACATATTCATCAATATTGGTCACTTATGTAAGTTGTAACACAGACCTCAGGCTCTGTGGTTATCATTCTTAATACTTAAGTAACTCTACAATGCCCTAATTTGGCCTAAAGCTAAACCATAGCCTAAACCTAGTCAGTAGTATTAAAATATCCCCAAAGACGACCTAAAGTTCTAATATTAGGTATATATATATATATAACCTGACAAATATTTAAAAGAAAAAAAAGACTACTTCTAAATGTAACTTACTCGTGAAAATCATCCTATCATTTCTAATTGACTAATTCTTATATAATTACGCAAAGATGGGCATGGCTATGGTTGTTTGTTTTTTTAATTTTGGAAATTTGCCTGCAACACTTTCCTGGGACGCTTTCACGTATTTTGAGTGTTGCACTTTATGGGAAATCACCTTCTACGGGTTTATTTGTTCTTTGTGCGCTTGCTTTCATCAGTAGTAACGAGAAAACTGACTTACCATCAAAAATCGCGTACAAATGATTCTTTTTTTTTGTTGCGACTCAATTCTGGTTTGTTGTTGCTGCGTACGTTATGTCCGTCTGTTGCTGCGTGCGTTTCCAATGCTTTAGCCTATTGCATTGTGTTTTCACATGCCCGTGTACAGAATTCATTAATTTGTGCTTTATTTAATATTGCACATCACGGGTCGTGTTGATTATCCTCTTTGTAGTCTTTGAGTGAGACGTAAGACCAAGGATATTATAAGTACTTATAATATCCTTGGTAAGACTTAGTCCTTGGTGAGGCAGACGAATCTAGACAGCGTTTTTCACATTTTCGTTTCCATCATACACAAAATAGTCTCCGTAGGAGACGGGCCAGCTAGTATATATAATAGTAGATCTCCTCTAAAATACAATTCATAGATTAATCTATATTTTTATTTTCCTCTAAGTTGACGGCAGGTGCCCGCGCAGATGATGGGGGTCTGTGTCAAAATGAAATAGAAAATTCATTTTTTCCTTTTGTGTAATTCCCGTAGCGTTCGTGTGTGAACGAGAGCAACGCGAAATATTTTGCACTCAAAAGGTGTTTAATATGCTCCACATAGATTTCCTGATAAGTTGATGCACTATAAAACATGTCCTCTTTCAGAAATAGTGACTTGTTACCCCTACCTTCCTTCAGGTTACTTGATTATCTCTGGATAAGTTGAAAATCATCTTCCACTGTTAACGTGCTGGCGTTTATATTGTATATAAATGATATATCCCACCTTTCTAAGGCCTCCAATGTGCACGGGTATCCTCTCCTACTTTTCACAACATTTCCAGGCCCATGTAAGGTGAATACGCTGCAGAAATAGAGAAATTAAAACTCTGGTAAGGAAGCCTGATTTTGTGTGTAAACATTTTTAGGGATACCCGATGTTCGTGTGTAAATTACAGTTTATATACAATTAAATATGCTGGAAATATCAAGATTCCCAAGCAAAATATAATTACTCTATATTTTTAACATTATGCACTGTTAGATTTGCAGTTGAGAACATTGTGTCAGTGTATCTGCAGGGGGCGTTATGGTTTCTTTGTTCAATTTTGGTATGTATCTTGGATATGCAGCCTACATGTAAAATGTAATATGTAGCCTCACTTTCAAATAGTGACCATTCAAAACTTTGACCTGCGGAATCACTATGACTATGTTACGTGGAAAAAAAACTTTGTCATGTGAATGCGATAATAATCTAAACATGCTAAATTTGATATTACCTATTAAAACACCATTTAATGGTATCACATGTACTGATACTTAGTAAAAAAAACATGCCTTATGATAGGTAGAGGTCAGGCGGTTACTCAAATACGACAGTTTTTTAGAGCCGATTACAAAATGAATACTCCGTTTATTGAACAGCATTCTGGGTATCAGATGTAAGATTGACATCTGATTCTCAGACTGTCAAACGCATATTCTCTTATATCTCTGGCACCATGTTTAAATCTACCTAAACGGCTCGTGCTGACATTTCGGAAGTCATGTTGATGCTGATCGTCTGCCCGATAGCCTAAAAGGCCTGTGATCTTAGCGCAAGAAATAGGTGACATGGAACCCTCTAATAGTGCACTTGTGGAAGAAATCATGAAACTTTGCTATCCAGGTTAATATTGGGAGCTGAAAAATTTCGTTTTCTTTGCCAATAGTTTTGCCAATGAGTTGAAATTTGGAATATATTATCTTCGAACTAAGTACGTTTATTTGATACCACACTTAACCCCCATGATCTTAACCATTTTGTGGGGCCCAAAAATAGAAGATTTAACCCATTTTTTGTCTTTAAATTGCACTTACTTGGCCAATAGTTCCGCTAAGGAGTTAAAATTTGGAATATATTAACTTAGTACATGTGCATGTATTCGATAGATACCAATTTAAGTAAGAACCTTTTTCAATTTAAGAAATGTTTAGGTTCCAAAATTATGAATTTTATAAACCAAAATTTCACTTTCATGACTTTGGGGGGATATATGAAATCATGAAATTGAAATTGTCGGTAGTGTCACAAGTTTGCCCAAGGTAATTCCCAGGTAAAGAAAAGTAGAACTTTTATGTTATTAATATTCTCTATATTACTAATATTTACTAATGTGGCATGAACTTCAAGAAAACAAAAGAGTTCTATCTAACTTGAAATATTTGAAGTTGAATATCAATCTGTTTTTTTATGTTATTTTTTGTTCATAGTTTCTGAATATCATTGATATGGCAACAAACTTTGAAATTGTGGGAAAATCGTCTCAAGAAAGCGATTGTGAGATGGATTGGTTATTGTGTGCGTTGTGTCAGGCGAACTTACCAGATGTTCCAGTAAGAGATTGTTCAAAAAATCCAGTTGCATCTCTTCGTGAAAAGGGCTATGAAACACTTGCGAACAATATTGAACAAATGAATGATATGTCTGCTTTGCCTTTCAGTTTAAATATCAGCAAACTCAATAGTGGTTTAGGTATTAAACAAACGATAATAGCTAACAAAGCTGTCTGAGAAGTTCTATAGATTATGTAGTTATTATGGTTATGTTGGTCTCTTCCCTGCGGTATTGGTAATTACCAGGCGGCATGGGCACCATTTCTATGAACTTTTGTCTAAAATAGCATAACTACTGCATGCCCCTGCGGCATATCGCTTGGTGTAAACTAGGGGTAAACAGTAAAGTAGAAACTGAAGTGACGCACCCACAGCAACGACAATGACAGCAGTACTATCTATCAGCATTCTTTGTAATCAACAGAATTGTTATGTCAACACATGTTGTGTTCCACTGATGTATCGTAATGGACAACTTTTTGTCTGCAAGAGCAGCCATATACACTCACAGGCGATAAGAAGTTTGTTATAAGAGACCCGTCCCCAGGAACTCGCCACTCGACCGCTGCTCTCTGCCGCCGCCATGCTGTCTCTGCTCCTCCTCATTGTCGTCTGCTCCGCCGTGCGGGCCACAGACGACGTCCAACAGGTAAGTTAACGCTAATTATGTCTTAAAAGCTTATTATATAATATAAGAAATTTTAAAGTAGAAATAACAATGTGTATTGCAGAGCACGTCAAAATCCCATACGCATGTCTTCCTCAGGAACGTAGGAAACGAACACAAAATCGGAATTCAAAACTCTTGGTAAAAATATGTAAATTTTTGGGGCGAATGTTGTCATTTTCAATTTCATTCTATGTGCTTATCAAAAATGATTTTCACTTGCCAGCTTCGAGCTGAACTTAAGGGGCTTGAGCAAGTTACATCCGGACTTGTGCGTCACATCCACCGTATTGAAGATGAACTTCAGGCACTTAAACGGCAGAAAGAAACCAGTACGTGTAACTTGCTTTGAATTGAGTAGATTAATACTGTCGTTGCTTATAACTTCATGTTCCGCCATAACGTCTGCTCTCTGGACGTTTCTACTTGATTTGAGATTGGTCACCACAATCTTAAGCGTACTATTTACCTAATTCAATGCTGTTTCTGAAATGTGTTCTCCAGGTGCCAATGACGACTTTGCGGCCTTCAGTGTCGTGCGCCGGGACAGTCACTACAATATAGCGGCCAATGAGAAGGTGCCTTACAATGTGGTCGTGTCGAATAGAGGAAATGGATACAGCACATCCGCGTATGTACTACCACACATAGACACATGCACTCACGCATGCACGCTCAAATAATGATAATTTATATATAACTAGCCGTCCCGGCCACGCTTCGCAGTGGCATGTTACAATGTTACATGACGCATATCAGCATGCCGTTGGCATGGTAAAATGCGTCATGTATTTTTAATCCGAGGTCATGAAGTACAGAAATCTAAGGCAAAAAAGGAAAAGAAAAAACGTAATCATCATCTGGCATTTGCTCTAGTGCCGTTCGAAACATTTGAACTAATTGATTGTGTTCGTAAAAAAAATTGCAATGAATCTATTCTACAACGTTGATTGACTTGATCTTCAACGGTTCCCATAAAATAAATTTGCAGAAATTTATTAGGATCTGAATCTGGCATTGGTAGCATTGATCCGGCACGGTGATAGATTTGCCCTTGGATTTTAAATGTTGGCATGTAATTTTCATCGATAATTTCTGTGACACCAAAGGAGGTAATTTGGAAACAGGAATTGAAATTTCGGATGTTTGTCAAAAAAGTCCCGTGATTGAGCAGATTTACCTGAGACCAAAGTTGATAGAGGTTCAGGAGGTGAATGTAAAACTGGCAATTTCACCTTTCCACCTGCACAGCACATTCCTGGAGTTTCATTCTTGAATTTCAATGCACTGCAAAAGTCGCATTTGCTGTCCATTTTTCCAATTACAACACACCTATGACCACTGTAATCTAGGCGAGGATCGTAGTTGAATGCAGCTAGGGTCATTTCATTATTACTTGGTGGTCTGGATTGAATACGAACATAGTTTTCTCGAACCTGATTTTGTCTCGCTGCTGGTCCAGGGTTTCATAGGACCTTATTTGCGCAGTACGTGCTCGTTTTGCATTCAACCTGGATTCTCGTTGCTCGGTGGTTTCTAGACGTAGATCGACCGATAGAGGTGCGTTTTGGAGGCATACTGGGTACTCATTTGAACTGCAAATAAAAGGTGGGATTTTTATAATTGTACCCATTTACCCCATATCCATAATGAAGGTGTAACTATCCAAGAATATACGACGTTCGAAGTGCCATTGATTTTACTAAGGACATTACGTAGCTGTTAAAATCAATATGAAATAGATCTATAGTGAAAAGTAGACTCACACTATCTGTAAATGGTTCATCGTATACGGTACATTTTGCCATGTGCCTGCAGTACTGTTTTAATTAAGTATTGTTCTTATACGTCTACGTATAGCGTAAATTGTTTCAGTGCACGTTCTTGACGTATTACAGTGTGTAGTCTCGCGCAACACAGACCAACGTACAGCGAGCTCAGCGAGCTGTATGTTGGTCTGGTAGCACACCGTTGTAGACTTTGCTCGATAGTATCGAGCAAAGTCTACAACGGTGTGCTAATCGACGATACGTTGACCACCGATTCGAATCATCTTCCCGACTTAATAACGTCAATTGGAGTCCATATCCAGGTATTATAAATGATCCCATGCCATTTTGATTACCATCTATTTCATTAGACACATTGTTTACCCACGGACAATACACGTATATACTAAATTGCCTAGAATTCAAAACATCAGTAAAATATCTAACTTGTTTACAATAATGTTAATGGCTGCAGGCCTCAGGGAATACAGGACGACCAGCGTAAAACGTGCAGCGTTCAACGTGTCCATTAAAACGTCAACCCTCCAAACAGTAACGCCAAATAAGATTTCTACGGAACGTCTAACATGCTGTTTTTGAACGTAGATAACCAAAATTTGCGTTCGAATATGTTGTAGGCACTAAAATGACCTTTGAACTATGTCACATGATACCGTCGGCCAATCAGCTGCTATACCAACTTTCTGGTATATAAACAGACAAACATTAACACTGTTTGAATCCAGTCTCACTTGATCTAGCCACCACGTGGCCCCGTCAAAGTGAGGCTGGCTGGTCGAGTCTATACAGTGTGCGTTCTAGTTCTACGTATAACGTAAATTGTGACATAATACAGCGTGCGTTCTTAAGTATACAGTATAAGCTCTTCTGGAGGTATGTGAATAAAATGCAAATTATAGAGGGTGGAGCACCTGATGCACATTTAAAGTAGGCAAAAAAACCGTGCCTGAAATACAACAACGATTTTAAGTGTACACGAACAGGGTCTTAGCCAGGGGGGCATGGGTGCATGTGGTTCAAAAAATAAAATAAAACTATTGCATGTAGAATTATTGATGTGTGTGTGTGTGTGTGATGTTGCCATGTGTGTGTGTGTGTGTGTGTGTGTGTGTGTTGTGTCTGTGTGTGTGTGTGTGTGTGTGTGTGTGTGTGTGTGTGTGTGTGTGTGTGTGTGTTTTATATTTAGCCGTAGGTATAAGTGATTATTCGAATACTAATTCATGAATCCGTAAGAGTTGAACCCAAGTTTCTAATTCTAGCATGCCGAGCTTTGCAACTAACAGACTTACAAGCAGCAACACAAAAGAATATTTACAATTACGATTTATTGTTGTTAAACACAATATCTAGTTGTTTTATGAACTTAGATGATCTGCACATGCACCCCATGCCCCCTGGCTATGTCTGTGTACACTTAAAAATGTTTAGACCATAATTTGTTAACAATATATACAATTGCATTTACAAATAAATCATGTATTATGTAGATTAATCTTCACTATAATTGTGAAATCAAAATAGTTCATGGGGTGACATCAAAGATATTATAGAACACGTTCTATCCATTTTGATTAAACCCGGGTAATATGTAATGTCATAATAACCGTATAATAAAATTGTTGTGATCAATAAAATATCTCTAATAATAATAATAATAATAATAATAATAACAGTCGTGCGGTTTTTTCAGTAGGCGGGGGACGTTATGTACGATATGTACCGTTCCGTGCCTATTGTTGTTGTTTGTTTTTTCTGTCACCTAGTGAATCTCTTTCACTTTGTATAGTATTTTCATTCCAACAGTACAATATACTATTAACATCTTGATCAGTTTATTATTGGGTAACTAACTATGGAAATAATTTATCGCAACAATTGAGGAAAATTCTGGTTAATTTTGATTAATTGTGCGTGTAAATTGTTCGCCTTAACGTAGTCGTGTCGCACGTCCGACGTACGATGTCATAGCAACGGAGTTGTGAAACTATTATCGGGACAGTCGTTTTTACCCGGAAGTAAGCGGTCTCGTAGAAAACCCGTTGTCGACTCGACATTTATGAAGCAGTTTTCTCGTAAATTAAGAGAGATTGAAACGCACAGTGATTATGGGAACATTGAAATAGTAGTAAGGCAGGGAAGCAGCGTCTAGGTTTCGGCAATAAGGTCAGTAATTATATATTAATGGCTGCAGGCTTCAGGGAATACAGGACGACCAGCGTAAAACGTGCAGCGTTCAACGTGTCCATTAAAACGTCAACCCTCCAAACAGTAACGTGGGCCGCACTTCTCTGAACGTCTTACATGCTGTTTTGAACGTAGATAACCAATGTTGTGCGTTTCATATATTGTAGGCACTAAAATGACCTCTGAACTATGTCACATGATACCGTCGGCCAATCAGCTGCTATACCAACTTTCTGGTATATAAACAGACAAACATTAACACTGTTTGAATCCAGTCTCACTTGATCTAGCCACCACGTGGCCCCGTCAAAGTGAGGCTGGCTGGTCGAGTCTATACAGTGTGCGTTCTAGTTCTACGTATAACGTAAATTGTGACATAATACAGGGTGCGTTCTTAAGTATACAGTATAAGCTCTTCTGGAGGTATGTGAATAAAATGCAAATTATAGAGGGGTGGAGCACCCGATGCACATTTAAAGTAGGCAAAAACCGTGCCTGAAATACACACAACGATTTGCCCAAGTTTCACGGTGATTGGCTGTGCGGTTTAGGCGTCTATAGCGACCATAGACACAACATTTTGCATTTTATATACATAGATTACGAAGAGAGGGGCGTGGCCGCGGTTGTTTTTTCCATTGTTTTGAAATTCGCCTGCAATCACTTTCCTGGGGCGCTTTCACGCATTTGAGTGTACCACTTTATTAGAAATCACCTTTTACGGGGTTATTTCTTCTTCGTCTATTATTATGGGAAAGATTTCATTTCCATCATGGCTATATACTTCCGTCAAAATTGTGTACGTAGGAGACGGGGAAGCTAGGAAACTGCTTACCATCACCGATTCATGTACGTTTTTACGACGCACTTCTGCTTTCGCCATCACATTGTTGCTGCGTGCGTTATGTTTCTCTGTTGCTGCGTGCATTATGTCTGTCTCACGGTTTTAGAAATCCAGTGGTCAAAGAAGACGATGTTTGTATGGCGCGTAATAAAAATGTCTCTGTAGGAGATGGGAAAGCTAGTAACAATAATATATACATATTATATATAGCGCAACTTTCCAGAAAGAAAATGTTCAAGTGCGCTGTTTGCAGAGGAAATATCCTCATTGAATAAATGGGTCTTTAAAGTAGCTTCAAATTCGTCCAAATTGATAATTTCTCGTATTTGGAAAGGAAGATTGTTAAAAAACCCAGGTGCTGAAAAGGCTCGGTCCCCATAAGACCTGAGCCGAGTTGCAGGTACCCGTAAATAGAAAAAAACTGGGTGAGTTTGTAACATGAATTATTTTATCAGGTGAGTTCTTTGGGCGTATCACGGCGAGCCAGAAGGGCGAGCCTGATGCGGCACAAGAGCTAATCCTGATAAAATAATTCATGTTACACAACGAATCCGGTTTTGTATTTATCATTCTTTTCTAAACGATTACAACACTGTTTAAAAAATGTGAAAAACTAGTCTGGCTGAGTACAAGCATGATAACTATGGTATCACCCCTCTTCGAAGAGGGATGATAACCCTCTCTGGGTTATTGGATACTTGTGGTCGATGATATCCAATGAAATTACATAAAAAAGAATGAGATTTCATACTCAATCCGTTTGGAAATTGATTGTTAAAGGACAAGGGTGTTGAGCGGGCTAGAGTCAAGGGCCATCAACATTTAAGGGGCCCCAAGATTGACAATACTTTTACGTATGTAATTTTTTTACCTAAAAGTTCCTAATAAAAATGGCCTCCTGGAAATATTTTTAAGGGATCCCAGATTTTTGCGACATTTTTATACGTATTTTTTAATGCAAAAGCACCAAACCAGAAGTCCCAAGAATATATATCTTCAAAAGAAATGGGGCATCAGGAGCCCCGAGTCATGTTGGTGTTTCTCACGACAATATGTCGCTTGTTGCAACAAAATGTTGCGAGACCGGTCAAAGAGCCCAACTTTGAATCAAGGCTTCAGGCCCCACGGCATCTTGATTGGGCATTGCTCTATAGATTTAAATTGATAACTATTGTGTTACATCTGCTTACAGGCATGAGTTTACTGCCACAAACAATGGTTTCTATGTATTCTCCTACACGGTTGGAGTACCTAACAGCAACGGCTGCCATTTGTTCCTGCACAAGAATAACGAGGAGGGAATTGTGGAGGCCTTCGGTTCTTTCAATAATTCACTCAGAGCAGGTATGATTTTATCATCAATAGTTTCCCTATCAACACATTTTGTGGGCCCTATTCGGTAGGAACAAACAGTGACTCCTCTGCAGGCCTATGAGATTATATGGAATAAATAATAAAATTTCACGTTTTATTGTTAATACTATAATTAATTAAATCTTTGACTTTTTACTCGATGGTGCATATCCGTATGCATACCTATTTAATATTTTTTTCTACTTCCCATGTCTTTTAAAATGGTTAAAAGTCCATGTACATATAGACTAAATATACAGTTTATTACTTTAAACAAATGGATATATACAAGAAAAACCTTGTAAGCTTTCCCCCATACTTTGGGCTTCCTCAGAATGAAGCTCAGGACCTTAGTACTGAGGAAAAAGAATATATCAGAAAAGCATTGGGATTTAATGACTACCTGACAAAGTATGGGGGAAATCTTACAAGGTTTTTCTTGTATATATCAATTCATTTAAATTAATAAACTGTATATTTATGTATATATACCAGGATAGATTAATCTTCACTATAATACATATAAAATTTATGGAATACCATATTGATTTTAGTATTCATTTGTGTAAGTTGTTTTTGCTTATAATTTCAGGTGGCAACACCGTGGTCCTGGAGCTACAGGCCGGCGACAAAGTCTCCATCAGGGCTGGTGCAAGCTGCACCATTGACGGCACCAGCTACAAATTCAACAGCTTTTCCGGCTGGCAGATCATCTAAGTTCATAAAAGAACTAGATATTGTGTTAACAACAATAAATCGTAATTGTAAATACTTCTTTTGTGTTGCTGCTTGTAAGTCTGTTAGTTGCAAAGCTCGGCATGCTAGAATTAGAAACTTGGGTGGACTCTTACGGATTCACTGAATTAGTATTCGAATAATCAATTATACCTACGGCTAAATATAAAACACACACACACACACACACACACACACACACACACACACACACACACACACACACACACACACACACACACACACACACACACACACACACACACACACACACACACACACACACATATATATATGGAATAATTCTACATAGCATATAGTTTTATTTTTATTTTTGAAAGGGGGTGCACATGCACCCATGCCCCCTGGCTACGACCCTGTTCGTGTACACTTAAAAATGTTTAGACCATAATTTGTTAACAATATATACACGTACATTTACAAATAAATCATGTATTAGCGTAATTGTGAAATCAAAATAGTTCATGGGGTGACATCAAAGATATTATAGAACACGTTCTATAACATCTTTGGTGACATATTGAAATCTGTACCAAGTGTCGATTTCCAAGTATGAGCCAAATTAAGCTATTTCATCATCCTATTAATGTTATTGCTCTGTATGGTCCTCGTAGAGAAGTAGTAGACAATAGGTAATGTTGCACTATATAGATCTAGAACAGTATATTTTTCTTTCATATAATGTCGATATTTGCTGGCATATAGACGCACATTTGAAGTCAGTAATCATATTATATTCATATTGTTTAATATTTCTCTTTAATAAATGGCTACCTATGTTGAATCTATGTTTTTTCTTAAACGTTTTGCTCAGAACTTTCACATGAATACAAAAAAAAACAAAAAAAACAAAAAAAAAACACACACACAAAAAAAACCACACAAACAGAATACTTTAGAATAGTATTTTTGAAGATGAGGATTGTCGCATCTTATATCTATTTCAAAATAAAATCAACTCCTGAGCAATGTAAAAGGCTGGGCTTGTATATATCTCAGGAGAATGTTATAATAAACGTAAAAAAACCACACCTCGTTAAACTTACCATTACCACAAGCAAGGGGCAGTATTATGATCGGCTTCTGTATTTTGTACACAATTATCAAGCAAAGATTATGATATTCGTGACTGGGAAAGGACCAAGAAATAGCGATGTGTGGGATAAGGCAAAATATGATAGGGATGGGGGATTTCAAGGAAGTGGGATGGGGGAAAACGCATAAAAATTTGTGGTATGTGGGAAAAAGGGCCAAAAACATTACAGACATGGGAAATAAGGCCAAAATATTAGGGATGGGGAATTCTTGACACACACCCAACAAACACATACACAATGTAGGCATTTATCAGCATGTTGACCGTCAACTCTACACGCATGATTTTTACTCTATCGAACGGTCAAATGGTAGAGTCAAGGCCGCATTTTTGGATCAACAGTACTGATTGACAATACCAAATCAAGGAAAACACTAATATTGTCATCTGCATTCTAGATGTGTATAAAGTGGTTTCTAATACACATACATGTAAATAGGAGATGATTATTTCACACACTGTGATATATGCATTGATTGTGATATGCATATTTACACACTGGAAATGGGTTGCCCATCAACCACAGCAGTGATGTAAGAGTATTATTTACTGAATATGAAATACAATGAGTGATTTATGTCATCTTTGATTGGGATAGAATATTTAAATGAATATGTCTCGTGTGGTATCCGCACAGACACGATTTTCTTGAACACAGAACTCGACAAGAATTTTACACACATGTAGAGTGTAACAACCCACCAGCTTCTCATATCCTTACAGACAATACAAATGGAGGAAAAGTACACAGGCGAGCAGTCTCCTCTTCTTGGAGTAGAAAGCAAAGGGATTGATTCTAAATGTACTGAAGCAAAAAGTGATACACACCAGATTATATGCATAGAAAATGAAGTTCAACGCGACTCACGAGCTCTCTTGATTCCCGAAGAACAATTTGCCACAAAAACAGAAGCCAGCAAATGTATTTTGTATCCTAAATTGAATACTCTTGTGGATCAAGAACCAGAACAGCACAATAAGGTGGGATACTTGTTTTTATATGATGTATGAATTTTCTTCTAAGTATTGATGCACATCATTGAAATAGAATAAGCTTTTATTACGATCTGCATAAGCCAGGTGGTTTGGATGGCTGGAATAGGGCAAGGGGTTGAGTAGAAATTGTGTGCTTTCATATTCCAGCCACTGTATATGTAATCAGTGGGATTTTGTATACAACTTTGTGTCACATATTGGGATTCTTTTGGACTCCCTCCCAGCTATGGAGAAAATAAATAGATAAATAAATAAGTAAATAAATAAATAAATAAATAAATAAATAAATAAATAAATAAATAAATAAATAAATAAATAAATAAACTTAAAAATTCAAAATCATGTGTAAGCTATAAAGGTGGGGAAATGAATATTAAACGTCTTCTACATGGATGTTCATCATGGTGCAGATCAGCACTCTTTGACTGGCAAAATTAAAAAGTATATAGACAGTGTGACAATTAAAAAGGTTTAACTTAATATCTTTTAAAAACTTTCTTATAGCAAGTCTAACACAGTAGAGCCTCTCTACTGAGACCACCGTGGGACTGTCCTCAAGTGGTCTTAAAAGAGAGTTGGTCTTCATAAGCAGGCTCATTTTGGTTGCGTTATGAATATTTGGTAATATGAAAAATGGTCCTATTACATAGATGGTCTCAATATAGAGACGGTCTTACATAGAGGTTCTACTGTACTGGGTGGCTACTTAACGGTCTAGGGCTTCGTTAGAAGTTCTACTTTAAATGTTATACACTCTGGCCCTTGTTCTCCACTCTACCAGCCGCCCGGCGCTCTTGGGAGCGCCCCTGGCGGTGGCCGGCGGAGACGGGGGCAGGAGGACGTTGTGTTTACGTCCTGCTCCCAGACGCTCGATGACGTCAGCGGGGAGTTCTACGGCCAGAGTGTCGGCGGCAGTGGCGGCGGCGCACAGGTGAGGAGCAAGCCGAGGGCTGGTTTACACCATTCATTTTACAGACACTATATACTTGTGGACTATTAGGCTGTCTTTCCTGCATATGATGGTTGGTAATCCAATGAAAAATCATAAAAAAACAGTTAAAAATACTTGTTGATACATGAACGAAAAATGGTCAGAAGACTAATATATAATAGGGACTGGCCATTATTTAAGTCAGTATGCATTGGGTTCCTGGTGTTTATGATTAAACCAATTCAACTTAGACTACTGTATACAAATTATTGGAAAAAACAGAGAAAAAATATTGCCGCGGCTCTCTTAGGCAAAGTCTATTCAATTTAGCATATAGCTAATATTAACATGACTGTAGATGAAGTTGTGAAAGACGACAGCATAGGCAGATCCGGGGGTAGGGGATAGGCAGATCCAGATCCCCCCTGCGCCCCCCCCCCTTTCCGACCAAACCCCCTATTTCCAAAAACCTGAATCTGCCATTGTGGCGACATACGATCGCCATTTTAACTCATTGTAGGGTACATGTGGATACAAGTGATATATGACTTGGTACTTGCCATTAAGTAATCTAAGGTCTTCCACTATTACCACTCTGTATGGTTGATGTAAAATGTTACAATGCTAGGCGTGCAGCAGTAATGGCAAAGGCTCCACCGCCAGCCCATCCCTATCCCAGGCAGACTGCAACCAACACCCCGAAAACTGCCCTCTCGTCACCGGCCAAGGTAAGTGACGCACCAGCTACAGTATGTTTATGATAGCAAGAAACCGTGATGCCTCGGTTTTTCCGTGACATCTGTGTAATTCGCAACATGACACTATTAAATATGTTTGCATTATTTTTATTTTATTTTTGCACATTAATAAACGCAAGATCGTATTTTTAAGACATTCAAACGCAGTTTTACTTCCACACTGCTTGTTCCTGCGCAATATCAACAACGCAGATGACGTACTAATCACCACCACGTGCAGGGGCATACATCAATGGCAGATCCAGATTAACTTTTGGAAAAAGAGGGGGGGCGCACTTAAGGGATTTCAAAGGTTTCGTACGCACGATCAATAGCGGACATGCCAAAAACCCTACGAAAATGAAGTATTTTGGTAGGAAAAGAGGTGTGTGTGTGTGTGTGGGGGGGGGGGGGGGCGCACCATGTACATTGTATGATTTGGGGGAGAATAATTAATCAGCTGAAAATTAAATTTTTTTTCTGGGCACGTGCTGTGCCATCACGATAAACCCGGTGACGGAGTGTCCGTCATATGCAGCTTATACATAGAAACTGTTGTATTCTACACATTTTAATATTTCCAATTGCCTTATTAATGTAATCCGTATGTTACGCACCAGCTGAAATCAGCACAAAATGTTCTTCACCGTGTACCATAGTTAATGAAATCAGCCTTTAGCAAGCAAGCACAAATTGGAGCAAAACAACCCAAAGTCAGAACTAGATAATGGCCACGTGCCTTATAGTATTAGTGTAACAATGATAAACATTAAGTTCAAGGAATGTCATTCACCTGTAGGGCACGAGACTGTATTGATAAATTACATGCTCTAGTGGTGTGAACGACATAATGCGGAATGTCCGGCATGCTTTTTGTCCAAATCTAAGGCCTATATTTTACGTATGTCTTATTTAATACAGTGGTTGAATTGGATTTTAATGAGGATTGGAGTTGATAAGAAAATGCGATTTGTCACACGGATGTAAACAAATATTAGTGATAAGAAACACGTGCAAAAAGGGCAGTTGTACATCAAATGGTTATACCTGTAGCAAATACATCAACACAGGGCGAGGAATGGGGTTGCAAATGGGGTTATGAAATGATGATCAACATAATATGAAACATATCTAAATGATACCACTGAATTTCCAACACACTTACAAAACGTTCCATACAACATCTGCCCCAGTTCTTCATATTTCATCTTGGGACTACAAAACACAGTCCACACAGTCCACAGGGACTACGGCATTACGTCATCACGTGACATCACACTGAAGAAATATAGTAAATGTTGTATGAAACGTCTCTGTATGTACGCTAAAAATCTAGTTGTATAGTTTAAATACGCATCATATACCATTGACCCTCCGGAGTACATTAACCAAAATACATTAATCCGTAAAATAATTTAAAGTAATTTTCTTTTCAATTCATATTTTTACTTATACTGTGTTACAGATACATTCGTATGATAATGACCACTGAGTCAGAAAATACTAACAAATAATGAGTAATAATTTTCTATTATATGCATACATCAATAGGTCATATCAACATCCCTGGGTTTTCCATACTCATATCTTGTCTGCGGTCCATGTGGTCCCATAATGTACCGATTAGGGTTAAACGTGGATATGTCGAAAATTAGAGGCCAACGTAAAGGATACAATTAATGAACTATGTAAAGACAATAAATAACAAGTGTATGTGTAACTGTCCTGCAGGCTCACTTGCGCTGGATGGGGGCTGGGGCTGGCTGGTCGTGCTGGGAGCCCTCATCTGTAACGTGCTCTTCACGGCCATGTCCCGCACGTTCGGCGTCTTCTACCCGTACATCCAGCAGCGTTACGGCGCCTCTGTGGCCGCCACCACCATCATCCCCTCCATCAGCACCGCAATACGCTTTCTTGGAGGTCTGTGGGCTTCCACCTATATCAGTACAGTCTTAAATAATCAGCATGAGCATAATGCAATCATCATTTATGTTATACGTTATGTTACAAATGCATAAACTCATCAGAACAGTGTAAAAAGATCGTGATGCAGGACCAACAGTCTCCAACATTGAAGATTTGCTCTCTCACCTGCTAATTATTGCACTATTCCAATCTAAATCATAAACCTTGCCAAGGGCAACTGCATCAATTGTTTGCATGTCCGCTGATAACATGTCATCTCTCCCCCCACAGGTCCGCTGAGCTCGCCGTTGTCGGCGTGGCTGGGCGTGCGCTCTCTCGTGCTGGGGGGCGGCGTGCTCTGGGCGCTCGGCTACGGCATCAGCTGCGTGGCGCCCAACATGTACTTCCTGTACGTCAGCCTCGGGCTGTGCACGGGTAAGTGGCCCTAGCATCTCGGCATACGTACAGTAGAAACTCCCTATTAGCAAGAAACTGCGCCGCGCCATAAACACGCGCACAAATCTATCGTAGAACCTCGCTATTAGGACCACATTTGGGACGAGTGCTAGCTGGTCTCAATAGAGAAGTGGTCTCTACACAGAGGTTCATTTTGATAGCTTTATAAAGGGTTGGTACTGTAAAAAGTGGACTGATTATAGAGGTGGTCTATATAGAGAGATGGTCCTAGTTGGAGGCTCTACTGTATGTGAAAATCGTGTGCACTTTCACAATTTTGTTTCTAGGACAGGATTGTTAAATAAAACAATTGACAAAACTCTTAATCTCATTACCAAACTCCTTTGTCTTTTTTTACCAATTCCAATCGCCATATATGCACATATTGAGTATGACTAGTTTCTGTAATACACATGTGGTGCGCCTGTTGTTATTTTTTCATTTTTTTTTCTTTTTATTGTAAATATTAATATGTATCTTTATATGGAAAGCACTTCATGTATCTTTTCTTAACTAACTAAATAAATAATGAAAACATATAATACTGTGTAGTTGGTATGTAGCATATGGTTTCATTTCTCTATTTTTATTTCTTTTCTTTAGCTTTTCAATTTCTAACAACGTTGTTGAACTGAATAAAAAAATAATGAAAATAAAAATAGAGAAATTGAAAAACAATTGGTGACACTAACAAACACGTTATGTATCTTCATTGTCGGCCATGCTTGGGGGAAATATGGTGAAGTATAGTCATGAGGCCATCATTGACACTGCACGCAAGATAGTTATCTTAGTCATTTACAGCAAACAAAACTTGCATTTTCAGCCAACCTATTAACATAGTTCCACGTACAGCCTACCATAGGTTCATCTTTTTCGCTCTCTCCTACACACAACACATGGCCCATTGGCCCCAACGACATTAAATCTGACTGATGCGTCTGCTGCAGGTATCGGAGGTGCTGTGATCCACACGCCCATCCACGCGGTGGTCAACCAGTACTTCCACCGTAAGCGCGGCGTGGCACTCGCAGGGGCCACAGTGGGCATGGGGATAGGCACATTCGCCATGGCACCGCTACAGGTAATAGTTATGGTGCTGTAGTTTCAAATAACGTACATCATAACCTCTCTATAATTCCAGGTTCTACCGTACGTGATTGGTGTGGCTAATTAGATACGTTTTTTTACAATGTGCAACCGTTTGTTGTTGACACCATTGCAAATGCTGGAGAATTTGTATTGCAATCTTACAACAAATGAAGTTTTGCCTAATCAGACAGATCCCATGTGGGTCTCTTCTTATCACGCCTCTCTGCCATGGTGTTGCAGCTGGTACTGCTACAGACATACGGATACTCGGGTATGACACTCATCATGGGAGCGATCATGCTTAACTTCCTGGTGGGTGGCGCCCTCATGCGGCCCGTGGAGAGTTGCCACCGACCCCACAGGCTTAAATACAGGCAGCAGGTATATGTCAAGGAACAGTGAACATATTTTGAAAGCAATTTCCAACTGTTTTATTATAAGATAAAACTAAAAATAAAGCCGTTTTCCCATGGGAATATATTTATTGTACCATTCGATCTTAATTGTGGCATTGGTGCTTTCTTTGTGCCGTTTTTGTATTGTACTATTCATACACATCATTTAAGTTGAGATGAGTGAGATGTCTCTTTGCTTGGCAGCCAGCATTTCAGATCATATATTTTCTCCTCAAATCTTTCCAGATACATCAAGACAAGACGGACAATTCAAAGCAGCATGTGGATCTCTACTCCGACAGTGCAACACAAAGCTTGTATGGAAGTATAGACACAAACTCCAAACACCAACATAGTATTCTGATGAAAAAGGATCAGCATGATTATACAGACTTTAACTCAAATACTGCAATCTTGGACGCTAAAGAAAACGACGCAAATCTAACAAAATCCTCCTCGAACAAAGTCCCCAAATCTGCAAAGACAAGGTTTCAGGAGCTGACCAAAAAGTTCAGTGTGTTTTCCCGCCCGGCCATGGTACTGTACTGTTTCCAGAGTCTAGTACTGCAGCTCGTCATGGCGTGTCCACTGACTTTCCTTCCGCAAGTAAGTTTCCCATTTCGTGATACCCATTGTTGCCATTTTCATAGTCCAGAAATCACCGATAAATCTTACTCTAAAGTTGTTGGTAACACCAAAGAGCATTACACTGGAGTGACAGAAAACTAGGTAAACAAAACGCAGAAAAAGGTCCATGCACGCCCTATACTACTTCTTGACACATGGGCATATAGACCACATTTCAATCATAGTAGGTGGCGACTAACGTTTGCATTGTGTATATTGTGCACACTACAATGCATTGTGGGTATTTCTGTAGACAATCATTGAAATAATCACTATCATCTACTCCTACTACATCACCACATGGTCTAGTTGATGGATACTAACAGATTAGCAGCTACCTAGCGGGAAAAAACGGTTCTACGATAGTACTGTTACTATTTTGATATACGACGTGCTTTACAGTAGAACCTCCCGACTACGACCACCTCTCTATTCAGGCCACCTCTATATCAGGACCACTTTTCACGGCCACAAACTCTTCATGAAGCTACCAAAACGAACGTCTGTATAGAGACCAACTGTCTTTTGAGACACTGGTCCCAAAGGTGGTCCTAATAAAGAGGGTCTACGGTACAATTTTTGATATGCCACCTGGTGTATACAATTGGCCATTACTGCCGCAGTTGGGCGTGGAACGCGGGTCGTCCGAGGCGTCGGCCAGCCTGCTCATCTCGGTGGCGGGCGTGAGCGACATCGCGGGCCGCTTCCTGTTCGGCGCCGTGTTCGACCTGTCCGCCGTGCGGCCGCACAGACGGCTCTTCAACGGCGCGCTCGGCATCGCGGTCGCGGTACGACGTGTTGTCACGCTCCACAAACGTGGAACACCGTTCTCTCTTTGTTAGCCACCTCATGCTCTCGCCACCCCCCACCCACCCCAAAAAAAAGAAAGAAAAGAAAAACAGATCGGAAACTCTGCCAGATCCAGTCTTTTTTAGAAAAGGGGGAGGTGTGTGTGTGTATGTGTGTGTGTGTGTGTGTGTGTGTGTGTGTGTGTGTGTGTGTGTGTGTGTGTGTGTGTGTGTGTGTGTGTGTGTGTGTGTGTGTGTGTGTGTGTGTGTGTGTGTGTGTGTGTGTGTGTGTGTGTGTGTGTGTGTGTGTGTGTGTGTGTGTGTGTGTGTGTGTGTGTGTGTGTGTGTGTGTGTGTGTATTTTCTAGACAAACAGGTTCTGGTTAATCGAGACTAACAGATTAGTAACCCCCTAAAATAGGAACTACGATTACTGGAACATCCAAGTTTTTGGAAAAGGGGTCATTTAAGTTTCATGGGTTCCGTTGGAAAAATATAGTACCAAAATGCTAACAACATGAAAATTAAGTATTTGTGGTGGGAGAAAGGCCCCCCAAGCCCCGGATCTGCCTATGAAGATGTTACTATTATCATGTAATTTTAATTTTGACATGTGAAGTGGTTTACCCCCACCCCCCACCCCCCCAAAAAAAAACAAAAAAAAAAACAAAAAAAAAAACAAAAACACCACCAGTCCACCACTTGTCCACTTCTGCCTCTGCTGCAGGTGGTGACGACGTCGTTCGCGTTCGCCCGCACGTACGTGTCGCTCCTGCTGGTGTCCGTGGCGTACGGGCTGACGGCCGGCGGCTTCCACGCCCAGAAGACCTCCGTGGTCGCCGAGTTCATGCCCATCGCCCTCATCTCAGACGCACTCGGCGTCAGCTTCTTCTTTGAGGGCATCGGCTCGCTGTTTGCCAACCCTCTGTTTGGTGAGGAGCATATGTTTCTGTCTTCATACGTATTTCATTAAGAGATTATTTTACTCTGTACAAGCATTCATGTGATCTACATTGCTGATAGCGTGTTACCCAGTCCATGTATTTGATTGCTAGGTGATTATTATAAAGGCTTTATGTACGTCCCATTTAGCTGCATGGGCTGCAACTAAGATTTGCTTTTGCTTTGTTTTTAGGTGTATTTGTTGACAAGTATCGCACCTACACGATTGGATACATCGCCTGCAGCGCCATCTTTGTGGTCTCTACAGTACTCATCCTCATCGAATACTGCATCAATAAACTGGGGAGAGGCAAACAAGACAAGGAAACACAATAGCAAACTTCAATCCCCTGACAGATCTTTTTTTTAAGGGGAAAGTGTTTGGTTTGGGTGAGTTTGGGGTTTGGTGAGGCGGGGGGGCGCAGGCCGGTAGAAGTTGACAGTTTTTTTGTGACAGTTTATTCTTCTAGTGATTATAGAAATCGCGTCAAAAGGACTTTTTTCTGCTTCGCCCTTTCCCCATATACATGTAAATCTATCTGGAGGTGCTTGGTAACTGACTGTGGTAAACATGTTGGGAGGACGGAAAGCAGGTGGCCATGGATGCACATGTACATTTTTTTTAAATTCATTGTAAAACAGCAGCAACTGTGCTATATTGACAATTAAGTTTTGTTTTACTGTTTTTAGATTAGCCATTGTGGTACATTGATAGAAATGTTATAATTTACTGTTTTTAAGATGGTGAAACTGAATAATGTGTTCTAACTTTTTTAAAGGATTTCACAATTATTTCACGATTTTCACCTATAAAAATCACAAGAATAAATATTGTCTTTAAACATGTTACATAACTTTATACTTGTAAGTCTCGTCTCTTTTCATCACTGCTAGTCACAATCACGTATTTATCATTTAAAACAGCCTTCTATATCTGTCCCTCACACAGTTTTCAATAATGTGTACTAGAATGACAGCCGATTCTAAGCTATAAATAGATTATGTACTCAGAACAGTACTGACACTTTGTCGGAAAGTTAGACAAACATTCTTCTTAAACCCATGCAAAGGTCAACACTGAAGTCGGTTGCATAATCACAGTTCCTCAACATGAATGCTTCATTTCTGGCCTACCAACCACATAACACGTGCGCATGTTTGTGAGACGCACGTGCTACGTTTCGATTGGTCAATATTAATTTGTGGGCGGAGCTAGGATAGGATCATTAGCACAAAAACCAGAAAACACCATATGTGTTTATTATGTTATTGATATATGCAAATGATTTTTTCATCTGAATTATCCACATACAGAAATACTTCAATTAAAGACCACCTTTATGGAGAGACAACCTAAATAATAAGACCAATTGTAGTGGTCCCAAAACTCCACATAGAAAACAAAGCACATACAGAGACCACTTCCCAAGAGGCCCTGTCCCAAGGGTGGTCTTAATAGACAGGTTCTACTGCATCACCGACGTGTGGCTTTAACCACAGACTGTACTTGTTGAGAGATGATAGTGGACTTTAAAAATAAGACTTGCATTGCCGAAAAACCTCCAAAGGGCGAAAAGACTGCATGCTGAAAGTACACTTTACAATTAGGTATATGATACCCGTCAATTCGTGACAGTATGTAGTTTTTAAAGTAACCAGCATCGTAAACATATAAGAGACATTGCGACATATAAGACGTGCTATAGTTGACTACGATACACCCAACCATGAATTTATTAGAGAAATCAATTTTACAGGTCGTTATGAGGCTATAGAGTTGAACAGCTTATAATTAAAACAAAATGTATTTTGGATACTTATTATATCTTATATTAACTATATCAGTGATAGCATTGAAAAGAACACGAACTGAAAAGTCAATTTGTTAGAGGTTCACTGTTCTTCATTTAGTTTCTTAACTTAGGATTTTGGATTATAACAAATGGACGAAGCTGGAGCGCTTTGCTAACACAGGCAATTCGGTGATTTGAGAATAAATTAACCGGTTCCTATGGTATACTGTACTTTGTGGTTTGGAATATATTGAAGCTGATTATTTACACATATAGTGTAAATATTTAGGTGGTATCAAGGGCGTAGGAGGTGGGGGTACGGGGGTTCAAACGAAACCCCTTGAGGTTTAAACTTAGAGTTTGGAAACTTTACATGAACCCATGTGTTCCATGTGCCGATATCATATAGAGTGCAAAATACAATACAAATCAAAGATTTTGAATTACTGCTGGGTGCATTATGTGAAATGTTTATATTTTTGAAACTACACCATTTTTACCCATGCGTTGATTATATGATGCGATCAATAAAGTAGCCATGCACTTTATTATTGTACATTAAAAAAGCAAACAACCATACTGAAATTCATAATTTTGCACATACACAGATACATAAAGTATGAGAAAATCGAACGCGCGTCTTCTACGCTTGCTATCTCACTGAATTGTTTCGAATTCTTTATATGTGTCTCTGTTTTGCCTATTATTGGTGAAATGATGGAAGCTAGGTGTTTGAACATTTGTAAGTTATGCTATCTATGCTACTGACTACTGGACGTAGGGGTATGTTTCGTTTGTAGATTTTTGGCAGGCCGCTGAACTGCCTGTACTTTACAATAATATCTCCCTGACCACCGCCCATGACGTCACACCACGATCACGTGACGAATAGGCGGCAGACTGATGAAAACCTAGAGAATAGGTTGAAAGCTCTCAAGGTACTTTCAAATATTTGGCTCAAAAGCACTGTTAAGAACCTTTGATAATTAAGTCTCAACAGAGTAGAGCATAACGCACTCTGCTTCTTGAGAAACTGTTGTTTGCTTCTCACTACATCTTCAAACGTTTCATTTGCATGCTACCACAGTCGGACCTGCTTATCTCGAACTCGGTACCTCGAATGTACGAGTATCTAAGTCTATGTCTAAGTCTATATAAATGGTTCGTAGGTGCTTATAAGGGTCAACACCGGGATGGAATCAGTGTTTATGGCTTGAACGCGGCGAGCTGCCTCTTGAAGGCGGTAGCAGAGCCAACTATAATTGTTTTGTTAGAGAGGGCATTCCACTATGGTATTGCTTGTAGTACAAAAGAGTTTGAAAATTTCAGAATCGTAGACCGGAATCTCCGGATCTGGAAACTGTTTTTAGTTCAGGTGGATGTCCACTTCACGTTGCTTCATATCTTGATTCATATGCAGAGTACTTTCTAATAAAGTTTTTATTCTTAACTTAAACGAATAAGTATTTTTATGGTTGCAATGGTTGTTCCAGCCGTTTTTATTTATAGATTTAACTAAACTACTAATCAGAGGGTCCGCATACAAAGAGGGAGAAATATTAAATTTTATTTTACATTGATAAAAGTAGTATGTGTTGCAATGTAAGGCATAACTACTGAAAAACCCAATAACCAATGTAAATACTACAGAAAAATATTTATAACAATAGGCTCTGTAATGTGTTCTTCAATATTTGTAATTGTTGAAATCAAACACGCATATTTATCCTATTTGTGTTTCCTGCCCAATTTCCCACCCAATACGGCAAACATGACTGTGTGTATAACGTGTCATGATGTCTATAGAAAGTAATTATCTCAAATGTCTTTAAACTCGATTGATTGTTGAGACTTTGAAGGTTTCACTGGGTCCAAATGGGCCTAGACTTTGTCAGAGCCAGTGTGAGATATCCCTGTGTTTTGTGTCAGTTATCTAATTAAGACATATTAAATACATATATCTTCCTTCTTACCATGCAATATTCATCAAATAGTCGAAAATGTTATAAAATGTTTATTCAGGTTGAATATCGCATAGCAAGAAGAAAGAAGAATGACATAATTATATATTTGATTTGAGACCACATGCAGTTTACCATTTAACCTCTGTATTATTCATTAATACACATGGTTACTACGAAGTTGCATCTTTAGAAAATTAGTGATATTGAAAAAAAAATCGGCATATCATGTTTCTATTCAAATTACTTTAATTCAGCCTCAAATTTCAGCCTAACCATCCTCCACGGTTTCCATGAATTCAGAATAAATGCACGAAAGCTCTCAATATCACTGAAAGACCCTAATTCAAATTTACTTCTGGTGCTCAAGATGTTTAAAGGATGTTGTGAATGGATATGGTCAATACCACCTCCATACAGAGCCAGCGTCTATAGTAACCCCCTTTTCGGGGTCCCAAGACTCCATACAGAGGTTTTTGTGAACTTCCATAAAGCGACCACCGTCTATAGAGACCACTTGAGGACAGCCTCAGTCTGTTCTTATATAGATGTTCTACTGTTTGTACATGGTCTCCAGTGCCATGTTACGGTTGTAGGTTTGTATGTATAGATTACGGAGTGCTCATTTAATTAATGTATTCAGGAGTTTTACACGAGTTATATAGTTTAGAGTCCATATGGTACAGTTGTATACTCTGTTGATTTTGCATCTACAGTAGCTGATGTTAGGGATTCTTCGCTCAACAACCACCAACATACAGACCCGACCGGCACTTAAGAACAAAGACCAACACTACAAACCTTCGAAACACATCCCGAGAGATTAAAATAAATGATCAAGAAAATATGTTCTAGGCTAGCAGCTACCCACGCACAGGTCTCATTGTGAGACTTGGAGGTTCTCCATGCACCTTGCATCAGGAGCGTCTACCAAGTAAATTAAAATTTGGTAAACAAGCACCGTGGTGAAACATTTGCTCAGCTCATTGGGTTGCTGACATAGTGTCAAGTGTCATTAAAGTCCCGCCAAACACAGACCAAAGTCTGGGCCTTCCAATGTTGTGTTCAAGACGTGACATCTCAAGGTGAGCAAATAGAGCTTTATTGAAACTCTTTTCTTGTCTAAGAGGCAGCAGCTCTCCACAGTTGATACATTTTGCAGTAATCATGATAATATGTAATCTACAATGGACAATTTGGAAATGAAATTTGAAAATGGAAAAACCCGTGTCCTTAGCAATTTTCAAAAGAGGCTGTAGTCTTTGAAAATTGACTCATACCCGAACCCCGGAACTGCCAGTTGCTCTGGACACCCCCCCCCCCTATGTGTAACAGCATTCTTACCGTAGACGGCACCACGAATTATCGTGATAATGATTAGCTATGTTGAAAAACCTCTGACGTCTACAGACTAAAAGCCCAACCCATGCAGACCGGTTTATGACCCTGCTTATGGGCATCTGTGTGCTGGGTGGCCCCTCACAATAATATGTATAGTACTACTAACCTCCATTCGAGAATATGTACATTATAATGCAGTATTCACAACAACATGATGATAATTATAATCAAGAAAATTTTGACTTGGGTATATGGTAATTCTTTTTCCTACTCTATAAGGTTATATCACAGAGCCTATGTTAGGGCTCGAACCTGCCAGACGGTACAGTTCTTTAAACTGGGAGAAAGAAGCCTCTAATGTCAGCAATGATGTAATGCTCTTCTTACTTGTTGTCAGTTTTGTTTATCTTGTTATTCTGCACTGTCATTGATTAACCACACTAAATTTGCAGTTTACAAAATGACAAACTCATGGAGTCTGGCGTGTTTATACGCATATATCGTCCTGTTTGATTATTGTGTGAACCACAACAAGTGCTATTGACATCTGACATCCAGAAATGAAGGCCCCACAAATGGCGTACTTTCGTCCTACCAGGGGGCAAGTGTGAAAGATGTGAGCACTTACACTGATTGACAAAGTGGTGTGGATACATATTTGTCGACAAACATGATGAGCCTGCTACCTGTCAAATCAAACATGGCAGAATGTTGGCGACATAATGCATAATACCTCATCTTGAGGTTTCATGTCTCCTTTCAAGTTTGTTCGTCATATTGATGGTGAAGACATTTTGACCCTGTGCTATTCACTCTACAGTGACCAGAAGATTTTAATGAATGGATTGTGTGTAAAGCCGGCATAGTTTCTGTGAAGGTTGTTGGTTCAGCTGCAGGGGGTCGTTTCGTTTATTCATCAGCAGTAGCGTCATCAAGGACTAACTAAGCACAGCGGGCGCGACTACGAGGGGTAATAAGTACAAATAAGTACGACGATCATTGAATCGTTTCATTGAGTCTGCTGGTCAAGGAGGTAGTGACCGTACTTTGTCGTGATGTGGCACCCAGATGATGTTGTCATCAGTGGCATTTCTTGCCGCCTACCAGAGTCGGATAATATGCAGGAATTATGGGAGAATCTTATCGGCGGAGTGGATATGGTCACCGAAGATGACCGAAGATGGACACCGGGTGAGTATTACTACAGGCAGATTAACGTTTTCTGGGTGTCATTATAGCGTGTCATTATTTTTGAGAATGTGAAGCGAAAATGCGGAGAACGCGGGGACTTTAGAGAGAGTAGGGAGAGAGTGGGGAGAAAATTTTCGAGAAAACTTTTGAGAAAATGGAGAGATACTATTACTAAGTTTCGTAGTCACGCGGTTTCTACTGTCAAAGTTTTGACACGATGAAGGCCAATTAACAGCTTGGATTGTAATTTTCATCTTTCGCTGATTCAATTATCAAAGTTTTGTTTCTTGATTGTACCGTCAATATTACATACATTAAGAATCACATGTTACACGCATACTGAAAGTAAATCAATGTACATAATTATTCACTATTACTTTTTGCATTGTCTTCTTCGTGAAACAGGATTGAACGGTCTTCCTAAAAGAAATGGCAAGCTTAAAGATCTCAGCAAATTTGATGCCTCATTCTTCGGAATATCGCCCAAACAAGTGAACAATATGGACCCCGGCCTTCGACTGCTTATTGAGACCACATATGAGGCCATTGTGGATGCAGGTAATCTTACAGAACGCATAGGTTAACGTCCCAGCTTCATATTTTTCTGGTATATTGTTCGTAAAAACAAGTTATTGAAATCACCACTCATACCGAAGCTGTGATATCCGTTGAGAATTCACGACTTCAGACAATCAGACCATCCCCACAAACAGGATTCAGCTTTCAATCACCAGAGTTTTATATAAGGATGATTTGAAATTTTCATTAATGTGAATGAAACTGTAGCACAATCGTAAACACTTTAATTAAATGGCCATCATATTAACAAGAAAGCAAACCATAGGTCTGCATAAGTTATGATTTTTTGTTCGTTTGGGTTCTCGCAGGTTTTAAAATTAAAAATAATCCAGAGAAAGTGCGCTGATAAGCCCATGGGTAGATATTATGGGACTGCTTTGAAGCAGTGCAAAATAAATTCCCATGGACCAACGATGGGTTGAGCAGACGTAAGATAAAAGTAACTAACGTTGTTGCTGTTTTAAAAAGTAAACCTCGAAATCTTCAACAGCCAAATATCTACCAGAAAACCGTTTCCTTTCCAGGCCTGAACCCGGACTCGCTGCGCGGATCTGACGCGGGCGTGTTCATTGGTCAGATGCACGGTGACGCGCATGACCTGCTGTCCCGTGACCAGGATCAAGTAACCGGGTACGAGATGACGGGCTGCAGCAGAGCGATGCTGGCCAACAGGCTCTCGTTCACGTTCGACCTGAAAGGTAAGGCTGCATGTGAGATCCACTGGCGGGTGATGATTGGTGAGAGTGCAGGACGCACTAGGAGAGCATCACTGGTAGACCCAGTTTTTTTTCTTAGGGTGGGGGTGGGGTGGGGGCACACTTAAGAGATCTCATGGATTTCATACTTGCGATGATGGTGGAGATGCCAAATATCTAACCCATAAAAATAATAAAAAATTGGCGGGAATATGTGAAGTGGTTGGGGACAACCCTCCCGAGGCCCGTTCATCTGCCCATGACCATTCAAAAATTAGGAGAGTGGTTCTGCAGGAGTTAAAAATTTTCATTGCTAATATTGGCGCCCCCAGTCCCTTCATCAAAACTATCGTCCACCTCAAATTTAAATTTCAGCGACAAGTGTGATGCCCTTCCATATAATATTGTGTGGTAAAATAAAGTGGCACGTACAAAACGAAGAGTAGATTAGTCGTGTTTTATTTGAGGGGAAAAACTTGATGTCCCCCTAATTGAGTTTGCCCACCACATTTCTCACTTCTTTTGTACCTGTTTGATAGTCGTTTACCGCATTCCAGCCAATGAAAATCGATAGTTTGTGAGAAAAACAAACATTCATTCATTGGTGCAATGAGTACATGTGATCTATAAGTCATACAACTAGTAATTAAAAGCATACACTAAGATCCCTTTTCTGAACACAATGCAGAAAGTTGACACCCTAAAACTGACAATTGGAAAATTTATATCATCATCTAAATATTTACATCAGCTTCACAGATTTTTTAGAAAAAGCGGCAAACGGTGTTTGTGCAAAGAAAACAGAGAGCTCCTGTTGCAGAATGTACACAGCACAGTGTAGAGTCCGTAATAAAATTTGAAGGTCACCTTTTTAGAAAAAAATTTAGCACTGCAAATATAGGTCAGATTATTCAATCCTCTACATATAACATAGAATTTGAACAGGTTTTATTTGAAACTATTGTGGTGAAACTGGGTGATATTTGTGCCTATAGATAAAACTCACACATACACGTGTATATATCTAGTAGTGTTTATATGGTATAAAGAGTGTTGAGCAAACTAGTTCTTCGTCGTTGACCTTGCCTCAATGGTATTCCTTGCTGAAGAGCCAAACCACTTCATGACCTTAACAACTTCTCTACTCCCAAATAGTTTGCGCTGGTCTCTAAAAAATCAACTTTGATCTTATAACGATCATAATATGAACGAAAATCACTGTTTTCAGCCAATGATTGCGGCCAAGACTGCATCCTTTTGGCTTTGTTTTTTTTTATCTGGGTTGGCTTCTAAATAATAACATGCATACATGGATCCCGGGAATGCCTACCTAAAAGAGTCACAACGACTCTGTATCACACATAATACATAGGCTCTGGTTAAGCTTTCATGGAAGCTATTACTGTACCCTCTTAAACACTTCTGCAAGGACACAAAATGCAAATGAACAATTGGTACAATACTGTAACTTTTTAGGCTTCAATATTTAGGATTGTGTGACACTATATGAAACAAGACAGGTGTGAAATCACGTTATGACTTCCTATTTTGTGCTAATTATAACAACACTGAATCAATATGGTTCAAAACAAATTTTCTTTGCGGAGGGACGGGTTTATAAGGTAATGGCAATTTTGGGGAAACGCCGAAAAGTAATAATAGGGATGTGGGGTTTCAAGGAAGTGGGATGTGGAATAATAGCATTAACGTTTGTATGGTGTTGGGAAAATAGCCAAAATATCTAGTGATTTGGGAAATAAGGTTAAAAAATCAGGGGTGTGGGATTTGTTGACCCCTTATAGCCCCCCACCCCACCCCACCAGACGTTCCTTCAGTTTACAATGTGATTTCGTTCTGATCTACATGATCAGCAACAGAACAAACGGGCATGTCAATACCACTGGTGAAATCACATTGTAAACTGTTGACACTTCCGGTAAGGGAAATGTTTCAAACTATATTAGCTCAGTATTACTATAACTGGTATATACTGGATCTAAACCTGTCCCCGTGGCTAACAATGCTGGTGTGTTGCTGGTGTAGGTCCGAGCCTGGGCGTGGACACGGCCTGCTCGTCCGGACTGGAGGCGTTGTGTCTCGCCATGGCTGCGATCGAGCAAAACAGGTGCGGTGCTGCCTTGCTACAAATCCTATACAGTAGAACCTTTAATGAAGACCACCTCTATATTGACACCACCTACGTGATAGGACCCTTTTTTATGATCACAAACCTTAATACACTTACTAAAATGAACCTCTTGATAGACTGCACCTCTCTATTGAGACCATCTTACACTGGTCCAAAAGGCGATCCTAATAGAGAGGTTCTACTTTAAATGTCTGACATACCAATCCCTTCAGTTTGGCTATGTAAAAAATGACGCCATTTTACTTATTACACAGGGTAATTTGCAGTGAGATAACCGCAACCACTAATGTAATCAATTACCCAAGAAAGTAATCGGCCCCACCTCTTATGTCTGCCCAGGTGCTCCATGGCGCTGGTGGGCGCCTCCAACATCCTGCTCAAGCCAGAGACCTCGGCACAGTTCCACCAGCTGCATATGCTGTCCCCCGATGGCACTTGCAAGACGTTTGACCAGTCAGGTAAATCCGGTCCCTACTGTGGTTCATAGTCATATCTCACAGCTATATGCAGTAGATACAATACATGGCCTGGTACAGATAGTGTAAAGTAAAAGCTATGAAACCGATGATGATTGTGGTCATTGCAGATTCGTTTTAGTGACATCTACACAGCATTCCTAGTTTTAGGTGTGAATCTTTTACAAAAAGACGCAGGCCAGACAAAAGTTTTCAGATAGGAATGCGCGGCAACAGCCATCGGCATCGAGTAATATTTACGTGTATTTTGCAGTGCCAAAATCATCTAGAACATCATTATTGATATATTTCTAATGGCCAGTGATGGGTGGTGGGTGGACAGAGGGCACTTAAAGTGTGGATCCATTTTCTGTATGTTTTCACCTTGCCATACCATGGCCGATCATTTAAATTAAAAATCTTTAATTTCACCAACTCTAACAAGCAAAATCTCTGCAAAGCTATGGGAACGCCTGCATTGCTTCACCACGCTCCTGTGTAACCCTAATTCACGCGTGAGCACCTTACTGTTTATGGTTGATGGCTACTGCAGCAGCGCAGGCATCGTGGTGCTTATCGTATATACACACAAACGCACACACACAATCATGCACACACACAGACACACAGACATACAGACACACAGACACACACACACACACACACACACACACACACACACACACACACACACACACACACACACACACACACACACACACACACACACACACACACACACACACACACACACACACACACACACACACACACACACACACACACACACACACACACACACACACACATGCAAACACACATGTGCGCGCATGCGCACGCACGCATACACACACGTGCACACGCATGCACACATTTACAAATTCATGCAGGCACACACTCACACTGACTGTTGAACCCCCTGCGACCCCCAGGTGACAGGTACCGCCGCAGTTAGGGCATGACGGCGTTGACCCTAAAGACACACACATACATGTAAGTACACTAACAAACCCCCTGTGACCCCCAGGTGACGGGTACTGCCGCAGTGAGGGCGTGGTGGTGCTGCTGCTCCAGTCTCACGCCGCGGCCCGCCGCGCCTACCTCCGCGTGCTCTCCTGCACCGACAACTGCGATGGCCACAAGGACCAGGGTGAGTCCTAGCGGGGTAACCAAAGTTGACTTGCACACTGTAATGTGGATGGTCTCATTGTTAGCTCGCTTGTAAGGCCACAAAAATGGGGATGATAGTTAAAGTTATATGTATGTAGAGCAAGCAAAAGTGTGACAGTTGCTAGTCTGAGCTTAGAAGATTTTCTACTGATAAAATTTCCAGGAAAACGTCATATATGTACTCATCAGTCAATAGCTCATGAGCAGAAACGCACCCCCCTTTTTTGTTACTAAACCCCGAACGCCTGTATACAAAAAGCTGAGTAGGTTACGGGCCTGTACATTAAGTACTTTTGTACATAACCCCTTTTGTCTGACTCTTACAAGAGCTGTACAAACCTAATGTCAGTCTGCCGTGTCTGTAGGGGTTACCTTCCCGTCGGGCGCGGCGCAGCTCCGCCTGCTGGAAGCGGCGTACCGCGGAGCCGGCGTGGACCTCGAGGACGTCACCTACGTGGAGGCACATGGCACCGGCACCAGGGTCGGGGACCCCACAGGTAAGGGAGACACCCAGCAGGTGGTAAAGAGACCCAGCAGGAGGGACAGAGAACCGCAGGTGGATAAGTAGATAAGGGACCCCACAGTTAGGACAGAGACACCACATGAGGGACAGATATCCCACAGGTAGGAGAGAGTCCTCACAGGTAAGCCAGAGATAAACGTCTGTGTTTTGACGGTGTTCATCCCGTTACAGAGGTGTCCGCCTTGCACCGCCTGTTCTGCGCTCCCTCCAGCCGCCGGCGACAGGGCCCGCTCCTGCTGGGCTCCATCAAGTCCAACCTCGGCCACACTGAGGCTGCTGCAGGTGGGTGCCGCGAGGGCTCGTCACAGACAGTGCTACTAATCTAGTAAAATGGAAGGTTATGTCTTATTACTAAGACCTGTCTATTTATCGCAGTAGAAATATGGTTGTTAGTTAGAGAGGTTGAAACTGAATTGAAGGTCTATATACCTTGACATACACAACAGTTTTCTGCTAGCTACTGCCTTTGGAGCAATCATCAAGTCTATGTTGTACAGATCTAGAAGCTACTAAAGCTACAGACGTTAGCAAAGCTGTTAGAAATATCGCATTTTGTTAGAAATAAACTCAAAGGACAATAGATAGACCATGCATTCAATTTTGTATGCATATGTAGCATGGCCGACCTGAAGAACTCATGCAATTTCTCTGGCCATATTTAAAAAAAACTAATCTTGCAGGTCTGGCTGGCATAGCCAAGGTGATCCTAGCCTCTGAGCACGGTGTCTTGCCTGCCAACCTGCACTATTCGAGCCCCCACCCCGAGATCGCCGCTCTCCTGGATGAAGGCGGATTACACGTAGTTGACAAGGCGACACCGTGGCCAGGCGGCATAGTTGGCGTCAATTCGTTCGGTTTTGGGGGAGTGAACGTCCACGCCATCTTAGAGACACCGCATAGGCGCAGAGATAAGGCGGCGTCTACGGACACAAAGGTGGAGAATGTTGAAAACAGGCTGGTTCTATGCGCTGGAAGAACGAACGAGAGTGTGGAGAGATTGCTGGGTGCTGCCTCTGGGTCCAAAAATGCTTCTTTTGTTGCAATGATCCAAGAAACTGCGCACGCTTCCACCAAACGACTTCCATTTAGAGGATATGCTATGCCAAGTGGAACGTGTGAGATTAACGTGAGTGTTTGATGGATCAAAGAGGCTGATTTTTGTTCTTGTGCAATACGTTTAGGCATAAAATGTAGACTGAATTCAGACTCAAATCCCAATATGGCTAGTTAAGATTTACAAAATATCAATTTGCAGCCATATCATCAGTTGTTGACTCTCTTACGCCACCAAACACCAACACACACATTTAATAGTTAGATTTGACAATTTTTATAACCAACAACAATTTAGACAGCCTCCACAATAAGATTATAAACAGTTTCTACTGTGTATGAAGACGGAACAAACCTACTCAGATTCTTCTCTTGTCCATAACACGCGACGTTTCTGTGGACCTTTCGCCTGCTTCATATCAGGCTTCCATGGCAAAGTGTGAGAAACGTTGTTGTTTTCCACTCTGCTTCCGCGTTGAGTCACGTGATGGGTGTAATTCCCAGTAACGTGTAGACGTTTTGTAAGAACTGGGTTGTTCCTTCTTCATATGGTAAATATGGATGCTTAAGAAATCATGATTTCATGATTTCTACTGTATGTTTCTGAATGTTTCAGAAATGTGATCAAATGGAGCGGCCTCTGTGGTACATATTCCCTGGCATGGGCTGCCAATGGGCGAGGATGGGCAGGGATATGATGGACTTTTTCCCCGTGTTCAGAGAAGCGATCCAGTGTTGTCATGACACTCTTTCTTCTGAGGGCTTTAACCTGTTGGAAATATTACGCGAGGAAGACATCAATCCATTTTCTGATCCCCTCAACGCCTTTGTCGGTATATGCGCTATACAGGTACGGTTTATATTGTGCACATGGCTTGATGAAATGCATTACGTTTTCATTTGGACTTTATTATGTGTTCATTGCACGTTTTCTTTCATCGGTTGATAGACATGCAAAGCAATAGTTAAATGTAAGTTCGAACTCGTCAACAACCTTCTCGCAAAAATATCCTTTCTGGAGAAAAAAGACTTCTAGTCGATGTCACCGACGATAGTCCATGAGACAAAGATGATGACAAAGACAAAGACAGTGAGAAAGACGATGCGAAAGACATTGACAATGATGACGACAAAGACAGTGATGAAGACAGTGACAAAGACGAAGAGAAAGACATTCACAAAGACGCCAAGAAAGACAACAACATAAACAATCCCAAAAACCACCAAATAACAACAAAACCAGCAGACTATTTCCCCCTGCAGATCGGGCTGGTGGACGTGCTGGCGGCCGCGGGCGTGGCGCCGGCCGGGCTGGTCGGCCACTCGGTGGGCGAGTTGGGCTGCGCGTACGCGGACGGCGGCCTCACGCGCCGACAGACTGTGCTCGCCGCCTACCACCGCGGCTGCTGTGTCACACAGGCCGGACTACCCGCCGGGGCCATGGCCGCCGTGGGTGCGTGCTCAGTAAACAGTGTACAGAAGAGCTTCTATCACATTGCCACCTCGAGGGCTCAAGTGGTCTATATGCAGAGGCGGTTTTATTTACGGATGTCTATACATGTAGTGATCTCGATAGAGAGGGGGTCTCGTTATGGAGGTGCATGATAGGTTCAGGTTGGGTCAGTAGATAGGGAGTTTCTTCATGAAGCATTGTGGCCGTTAGGAGTGGGCTCATTTATGTAGGTGTTTTTTTTCCTATGCAGTTTGTCGTATTTGAAGGTTCTACTGTGCTTTAAAGGTTTAGGCCCGCAGCTTGGGAATCGAAACTGATTTAAAAGCTTTTCTTGTTCTTGCGACAGTGTCCAGTGTGTGTGGAATTTTGTGAAATTTTCTTCTTGTATTTTAAAGTCAAAATTTAAATATCATACAAGGAGGTAGGAGAAGCATCCACACGCAAGAGGAGCCCCCATGGTATTTCTTTGGGTTGTACCTGTATCTGCCAGTAAGCACGGTGGATCACGTTAATCGGTCTATTCCAGGACTCACGTGGCAGGAGGCGGCAAAGCGCTGCCCCGAGGGCGTCGTGCCTGCGTGCCACAACGCCGAGTCCACGGTGACCGTGTCCGGGCCCAAGGACAGCGTGGCACGCTTTGTGGAGGAACTCACAGAGGAGGGAACGTTCGCCAGACTCGTCGACAGCTCGGACATAGCTTTTCACTCCTATTTCATGCAGCAGTGTGCCCCAGCATTGTTGAGCTCACTCGAAAAGGTGAGTTTCGTTTCTTTCTATGTTATGTAATGAATATATTAATTCAATCGTTTGAAAAGACATTTAGAATTATACTCGTGTGTGGTATTTAAAGGTCATCGATCAACCAACTAAACGGAGTGACCGATGGATTAGCTCTTCCTTCAAAGAATCCCAATGGAATGAGGATGTTGCCAGATACTCCTCTGCACAGTACCACGTTCATAATCTAACAAGTCCAGTTTTGTTTCACGAAGCCCTACAGGTATATATACAATGTTTTCCACATGTCAAGACCTATTAACCACAACTTGTTTACTATTTTGTCATCAATGAAGAAAAAAATGTTTGAATTTAGGAAATGACGTAGGCCTACTTGATAATCGTCTAATCCCGTAGCATTCTCATGGATGAATCCACAAACATAGCCTGTTTGAAAAGACGTATATTCTTTCTTTGATTCTTCCAGCATGTTCCCAAAAACGCCATTTGCCTTGAAGTAGGTCCTCATGGTCTTCTACAAGCGCTATTGAAAAGGTCTATTGGTCCAGACATTGTGCCTCTTAGCTTGATGAAAAGAATGGAGGAGGATAATGTTACATTCTTCTTGAAGGCTTGTGGAAGGTACATGTATATCTTTAGTTTCGAGCCCAATTCATGTTATACTTGGGATATTGTCATATATAGTGATTAAAACTGTATGGTAATGCAAGGTTTCAAAGTCATAGTTCACAGACCCCAGGGTTGGCAACTTCGAAAACTAACCAACCGTATGAAGCTTTGTCACCAGATTAGCCAGCTATGGCTAAAATCTGTTGCCATAGGGCTAAAGAGTAGTACTATTTCCTTTTATATATTAATGGCGCAAATTGCTCATACTCATAGCTTTGCTGTGTATACTACATTTGCAGATTATACTTGAATGGCATTGACATTCAGACCAATTGCATTCTGGACAAGAATCCGCACCACATTGCTCCTATGGGTACGCCAATGATTTCACCACTCATTTCATGGAACCACGAAGATTCCTGGAAAGTCCCAAAGGGCGGCACGCCAGTATCGACTTCTTCTTTGGGTGAATACGCTATTTCATACTAATGCCATTATCACTGGCTATATTTGATACTCATACCACCCCATTTATACAAATGACATTGCTATTGATTAAAGTCACCAATTTAACGAACTCCCTTTTTTCTCTTTTTCTCCTTTTTTTCTTTTTTTGGGGTGTGGGGTGTGTGTGACGTGTGTGTGTGTGTGGGGGGGGGGGGTGTAACATCTAAAAACCTTATAGATAGTGCCAGTTAAAATTGCGCCGTGCATACACGTATGCTACCCCCGAATCAATTATCAATATATGATTTAAAACTAACTTCACTATTTCAGGTGTGTCCCAAAAAATATCGCTCCAACAAGAGCCCTATTTGTGCGATCACGTGATCGGCGGGCGCACTCTGTATCCCGCCGCGGGTCACGTGATGCTCGCGTGGCACGTGTTCGCGCGTCATAACGGTCTCCAGCCAGAGCAGGCGCCAGTCACCATCACTGACCTGAAGATTTTAAATGCCAGCATCTTGCCCACAGATGGTACTTTAAGTGCTTCTATTGTCGTATGCAATTTCTTATCAACTGGTGGGCACCAGCATGGACTGGTAGATGTAGTAGGTGGTGCACACTACCATCGCAAATATTTACTGTATCATTTATCTTTACCAATCACTTTGGTCCTTGTAGATTTTATGGAATTCTTCCGGATTTGTCAGTGAAATTGTATCTAGTCCTTCATTTGTGCATGCCAGCACACTTACCTGTATACATTAAAAAGGCATAGTTTATAACATAAAAAAGTTTAAAAAAAACTTTTTAAAAATCTTAGGCCACCCAATCAACATTATACAGGTGATGTGACGTACACAACAACAGTCTCCCCAAGCGGCCATTTTGAAATAATGGAAGGCAGTATTTTGGTAGCGGAGGGAGACATCTGCCTGGGGAATACCTTCTTGAATCCCAGCCAAAAAAACAGACGAAAGACTCATGGTAAAATCTCTGTGTGCGCTCCGTGGGGATTGCTGGACAAGTTCACATGGAGAAAGAAAGGCTCCACAAACGGCTTGTATACAGAATACTGCAATGCACAGTCTGAGGACGAGTGTGTGCTGCAAAAGGAAGACATTTACAAGGAACTGAGGATTCGTGGATACGATTATGGACCATTGTTCCAGACGCTTGCCTCATACTCATTAAAAAGTAAGATTTCATTTTTTATCTCCTCATCATAATGCTGTTTCCAGAAAATGATAGATGGCATCCCATTATTACATCCATTCATATCCATTCAACTTGATTGTACCTGTGATTTACTAAGGCGTCTCATTACCAAATATTTAAAAGTTATTTATACCACTATATCTACTTTCATGTTTTATGTCACACACGTCGACACATAGGGCTCATATTTCACTATTTGAAGTTTAGGATTGTTTTTTGTTAGTTTTTTTACAAACTTATTGAACCATATTGAAACTGTTTTTTAAACCGCAGCAATCCTCTTTTTTTCCAAACGCGTTTACATAAGTTGTAAACGAAGTTTACACTGTTTCCAATTTCCGCAGCAAAATCTTTCTTGGAAAAGCTCAATCGTCATATATTATGTCATGGTTGAATTAGCCTTTTAAGTGTGTTTACTGATCTCAGTGACAAATCACGATTTACATAATTGGCTTCTGTAGGTATCATTAAAAATATGCGAAGAGTGCAAGGAAGACTTTGTTTTAATATCCGAAGAAATAACCGTGCCACCATACAAATCTTGACAAATGTTTAACGCCCCACCATCACCCTCCGATTCGCGCGAAAAAAAGATGATGACTCCCCTCGTATTCTGATGGCTGGAAAGAAAATGACATGTACAACCATGAAAGAAGTGACGGAGAAGTACATGATATAACCAAAGACTAAATGACCGGTGAAAAACTTGACGCCTGCCATTTTCACTAAAAGATGATCACATAAAAAAAAACAAAAAAACAACAACAAAACATGAGACCATATGCTATGCATAGAACTCATGAAATACCTAACACGTGCACGAGCTCGCCTCAGCCCAGCCTCCTATCCTTGCCTGCAGGCGGCGCGGGCGCAGTCACCTGGGCCGGCAACTGGGTGACGCACCTGGACGGCCTCATCCACGCGTTGCTCGTGGCCGACCCCGCGGCCCCCCGCCACGTGCGCCTGCCCACGTACGTGAAGAGCATCGAGCTCGACCCTAGCCACGTCAGCGCGGGGGAGCAGCAGGAAGGTACGTCAGAGATACCGTTACAACACCACACTGAGGTAACGACTTTCATCTGGCGTTCAGAGATGCGATCCAGTGTTGTTTTTCATGACACTCTTCCTTCTGACAGGGAACCCCTCCGAGTGACATATTTCCTTCTGATAAGTTATATGTTTAGTAGCGCCAAGGAAGCACACATATGACATCGCTGTCCTTTGAACATGACTTATGATAAAACTGGCTGTTGAAGCAGACACCGTCGTTGTTTTAATCTCCACATTTTCTCGTTAAAGATGTGCTATTTCGATCCAGAATCATGTTTGCCCGATGTGTTTCACATCTCCTTCAATTTTGTAAACTGCCGGGGATCCATGTCGTTCTGAATTTACTATACAATTTATCTTTTTCTTTGCAGATATTTCATACGTGCATCAAACCCACATAGACGCTGTAGTGTCCAAGTATGCACGTATATACGGCATGTCTTTCACGAGTGCACCCCACAAGTCGTTGCCACCTCTTTTGGAAACGTACGAATTTGTCAAAAATGATGAAACGGAGTGTCACTTAGATGACGAATCGGCTGCTTATGTTCGATCATGTGTTTCCCTAGTGGTAGGTGATCCCCACTACGTTCATTCAAATGGTGGCGTTCCAGTGGTGTTACCAGACATTGAAAAATATAACAATCCAAACGATATCAAAAGAAGAAACTCAGAATCAAACGCACGCAAAGGAAATGCCAATTTTGAGCAAGTGGTTAATCAAATGCAGACAAAATGCGCATCGGACTTGGAACAATCCAGGCACATGTTCATGGCGTCTTTACTAGAAAAGCAGACGACCTGTGACGTCACAGATGGAAGCTTAAACCAGTCATGTGTGCTATTAGACAGGGACATTCTCGTGAACGCATGCGTAGACTCAATTCATTTAAAGGCCTGCTTCGATCTTGCGCTTGAGAATACTCCGAAGCAAAGAGTTAAGGTACTCCTGGTCTCCAATGTTCACCCTTTGATAGAGACTTTTTGCAAACTTCTTGCCGAGTTTCACAAATACTACCCCCCATATAACTTGCAATTCTTGATAGCAGACGCCGATGGCTTTGCACGTAAGCATATTGGCAAGGTTTTGCCTTCTGCACGTTTCCTGAAAGCGAGTGACGTAACATCGGGAAGTCATGTGAAAGACATAGACATTTGTATTATGAGTCAGGAAGCTCTTAGCAATATTCCACTTCTAACCAAAATAAGCCACAGAGATTGCTTTTACATAGTACACACGTGGCACGAACCCAGAGTTCTCAGCGCGCTAATGACGTCATCTGGGAATCCCCAGCCTTGGAATGAGATAGACACGTCGTCAGAAGACCAAGTCGTGCACCTATTGACCGCATACAAACTCAGCATACTGGCCAGAAAGTCGGACGGAATTCTGACGTCGCTGCTGCTATGCCGCCCAACCAGAGACGTAGACCCGGCCGGCACTCAGCAGACGTTTGTCGTCAATGTCAGCGATAAGGAAAGGTTCGACTGGGTGGAGGAGGTTCAGCAAAAGGTGGCGCTCGCCAAGCAGTGTCCCCGCGGCGGCACGGTGTGGCTGCTGTGTGACGGAGGCTTTGACAGCGGGATCGTCGGGGCCGTCAACTGCATGCTGTGTGAGCCCGTGGGCAAATATATCAGGTGTGGCTGTGTGAGGAGTCTTATCATAGGCAGATAGGGGGGGGGGGGCGATGGGTTCTGGCATGTCCGCTTTTGATCATGAGTATGAAAACCATTTAAGTGCCACCACCACAAATGTTTTCCTGAAATTCTGGATCCGCCAGTGGTCAATAATAACAAAACAGAGACACTTATTTTGCCTGTTTAAATGTTATATTTGCTGTTGTGATCTAGTTAACAGGTATCTATATTTAGACACATGAGAACAATGTGTCAACAAAGTAGTAAATTAGCATTCCCTGTTTACATACGTGGAAACAGGTTAGTTACATGTATCTTGTACCATTGACACTATCATGTGTGTCTTTGACTGAGTGGATAGGTACTTGGACTTTTGACTATTATGCCGTGAGTTCGATTCATAGTCTTGTCTTGCCGGTGGTGTTGAGCTACCCTTCCATGGCTTTTTAATTGCCCACTGTTCTGGGTTCCCGGGTACCTACAGATAATCAGATCATAATTAGACTAATGCCGGGTGGGTAAACTCTCAAGACACAACTGGTGTATAACTACTGTGATCTTCACAACCAAACATAATGTTGCAGGTGCGTATTTAACGCAGACTTGGAGAACACTCCTCTCTACGGGCAGATTTCCCCTTGCGCTAGCAACGGCTTGTTCCAGGACCTCACCAGCAAAGATATGATCATGAACGTTTATAAAGACGGGCAGTGGGGAAGCTTTCGGCGGAGGATTTTAAAAACAAGTATAAATAATACAATCCTAATATATTTTTACTATTTCACCATTCATCATTTTAATTTACTATTTCCTTTGTCAGTAGTTAGTGTTGATGTTCTGTGTCATTGTTTGGCTTATTTCCAACATCCTTCTTTGTAAGTCCTCCTTTCCCCCCATCCCAAAATCGATCAGCCCCTTTCTCCATAGTCCACCTCTCAGATATCCTACAAATCCATTTCGCCCCTTTCCTTACATCCCTCTTTTCACCATTTTTCCCACATCCCTCCTGCTTAATGCCTCAGACGCTCAAGGCAGAAGCACCATGCTTTATTGCACATTTAGCGTATAGGATATGTTAAAACTAACTAATAAACCATAATTGGCTGGGTGATTTCTCTCATATTTAGATTTCACATATGCATTCAAATATACTTTAAGTAGCATAATTATGTACATCACGTATCAGTATAATATAGAAATATGCTTGCTAAATAGATGTGTGCGAGAAAGAGAAGTTTGAAAGAGTACAATTAATGATTGAGTAACTTGACTTGATCTGAATTGTTGCACAGACAGTGTGGTGTCCGTGGTGGAACGCGCCTGTGTCACAGTGTCCCTGCGCGGCGACCTCACCAGCCTGCACTGGATCCAGATCCCAACCTCCCCAGCCGCCGCCACCCCCGCCCCCGCCGTGGAGATCCGCGTCCACCACGCCTCCCTCAACTTCCGGGACGTGATGCTGGCCACCGGCAGGCTGCCCACCTCAGACGACACCGGCAGAGGTAGGCGCTGTGGTGGCTATATAGTTTGTAGATGCGCACACCGGCACCTCGACATACGTTAGCAAGTCGTCACACGTGTATTTTAGTTACGTGACGATCTGCTTACGTATGTCGAGCTGATGGTGCGCGCACCTAATAGTTTATCTTTGTCAATAGTCTTTAATAAAACAAAACATCCCAACACTTTTAGAGAACTATAAAATACACTGCTGTACTATTATATAGTGACTGGATGAATGGCATACTGGATAGGATGTATATGACATCATCTTACCATGCATAAGTTGACATCGTCTTGGTATGAGTAGGTATATATATATATATATATGCCATCATGCATCATTGAAGGCATTGACATAGGGGATTCTTTCTGCAAGTCTATAGAGCTGTATAGCAGATATCATCTGCCAGAACTTGAACCCTAGCCCACTGGGGCTGTGGTAACTGTATTCACCAAGCTTGAGGACTTGGTGCATGATGGGGAGGGGGAGGGTGCTTCCTGTGCCTATCTCTGGAACCTGACTTTGTGAATCTTATAACCACGGTTGAGGCCATGGATTTCTTATTAACTGCACTGTCACGTTTGGTATCAACACACGTGAATGTCAGTTAATGGGTCTGTATGTTTTTATGCGCGCCTCCATTCATGCACACCGTATATTTATGTGCAGTTCATGATCATCATCTCTTAAATCGTAGTGCGGGAAGGTGGGCGGCGTGTTTTCTGTATATGTATAGTGTGAACTGAGTATGATAGGCTTTTAAATAGTCCACACGTGGCATGAACCCAGAGTTCTAAGAGTGCTCATGACGTCATCGGGGAATCTCTAGTCTCGGGATGAGATAGACTGGTTGTCAGAAGACCAAGTCGTGCACCAATTGACCACAAACAAACTCAACTTCAACACTTCACCCTCCTTTACAAAAGAAATAGTTTTCATAGGAGTTTGGCATGTTCGTTATCAATGGAATGTACAAATCTGATAAGATCCCTTACATGCGCCACCCATGTCCCTTTTCCAAAACCAAAAAGCCTGGATCTGCCAGTGAGCACGGATATAAAGTGGCCTGACTGTGTGTTGTTTCAGCTCCCTATGACAGTCAGCTGGGGCTAGAGTTTGCCGGGACCACGCCCAGTGGGGAGCACAGGTTCGGCATCATCAACGGCAGGGTAGGCGGTTGAAGCAAACTGTTTGTTACCAACAAGTGCCACAATCACGTATCAAAAAGATAATCTAATCCTCCCCATCTCAAAATTTTCAATAGCAAGTACGTTCCTGAATGAGCTTGCGAAGGAGAACCGTGAGACGGAGAGCATTAGAATGGAATATAAAAGGAAACGTGGGAAACATATTCAGTATAAGATAGTAGACGAGGGGTTGTTATGTAGTTTGAAAGCTCCCAATTGTAGTTCACAATGTTTTAGATTTTATTACGTACCTGATCTTTCTTGCTATATCCGTTGTCAGAACCTGCATCAGCCTGTTTATACTGTGCTTCTACAGTAGTGAGTACACTATGCTACGCTACAATTACACTACACTAGTCTACACTATGCTACGTAACACACCCCACTCAACTACGCGTCCTAAGCTACACGTCCATTCTAAACTGCACCTCGCCTCACTACACTCACACTACACGTCTGCTGCAGGGCCTGGCCACGCACGTGCGGGTGCCCGTCGCCCTCACATGGCTGGCGCCCGCCGGCTGGTCGTGCGCGGCGGCCGCCACCGTGCCGCTGGCGTACGTCACGGCGTACTACGGGCTAGTGGTTCGGGCGGCGGCGAGGCGCACGCACACCGTGCTGGTGCATGCCGCCGCCAGCGCTGTGGGGCAGGCCTTCTGCAGGGTGGCAGCTCACATAGGTATGCACCAGACATTAATTCTGCAGGGTGGCAGCCTACATAGGTATGTACCAGGCCTTTTGTAGGGTGGCAGCTTACATTTTTTGTTTGCTGATACTCTGCAGCCCATCAACTTGCTGATGATTATAGCAGAGGGAGGACATCTGGTGGTGGCACATGGACCTACAGAGGCAGGTTAGGTAACCAACGGAGCCTTGGGGTGTGTGTGAAAGGATCACACACGCTATTGTTTTCAAACTAGGTGAGTTCTTTTGCGCGCAGAGGGGTGCTTGTCCTCTACACGGGGCATGTCTTTTAACAAGGCTTCCGAACCTCGGACTTTGTAAACGGCCTTTTGTAGGGTGGCGGGTCACATAGGTATGTATACGGCCTTCTGTATACTAGGGTAGTGGCTAATATATGTATGTAGGAGGTCTTCTGAAGGGTGCAGCACACATAGTTATGTACCCTTGGTCTCATAGTGGCACAGTAACAGATACAGAGTGCATAAAAATAATATAATATATTTTACCGTCTGTGTACAGACTCATAGAGGAGGTGTGAAAACAATATTATATTTTTGTATCATGATACCTGAAGCATATCAACACAGACTTGTAGTGTGTCATGCTTTCCTTATAACTTCAACTGGGAACTATGAGCGAGTTATCAGTAAATGGAAACAAATGATTAATCAACAAGTTTCAGTTATTAGAAATAAAATTAAGTCCCTACACTACACAGGAGAGTGATGTTTCAGGCTGCACTGTGCTGGCCACTGTGGGCACGCTGGAGAAACGCGTGTATCTGGTGGAGAAGCTGGGGCTCTCCCCGGGCCACATTGCGCACTCCAGGTCCCTGTCCTTCTTTGAAGATGTCATGAAAATGACTAATGGAAGGGGTGAGTAAATTAAGTGAGGAAAAAACGGATTGCTGGAACTGGAATAACATTTGCAAATTCATAAAAAAAGACTTAAATGAGAACGCAGAGGATATATTGCTGGCCCAAAAACTTTCTTGCCAATAAATCCCCTAACTGGTCTAGCTCGTACAAAAGGTGATAAATAAGGCTTGCTTGGTTGGTTTAAATAAAAAAAATAATATAATAAAGATATGATTCATATACTAAGAGAAGGGTTTGCGTTGGACGGGGAAAAGGCGATGTTGGCAGTTTGGCTCCCAAAGCAAGAATGTACATTTGCTGAAATGAGATGTGACCGTTGGGGACTGTTTAACATTTGTCAAGTTAGGATCCTGGGACCAGCACCGACCTGTGGTTAGTCCTGTCATCGGATCCTCGTGTAAAACGTTTACTTGATGTAACCACTCATACTTTATTATCAGTTTCGGTCAGTTTATTTTTTGTGCACATGTCTACTTCCCACTTACAATTGGTCCATACACGTAGGTGATTTGGTAGGGTCCCTCGTCTTAGTCAATGGCCTGATTTTGCAGGAGTGTACATGGTGGTGGTGAGAAAATAGATAGGCCACCTCTTCTCAGTTGATGGCCTGATTTTGCAGGAGTGGACAGTGTGGTGATGAGAGAATAGGTAAGCCCCCTCGTCTCAGTTGATGACCTGAATTTGCAGGTGTTGACGTGGTGGTGAACTCGCTAGCTGGCGACAAGCTCCAGGCCTCGCTCCAGCTGCTCGCCTCGGACGGCCACTTTCTGGAGATTGGCAAATATGACTTGTCCAAAAACACGCAACTAGGTAGAAAATGACTACACTATAAATAGTATTGCAGAAACAAACATTGCCATGACTGCAGATTTTTTTTTGTTTCTGTAATTTGTTGTTTACAGTGAGGCTAGGTTACGCCCATGGAGCATATATTCGTATGACATAGACATATTCTCAGCATGGTGACTTGAATAGTTCTAATGCATACAAATGTATACCATATAATTATACACTAAAGCCTACACGTGTAGACGCCGCTGATGTTATCAATAGCAACATTTTACTGTATGTCAGGACTAAGATTCTTACCAAGATAATTACTTCTGATTTCAGGAATGAGCTTATTCCTCAAGAATGTGACTTTCCATGGCATTGTACTGGAGAAACTGATGAGCGGAGGCGAGCATCCTGACTGGCCCCGGCTACACCAGCTGCTACAGGAGGGTATCGACAGCGGCGTAGTCGTGCCCCTCGACATCTACATGTATGAGCGGGGCAACATTGAGAAGGCATTTAGGTTCATGGCAGAGGGCAAGCATATTGGCAAGATTGTCATTCAGGTAGAATAGCTTATTTATTGGTTTATGGATATTTACTATTCTTAAGGTTGCTATCTCATGCTATATATTCAATGATAGTTCAGAATCAGCATTTTTGTTTTGGTCCTTGTAATTATTGAAGGAGGTATAGTTATATCACACGTGTGTATATGTTTCGCAGCTTTGGTGGACCTGAGCTTTTGGTGCATATTTCTCGTGAACGTGATAAAACATAAGTCAGTGAAACACTTGGTCTGTAGCAGATTTCAATTTTCAAGAAAGGAAAGAACTCAGTGTTAATAGCTTATTGTTCAATACATATCCCCCTATTTGAATTACGGCATAGACCAGGGGATATAAATTGCAAGAAACTTTGCTAACTTCTGCCTTGAATCATGTAAAGCTAGTTAGACCGTTACTAACTGATATGTTTAGACTTAAAAGTCAGGACGCCTTTGCATATAGCATGACCAAAAGCATAAGCAGAAATAAGAGAAAATGGAAAAATAAGCTTGTTTGAGGATCACACAGTCGCTGGACAGCAACAGGTCCGAATCTTGGTTTGTGGAACGTGTTGACCACAATAGCAACTCTAGTGGCAAACACATTAGCGGGCTGGTAATAGAAATCAAGTGGTAGAACATATTTGTCGTCTGTCTACACAGCTACTGTATAATAATGATGATTTGTCGCGATTGAAATGTTTAGGCAGCCGTAATCTACACATGTTTTGCACCGTTTATTACACACGAAATGAGGTGCTGTGTGCCGTGTGAGTGCAAATTGGTTATATAAGACAACATTGTAGCATTTGATTTGTGTGCTCTTGTGTTTAAACATGTGATTAGCAAATATCTATCACCAACTGTCTAAAACGACAGACGCTACTCGAAGCATTGTTATTCCTATATTCGAATGTGCCCCAAATTAAATTTCAGGCACAGTAGCTGCTCGGAATGCAGTGGGAACACAAATCAAGGCCACCTATTAATATACTGCCTCTTTAAAGAGACCAACTTATGATAAGACCATTTTGCTCAGTCTCACACCTTCAGTAAGATACACGTACTCATCTAATATCACAGTATTTACTCCACTAGATCCACAACTGCAAGGCAGCAGACGACGACCCCGGCGCACCTGCTGCTGCTGCCGCGCTGTCCCCTGGGATCGCCGCCACCGCCGTGACCTACTTCAGCCCGCACAAGGTGTACATTGTGACCGGCGGACTCGGCGGGCTGGGTGCGTTGTGCAATGTGTATTTAGCGGGTGGGATATGGTGCCAGAGCTACATTATATAATAGGGGTTTCTGTATTACATAATGAATTGGATATAGTGACTTTCACAAACCTGTGTCACGCAAACGTGGCAATAGAAATATTTTGTGATGTTTTCATTAGACCCCAAAGCAGCTTATTTTGCCATTCCTATTGAACTGTTCACTTTATATCAATATTGTTCATAGTCAATTGGCTAAAAACTTCTTTTACTTTTACTTCAAGTTTGTTTTGTTTTTGCACCAAATTAGTGAAGTAGATATGGTAAACAATTGTACTGCCTGTAACTCTCACATTTCTTTATTAGTGATGAATTTCCTTCCTGCGTAATCCAAACACATATAAAATTATTCAGTGGCAATTGTATTTTTATTTCTAAATTTCTGCCCCAGTTATTTTACTATGAAACTTTTTTCAAGGAATGACCTCGACTGTAGATAAGTTTGATAGAATTACAAAATATATTAATAAATAATTGAATTGCATCATCTTCCCAATATAATTCATATGGTATGAATAAATTACAATATAAATATTATAAAGTTATAACATTAATAATGTAGTGTATCAGTATATTTGTAATGTACTTCAAATTCAGTACAACCTCCAATTAAGGCCACCATACTATCAAGACCACCTCTATAATAAGACCACTTTTCACGGTCCCAAACTTCTAGTAAAGCTACTGTATAGAGACCACATCTCTACCGAGATCACCTAGCACTGCTCGTAAGTGGTTGTAATAGAGTAACTCTACTGTATATGTATGTTCAATGAACAAATCAGAAAAAAACTCCCCTATCCCCTGTGCTGGCAGGGTTTGAGCTGGCGGGGTGGCTGGTGGAGCGGGGTGCCCGGCGCCTCGTCCTCACGTCACGTGCTGCCTGCCTGAAGGACGCCTACCAGCGCCGCGCCGTCCAGCGGTGGAAACAGCGCCAGGGCTGTACCATCACCACGCTCACGCTGGACGTCGCCCAGGAGGCTGAAGCACAACGCCTCATCGAATCCGCCTCAAAGTTGGGACCGGTTGGCGGGATATTTCACTTGGCCGCGGTGAATTTACTTTGCTTTGCCTAGTTTCAGTCAGTTTCCTTTCCTTTGTTTTGTCGAGGAGTTATTGAAGATAATGGGCAGCGCCGTAGCCTGTCGCTATAGCGTATCGCATGTCTGAATAAGGTTTGATGGTCTACATTTCGATACAGAATATTTGTTTTTCAACTAGAATAAAAGAGACGGATGCATCCATGTATTACTACCTACCTTATATATTTGACCAAGTTTCTTCCACACCCTAGGTCCTGAGCGATGGCTTCTTTGACGTGCAGACCCCGGAGAGCTTCCGTGCCGTGTGCGCTGTCAAGGTCCAGGGCACGATCCACTTGGACCAGGCGACACGGGGGAGAGCCGGCAGCTGTTCCGACCTCGACTGGTTCGTCGTCTTCTCGTCGGCGGCCGCGGGCTACGGCAATGCGGGCCAGAGCAACTATGCCTTCGCCAACTCGTTCATGGAGCGAGTGTGCGAGAAGAGGCACGCAGACGGCGTCCCCGGTACGGTATAGCCCCAGCATTGTAGCAAATCACGGTTAAGATCCTCTGTTGCAAACCACTGTTAATGGCTCCTGTACAAAAACCCACTTTTTTCCAACTTGCATAATTGTCCTGCGATAGATAACTCAAGGTCAAAGAACAGTTTGTCGATTGCTTTGCTTTTGTACGCATGCGCCTGTCTGGTTTGTGCAATGCTGGAATGCGAAAACTATGATAATGATCCAACGAATATCATAAGTTAGTCCAACAGGAACCAATACCTCTTATTTTCGGCTAGACTTTCGTTCTCTCATCAAATTCATCGGGACGAATGTGAATCCTTATGTGGTCACATTGCGCCATGACGGCGGCTGTTATCTGACAGCGGAGACAAGTAGATGAGGTAGTGATCTTTTGTGATTTCCTTTAAATGATGATATATACAGTGCGTGATATGGTATAACTACTGTTGTCAGGTAAGTCCAAGGCCATCCAGTGGGGCTTCATGGGCGACGTGGGGATTGTGCAGAACAGCCTGGGCGGCAACAAGCACTTCCACATGGGGCTGGTCACACAGAGGACCGCGTCCTACCTCCAAACACTCGACTACTTCTTGCAGGTAAAACTGGCATGTTTGTTTCCTTAAGAATAGTTAAATAAGATTAGATAACACTTAATCAGGAAAATATGTACAATCAAAATATAAATGGAATATAATATCACATATAATCAGATCATGATTGTGACATGATATTCCTAGGAAAACACTTGAAAGATCATAAAAAACATTGCTGATTTGCAATGTGATCCTTAAAAACATTATATTACTGCCGGTACATGCCTCATAATGAACATAGTAGGGTGAAACAATCAAGGAAGTGGACCACTTGCACCCGCTTAAATTGCTTTTGTTTGATATTTTCCCCCTCAAAACCACTTCTATTGGCACTAGTTTTATAATTGTACATACCGCAGTTAATATACATATAATCTTTGCCCTCCAAGCCATCTCTAGACACTAATTTTATGTTTGTACGTATAGCATTAAATATCTAAATGCAATGATAGGAATTTTGATGGCTATTTTATAAAAAGACTGCCATGTTGAATATGAAGAAGCATCTAGGCTGCATCTTTGTTTAAATCTCAATTATTTATCAAAAGGTGTTCATATTGAAGCGAATGCTTGTGTAATGAAATAAATGTAGTTATGTAATATGTAACCCACTGTGTAAGGAATGTACACTCACCAGTAATTTCGTGCGTGGTCTAGGCTCCTGGTGTGGTATTTTCAAGTGTTGTACCTGCTGTTAAAACAAGACATGATACTGACCGAGAAGAACAGAACAAGGTTGAAGAAATCCAGTCTGCCATCATCAACATTTTAGGTACACATGAGATTATTTCATATCAAAGTTGATTGGTTTATTATATACATTGTACTTTCTACATTGGCATCCAACTTGAATTTCCAAGATGGCTGCCAAAATATGAATGCAAACCACGGCCTTTGGTGCAATATAAAACGAGTATATACACAAATACTTTACAAGTCCCTAACTTAGTGAGGCTGCATTGGGAGTCGTTCCATAGACCGGGATTTACAGGCTGCAAAATTTGAATCTCGACATACGTTTTGTTTCATTTGGGATCCACACAAACCCGATATGATTATGTGATGCTGGTAAAATAATCTCAGCAAAAGAAAGATCATAAGTTAGACACTGTTCTATAGCATATTGGCAATAATTGGAAGAAAAAACACACACTTGTATAAGGTTAATACAAGTATGATGTCCCTTTCTAATGATTGGTTCGTTGTGTATTAGGTCTATCGAAACTCGACTCCTACAACCTGCAGACGCCCCTGCTGGACCTAGGGCTGGATTCTCTGATGACCACAGAAATCCGCCAGGTGTTGGCTCGCAGGTACAACCTGCCTCTTACGGTAACGGAAGTCCAGAACACCACTCTACACGGCATCACGGAGCTGCTACTTTCCAATGAACCTGATAATAATTCGACTAACCTTTAAAATCTAGTATGCAGGTGCAAATACAGCAAAGCTTTGTAAGTAGAACCTGGTAATTCGAAAGTCAAGAAAATTAAGTTACCCGAAATACACGTTATTTCATTAATATGAATATGAATTAATATGAATTCGAGGTACCAGAGTTCGAGGTGAATGATCCAAATGTGGTATTATGAATATATAACGTTTAAAGGTGTTGTGCGCAGCCAAGAACCGTGTCTCAAGAAGCGGGTCCATTTTGTTCTTAATAATGGGATTTGTTCTTCAAATGCTATAGGGTGCTATAACTTATAGCATTAATTCTAGTTTTTTATTCATGTAGATAAGTATGGTACCAGGGTTTAGTGTTACTAGGGCTAATTATTGGTACGTCTTGTGGTTTCGTAATTAACTTGTATCAATTCTATCGTATTCTGTGTTTTTATCAATATTATAAAAATTAATAAAAGATGGTTTTGCTTCATATAGCGATATTTTTATGAAATAAAATATAATGAAGAACGAGAAGCGTTGAATTAAAAAAATGTGTCAATGTCTGCATGGTCACGTGGTTTTACTCTGATAATATTTTATATACCTTAGTTTGAGGCAAAATATAGTCACATATTTGAACAATCTTCATTTTCAACCTTCTCACCCGCTGTCACAGGGATATTTTCACGAAGCATATTTCTACCAAGATTCATGTCTCGTATATGCACAGTAAAAGTTATGTGTGTAAATATAGTTCCTTTGTAAATACTATATTTATTCAATAGCTTATATAAAGAAAGGAATTGTATGTTCTCTCTTTCAACAGAATTAAAAAAGTCAAGAAACTGTTCTTGTTAATAGATCTATTGGCATTTAACACCTTCTTGCACTTGGAAATAAGAAAGTAGATAAACTGTAGATGTGTCACGATGTACTCACAAACGTGGACAGTCAGTAGATAGAGAGAAAGGGAAAGGACATGTCCTCAATAGAAAAATGATAGGTGTATATTCCTTTGGGTCTCAGGGTTGTCCACACAAACCCAACAAGTGTCAATTTCCTATACAGCATGTGCCCAAGACGGACGATGTTCAGTTATGACGATGGACTACGATGCGAATGACATTGATTGAATCCTGGTCGGGGAAGTGTCAACGCCTGAACATCTTTTTCGTGAAGGCAACTGACACTTGTTGGGTTTTTGTGGACAGCTCTGACACCCGATGGAATTTACATATATCATTTTGCTCTTGAGGACATGTTCCTTCTCTCTCTCTACTGACTGTTCACGCTGGTGAGTGCATAGTGACTCATTAACTAATGTCACTGAGTTTAACATGTATCTACAGAAATGTTGTTGCCAGTGGAAGAATAAAAATTCTTACAACTCTTGAGTTTTATTGCTTCTTGTGTGGTCGTTGCGATATGGAAGGGTTTACGCTTATTAAATCTCATTGCTAAAACCAAAGATTTTTATTTTTCCTTTATTTGATAAAAAATGAAAACAAACAGAATTTACAATTCACAAACAAATATAAGAGGAGTACTAGATTAAAATGCATAACATATACAACTGTTTAATTAAAACAGTAAAAACTGATCATTATAGGATTTCATTATCAAATACACATTTTATCTTATCTAGAATATATATATATATATATATATATATATATATATATATATATATATATATATATATATATATATATATATATATATATATGAGGGAACTATATCACAAATATATATATATGTTTATGCAAGCATCAGCAATGAAACAACGTTGTATCCACAATGAACTTCAGTACCATTTTGTAGTTTCTTTAAAGTGCAACTAAACTTTTTTGTTAATTGCTAAATGGCTAATTACTCGAGTTTCATGCATATCAGAACAAGAATGAATATACGTATAGGATTGCCAGAAACAATATATATATATATATATATATATATATATATATATATAGTGCTAAAAGGTTATTTATAGTATATTGGTGGTGGTATATATATATATGTTTTTTATATATATATATATATATATATATGTATATATATATATATATATATATATATATATATATATATATATATACCAATGAAGCCATTTCAAATATTATGCTTAGTTCTTGGATACTAAAGATCGTGTTTCTATTTACCATAAAATCAGTGATACAACGCCTAAATGGACACGGATCATATTTTACTGCATTTTTATCTATTGCACGATGGCTCCATAGAACTGCCATGCTAGGTCCCCCGCCCCGGGCACCGTGACCGGGGACGCAGACGGCGCACTGAGGACACAGCCCGCAGGGGCCATCCAGAAGCCCACACAGCTGGCCATCAAGAAGCAGGCGAGGGTGCATTCTCCGCGTGAGGCCGCGGGCAGGTAGCTGTGGAGGAGCAGGGCAGGGGCGTTCTGGGGGCCTGGGCTTGCACGCTCCACCATCACTGACTGCACCCGACCTGGTAGTTAAGAGATTACACTTCTGCAAACGTGTATTGACTGTAGGCAGTATTGATTCTGTAATGTTTTGACCTTTATTTCTTCTGTTATTAGATTATGAATCATTGACAGGCGAAAAGAGTGCATTTGAACTATCCTCCCTCAATCCACGACGAATAATTCAAGTAAAATGAAATTTAAAAGGATCAAGTACAGACTAGATGGTTTTCAGTGTCACAAAATTAAACATTCGTGAAATTGTAATAAATTAATATCAAAAGCTGTATGAAATTACAGTTTCGCTGTGTTTATCCCAAAAGTACCTTGCTGCTTGTCATGAATGCAGTCCGCACGCAGGTCACTCATCAAGTAGGATGACCAAAGCTGACCAATGGTGCAGTTCTGATCAGTGAAAGTCAGAGAGCTGTATGTGGTCTGGGCCTATCAGTACATTCATTTCATATTAATAAAATCTTTAGTACGAAATCTCAACAGTAAATTGAACTTAACATTACCATGGATGTAGGTCTGGTCAGTGAGGACTTTACATAATGTGCCCATGGATCAAGTAGATGTAGGCGTACAGGCTGTTTATTATGAGTATAACATGAATGTTAGTTTCAAATGTGTAAAAAAGTGTTTGATAGAATAAACAAAACGGAAACAAGTCACCTCTTTGAGCCAGAGATTCCTGCAGCCACACAGTCCGAGCGTCGTGTTGGGGAGCACCAGCACCATCAGGGACGGAGTCTGTAACACGTGCGTCTTGTTATGTGGAACATTTACCATAATGTTTTCAAACTTCACTTGAAATACGAAAAAATGCATGTTTCATTATTTTGATTATTTCAAAAACATTTATTGAATACAGTAGGTACAGTAGTGAACAGTGAGACTGGTACACAGTCAGCCCATTTGCCCAACACGTTAAGTGATTGAATAAAAGGTCTGTAAACATTCTTTCCCAAGCCCTATTTCTGCACATCCGGTGTCATCTTTTATGAGGGTCTTTTTATATTAATTTGTTTTATTGAGAAGAAGAAAGCAGCGTCATAGTTGGGACGCATGGGCTGGCTGTGAGCCAAGGATTGGTGTACACAGCTCTAGGGTACTAGTAATGTGATGGACTAAGATAGTTTATAGACTAATCCCTGAACGGACAGCATGTGTGGATAGTAGACTATAAAACTCATACATGTACATACTATCTATATCATATGGCACTGAGCAAACAATGGTGGTTAAAATCTTACCTGAGGCCACACTGGAGGGACCTGGGTGATGTAGGTGTTGCTCAGGTCCAAATATTCCAATTTTGTAAGGCCTAGAACGATTGAGTAGACGAATTATCATACTAAATGCGATTCACTAATATGGTAAGATGGTGGTTGTACATAGGATTATAACTTTATGGAGATCAGACATTGGAGTTTAATGCAATGGAAACTAGAAATAAGTGGTGCATTTTCAGTTAAGGTTGTATGTCTTGTACTGAATATCAATGGATTTTGATTTCATTTGTATTTAGATTGTAATTTGAGAAGTGACCTTTAGAAGTTCCAGCTTGAAAAAAGCTTTAACTCTTATTTATACATTTCATACAAACAGCTTGTGTTCACACACAACCTCAAGCAATTGAAAATGAATGTATATCTTTAAATGTTCAGGTGGGGGCTGGCCGAAGCATTGTTTTGTCGATCAGTTTGTTTTGTGAACGACTAGCATATTATTCTGAAACAGGCAGTTTATTCCGAAAATTACGACCCATAAATTTGCATAAAAACGGAGTAGAACCTGTCAGTGTGAACACGTTCCTTTTAAAGCCGTCTTGTTTAGACATTTTCACTTCTTGTCTTAAGTGAGCACATCTCCAGAAGGTGTCCACATAAGACAGCGTCCACAATATATCTAATAACACAGATGTAAAGAGCTATTTGAAGGCGATTTACTCACCAAATATGTGTGAGAATGCGGTTACAGAAAGACTCACTGTGTGGGAAGATGGTATAACTCACTGTGTGGGAAGGTGGATGCTGTACGACTCACCAGGGATGTGGGGGAAGGCGGTCAACGGGTTGTTGCTCGCGTTGAGCTTCTGTAGACTGACCAGCGGACGCAGCAGTTTGGGAATGATGGTTGTCAGGGAGTTTCTGTGAACTCGCAGGTCTCTGGAATGGGCCATCTTAATGTACATAAACGTTTTGGAAGACATTGATAACTTTCTCTCAGATTTCATTTACTACATGTACATGTACCACGCATATGTTTTGAATGATAGATATAGCTTACGCCCGGTTTGACTAGAAGCTTAAATTTGTAGTTTGGAATAACTTAGAAAAAAACTTCTGTCATGGTAGAAATTACGGTGGCTCATTTGTGCCATTTCGCCACATAATTAACTTTATTTATTCTCTGCAGCCTCCATTTTTTTAAGTTATGCGGCCGCACGTTATTTGCGGTCCCGACATTCTTAACTTGAAATAGTCACTTAATAAAGTGGTGGCAGCGAGAATACTGTGGCTGCCACTTTTTTAAGTCGCGGCCGCACGTTATTTGTGGCTGATAAAATTCTGTGGATTCCCAACCGGATGGGGTCGGGGAGTGAAGGTGACGATGGCCAGCAGTATCTCTCGAATACATGAACCGATTCAGGCCCAAGTTGCTCATTGTAAATCTCTCAGGGTGCCTGATCTCCTGGCACTAAACTCTAGGGCAGATCCACTATTCAACCTGTTCTGTTAATTCTCTCAGCAACCAAGAGACATTTTGGAGCGTTTCAAAGTTCTCCTACAAGCAGAGACCTGGGCCTACCCCCTCACACACCACACCCACATAGAACCCTATATACAGTGTTTATCCGCAGAATTTTAGAGGCCGCAAATAACCTGCGCCCGCACAACTTACAAGATGGCAGCCGCAAGTTAATTCTGTGGCAAAATGGCACAAATGAGCCACCGTAAGAAATATATTTGGTGCTTAGTGAAATCTAACTTAATCATCATTTAGTTAATATTTGATAGTTGAACAAGTTGATATGTTGAATTGTTGATTCATGTTTTGATGAGAAATCTATAGACTCAAAATTTACATAGACAAATTAATGATTAATAGACGAAATAATGATAAAATGAATTAATCAATAAACAAATAAGTTTTTTATTATTATATCAGTAAACGTTAAAATACATAATGAGCCTCTATGCTAGCAACCCAATAAACAGAAATTTGGAAATCAAAATGAACACAAGGGGAATCCATTCACCAGATACTTTGACATATACGTGAGACAGACCTACGTCAGTGTCTCCTTGGAGCCCGTCACATCCGGGAACTCGGTCAATTGGTTGTTGTCCACATAGAAAGTAGTCAGGGCGGTGAGGCAAGCGGTCAGCTCCTTTGGTATGCAGGCTATCTGGTTACTATCCAGGTAGAGTTCACTAGGACACAGTTAATAACATTATAGGGATTAGTGTTCTGAAAATGCCTCATTTTATCTTTATCAGACAACGCCACCTAATTATCGACTATTAAATCTAAGCCGATGTCCACATCTACACTACAGTAACTGACCAGAAGACACATTACAGCGACACGCCATCGTGGGTTTTATTTTGTGCTTTCTTTTTGGGGGTGGGGGTGGGGTGGGGGGCGTTGTCTCTTTTTCCTCTCCTCCAATTTTTCCTTTTTTTTTTTTGTGTGTGTGTGTGTGTGTGTGTGTGTGTGTGTGTGTGTGTGTGTGTGTGTGTGTGTGTGTGCGTGGTTGGGGGGGGGCAGAATTACTAGTAATTTTGAAAAGAACTTGCCACTGGGGATCAGGATAGTCTTATTACGTTTTCGAAGACATTTCACAGTGTAAACATGTGAACAAAATCGTATGTTGTGAACACAAATGTTGCCCATAGATATAATCGTGTTGATTCATCTATCATGATTACATAAATATACAAATAACGAAAGCGCACTTCCTGGTTGATACTAGAAATTTTTATTGAACAAGTTTGACAGCCGTATCGCCCGAGTGCGTAGCACGAGATGGATGCAGCTGACAAACGAGTTCAATAGAAATTTATAGTATCAACAAGAAGGTGCGTTTTATATTTATCCCATATCATTCTAGAATGGTTATTAAATAAGTTTAGTCATGTTCATGCATTGGTTTTTGTTTCAATAGATTTGTAATAATGTTGATATTTTCCTACACAGGTGAATAGCCATGTGCACGTAAACCAGAATGTTAGCCTCTATAAACAGCCGTCTGGTGACTACGTTCAGCCTTCAGGTCTCAGACCACTAAACAAATGCTCAATTGTAAGATCTATTAACAATGTAATAACCAGACCCCTCTACCCTGCTTAGCTTGAGTGTTGGCCAATAATATTATTTTTCTTCAACAGCGTATTTCATTTCCAGTTGCTGAGGAGAAAATTCATATGGGCATAACCATCTTCCCAGAGCTCTGGCAGCCATAGATGAGACCTACCCCCTGAAATCCTCTGCAGTCTAGTGCTATTCTATTTGATACGTGGCCGTCTTTATAACTGACCATGTGCACGAAGTATTCAAAAATATTCAAATAAAATAACTGGTTTGAGACCTAACGTGTATAAGCTTATTTTTGTACCACATCTATAATCAGTAAATAATCGGAACCACGCCTACTTTTTAGTAATAGCAACTTCCCACAGTACCCAAGTGTTCGGGCCGAATTGTTTGCTGATTTTGTATTGATTTGGTGGTCTGAGACCTAATTCACTCCATAAAGGGCCTATCACACCAATATAACGGACTTATACCGGACTGGGGACGGGAAGATTTTGCCACTACGTCGAGCATCCGTCACTTCCGATATGCAGTCGATATTACAACGTTGTTCATACGTCGATGTCCGTTATCATGCCGTTGAGCCGATTTTTCCGTCCCCAGTGTTTTGGGCTGCTCAAAAATTGGGAACGGATTTTTTACTTAAAATCTCCGACGAATATACGATGAACATACGAGGAGCTTCTGTGAAGCATCAGTGGAGGGTCCGTCACGGAATGGGGACGTGTTGGGAACGGACAACCCGTCGACGTATGATAACGTCAATTTAGCGGACGTTCGGCGGACGTGTGCGTGTCTTCCTCGTATGTTTAGCGGATTCTTGTCGGATTTCAACACTTTAACGTATGTTCACGTACTACAACGGACGCTCGGCGGATTTACACCGTAATACCAACGTATCTCTGACGTACGGACGTCATACACTGTCAAGGGCTATAAATTAGCCCACTGCAAGCCATCAGTATCTGCAATAATAACAGGCAATACACGAAGTCTTGATCATTCAATCCTCAACATGGAGTCGATCTAGAGAGACAAAATAAATACAATATAAAAAAATCTGTAAGTGGACATTCAGGAATGCTTCCTAAAACAAACAATTAACGATGGTTATCATACTTATATAGTAAACTCACTTATAGGTGCAGAAAATCATGTGTTTCATTACGTTGCAATTGAAAAATGCCCGCACCATGTTTTACCACAATACAACCTTCTCAAACAAGATATATCTGTATATGTAAAGGCTTCACATTCTACAGGATTATTGCCAATATATTTATCATACACATCCCACACGAGTGTAGCAGTAAACTTGCATATTTTAAACTAGTTTTAAACATTATGTGCTCGAGTCTACCATCTGCTATATTGGTACCGCATTGGCGGGTACATACAGGGGGTATCAAATCTTAAAAAACTTTTAAAAGTCAATTATTGTATTTCCCGTCGGCAATTACCCGTGGTTTTAACTAGACAGAGATGTCGAAAGAATCGCACCTCGTTTTGTATGACAGGAGCTAGTAGTAACCTCCAATTAGGCAACCTCTTCAATACGACCATTTTTGCTGATCCCATGGTGATCAAACAATATTATTGCCTGCTGTATAACCGTCACTTTTAAAACTTTTAACTCAAAAGTGTGTCCTCTCGTCATTGGTGATAAACCATTGCCCCAAGGACCCTATACACCAGGAACGTGAGGTCCCACGTGAGCAAGGCCGCTTTTATCATCCGAGGTGAGGACGCTATACAGTCGCTGAGAGGCCGATGTGCAGACGCTATACATGCGGCCCGAATCCGACACTGTTCTGTTAAGATGCCGGTAAATTTTCGACGAGCTTCCGTCAGTACGTCTAGCGTACGTTAACTATACGACGAGATGCCGGGCAGGGTCCGGCATGAAAATGTCATTTTATTGGACGTTCTCTCGACGGAGTACAAATATTGGGAAAAACAGTCCGTTATCAGTCCGATATCAGACCATTATATTGGTGTGACAGGCCCTTAACCAGTGCGCCTGTCAACTATGACTTGGACAGTGTTGTGTCTCGCACATTGATTGGTTGCTTAAATTATAGCAGCGCCTCTAACGGTGTATCAAGCGTAATTGTTAAAAAAATATTCAATTACAAAATTATTTTTTTATCATATCGGGAACTAAAAGGTAATATGCCTAGCCTTTATAGATAGACAGTATGTGCCAAACTGAAGATATTATTTGATATAAATCTATGATGAAACCTTGGACTATTTTCTTTTGAGTGCAAGGGCACGTTGTAAGGCTTTGAAATCAATACGCTGACTAAACAAAAACAATCGTCGAATGCCAAATCGAAATGTTTTTGTAAATATTGGATTATACTGGACATAATATGCTTTATCAGGCGTAAAAATCATGAACGTTAGCCTGGCAATACACCACAGTGTGCCGACGGATATTTCTATTCACCAGTAGGAAATACGCCGTATCATACGGAATATGCGCGTAATAACCCAAACAGTAACTACCTGATGTGGGATAAAGTTTATTACTTTAACCATATGATAATATATACAAGAAAACGTGTAAGCTTTCACCCATACTGTTGGCTTCTCCAGATTGTCAATATTACCAAACACATTACCAAACATGTTCAGACTTTGATGTTTGGTAATATTGACAGTCTGAGGAAGCCCAATGTATGCGCGAAATTGAAAGATAACAAGTTTTTTTGGATATTATCCTTCGGTTAAACGTAACAAATGGTATATCTATTTGCCTATAGCTGTCTAGTTTTCACAGTCGCCCGTCGTTGAAAGCTTTTCACATGTGTGCACAAGCGAGTTGCTTGAAAATCGAAAAACATAATTTCCGCTACTTGTTCACATGTATGTTACATCTCACACCTGCCAAGCACGAAGCTTGAAAAGAACCGCTCATGCGTGCAATTGGGGCTAGGTATGGGGTTTCTTTAAAATATCAACCTTAAACCATATAGGTTTTATTAAAAGGTACAAATGACATGTTCTTTTAATGAGACCCCATCCTAAGCCTCCCGCATAAGTGGCTTACATTAAATCCCGTGAAAATACGTCGTCGGCACTGTTGACTACAGGCTGTTTCAAATGTATTATGTTATGTATTGCATATGCGTTTGATGATACAATATTGAAACAGTTTATAGAATCTACGGAAACACACGAAGCCCATACGATGTCTGCTTGGCAGGTGTGATCTATTAATATAATTAAAATTAATACCGTAGTGTAGCATTGGCACTGCACAGGTTGGGAGCCTCAGTCAACAAGTTTTGGGATAATTTGAAAACCTCAAGAGCTGTGAAGCTTGTGGTGAGAGCCTCAGGAGCGACTGGGATGAAGTTGATCTCCAGATGCAAGTCCCTGGAAAAAAAAACATCAAAATAGCAAATTTACTGTGTGAAGCAGGCATGAGTTAAATTCCAAAAACAATTCCAAGCCCAATTCCAAACCCAATTCCATTTTCCCCCAAGGTTCAATTCCTATTCCAATTTAATTCCACAACCTTCGATTCCAATTTCAATATTCCCTTGAATTCAATTCCAAATTCCAATTCTGTTGTAGTAAAAGCAGGTGTGATGCATTTATGTATCAAATGCGAGGTTTAGATCTAGTGGCCATCTTTTAAGATAAGCATATATGTAAAAGAAATTTGAACATCAATAATAACTTATAAACCAAATGTTATTAATATGTTTAAAATTCATGTTCCAAAATACCGGGCAGCAATATATCATGCTTTGAATGATTTTATAGAATGCCTATCAAATGTGTAAACCATTAGCATTTGGAGTACATACATTATTATGAAAGTAATATGTAAAACCCACGGATTATTAATCAAAATATTCATCAAATAAGCATACAGAAATCTCTCAGTTCGATCTTTCTATGCATGGTCTATGTCTCCAGTTGATTTTCCCTTTATAGAAAGTAATTTAACGGATATGGCTATCTGACCTCTTGACACAACTTGCAGTGAAAATAGATAACCTTAACCAGTTGCTACCCAGTTCACCTTTGTCTAAAAACAATTTCCCGTATATGGAAACAGTTATAAGTAAACTGAATTATAATTGTCAACTTTATAATTTACTGAGTTATGTTTTTTTCTTAATGTTTTCAAATTTCTGTTGTCTTACTTTTAACCGTTGCAATTGGTGTCACTTCAATTGAAGCTCCTATAATTAACAGAAGGAGCAACACACCACTGGTCAGTGCTTTACTTCAGCACCAAAGTCAAAGGTCCTGTATTGCTTTGATGTGAGGAGTTGGCTATCAAGCCTACATGTCACATCAATTTGAAAATGAAAAAGAATTTAATAATAATTGGAATGGAAATTGAATGAAGGTGGAATTGAACTAGACTTGAAGTGCGATTGCCTCAATTTCAATTCCAATGCCAATTCCAGAATCTTTCCTGTGATTTGAATTCCACCATTGGTTTTGGACTAGAATGGGTAATCGCATCATCTGTGTGTGTCCTGGGGGGGGGGGGTGTCTCTTCTTGCACTATAGCTAGTTCTCTCTCCATTTGCTATAATGTGTGATCCCTCTGTTCTCGATATAGTGTGTTCTCTCCACTTTATTGTAAGCCCGTTATTACCCCTATAACTCCTCTAGGATGTCATATAACAGAAGCATTGTTAAAAGATGTGTCCCGTGTAGGCAGTCATCCCAGTAGGTATCGCCCACCCTCACTTCCTTAGATCTCCCATGCTAGAGTTAACATGATCCTGGTGTTTTATAAGTGGGTGGGGTGGCGTATTAATTCAAAATTGATGCAAAAACATGAGAATCAAATATTTTGATACAAAAGGGGTCCAGACGTATGTCAAACGAGCACGTACATGAGAGTGGAACCGGCATTGTTGAGGAATGGGAACTCTGTGAGCAGGTTAGAACCCATGTGTAGTGTCTTTAGAGCAGTGAAGTCTTTGGTGATGGAGGGCGGAGCCTCCGGGATGTTGTTCTGCGCTAGATTCAATGTCCTGGAAATACCGATAGATACCAATAGATATCATTAATGAAAATTACAGGTAGATTTTGATACGGAACATACACAGATATTGAGACTGAACATATAGGTATATGGTGGTTACAATAGTCATTTTTTGTGATAGCCCCCATCATATTGTAACTTGCTAACAGATTAATTGCGGTGTGAAGAAATGCAAGCGTAGTCTTGCCCAGAGGATGCCTGGTAATATTCGTCCAAGTTAGTCACGTTAAATAAATATTAATTGCTTTAATTGATTACTAGGCAATGGTTTCCAACGTGATGCATTGTTACGTTGCTACGTTATTGCCCGTTTGTGACGTAATACTTTATGTCCTGGAATCGTAAACAAGTTCAGGCAGCGGAAATACATGATATCCCGCACTTTACATTTGAACGTCATAGCGGCCACATCTAAGGCCTATCATCCCCAAATCCTGTGAATTAGGGGCCCATGTTCAAATATCTGCTGAAACTTGGTAAGTGGAATGAACACCCGTGCATTTGCCTGCTTGTTTGCCCAGCTCTGAGTACCGTCACGTCTGGTACGTGCGCTGTGACGTGCCAGTATGCGCGCGAAGCCGTTGTGGAACGGGCCTAGCAGACACCGATAAGGCTGGTAAGTCTGAATGTCTCACAACACAACGAGAAGCCTTAAAGATTGTCCCACTCCCTTGTGCAGCGAAGGTCCACATTGAAGATCTTGAGTGAAAGAAAAATCTTTGATCTACAGCTGAAAAGATCAATCGGATAAATTACGTAGGTGTCGGTTTGAAACTGTGTGTCGGTTTGCAAGCGCTCACATTCAAATATTTTTACCTGTTGTGCATATCAGTTTTTCTCAAGCTGACGTCGGACAAGATCACAACAGAAAGTAGGTTCTACATAGATGTACAACAACATAATGAAAGGGATGCATCCCCGGTACCCCATTCCCCTCACTTCTGCCGCATCCCATACGCTTCACTTACATACTTCCTGGCATCAACTGATGTCATCTTGTGCAATGTCAGCTTGCGGGGAAAATGTCTGACATGACAAGTTTAAAGATTTTAGCAAGGTTATATGGTGGATTTATTCTATACTCAGCGTGTAAGGATAATAGGCGTAAATATTGCGATTAGTCTTGAATTTCTGACTTTAAGTCGTAATTATTACTTATCCTCCATGGATCACTCGGGTAATGCCACATGTTTATATGATTAGAAGCATCAGCAAATGTACATCAATGTAGCTGCAGCATTAAAAATTGAACCTCAATGTAGACCAGGCATTCAAAAAGTATTGCAATGTGGCTGCAACATTAAACTTTGAACTTAACCGCAGATCAGCCATTAATAATGTACCTCAATGAAGCTGCAGGATTAAAAATTGAACCACAATGCAGAACAAACTTAAAAATGTACCTCAATTTAGATCCAGCATAAGAAAAATCTGGGGGCCTTTTTCTTCTTTAAAAAGGGAATCATCACACCCATCATTTGGGGTTACCAAATAAATATGACAATGGGGTTGGATTTAGTCTTTAAGGATAAAGACCCCGATTTAAAATTTGCTAAAATTTAAACTACAAAAATTTTGAACCTAAAAGAATGTAGAGAAAATATTTTTAAAAGGATTATCAGAATCAAAATTAAATATTGTTTTTTCTTGAAACTTTTTTTGCACCTAAATTGGTTAGTAAAAAAAAATTTGGAAATTTGCCCTTTTTGG
>CM032665.1:33129825-33161888 GCA_019095985.1 Streblospio benedicti | reverse complement strand
CTAAGGTTGATATTTCAAAGAAACCCCAGGCGTTACCATTTTTAAGACAACGGTTAAACGATCTCATCATTGCACTGCTACATTGGTCAGTGAGGATACAGATTTTCTTATCTTGCTCTTTCAATATGCTAGAATAGACAACATTTGATTCTGTTCTGATGCAAACAATGAGTTAAAAGAACGAAGGGTGTATAATATTAAACTGTTGAAAGAAACATTAGAAGATGGTTTGTGCAATGAGTTGCTCTTTGAAAATGCCTATTCACGATGTGCGTCTACTTCAAGAATCTTTGTCATTGGAAAAAAAGTTAAAGAAGTTTGTGAAATCTGATCCTGTCATGACGTCCTGTGCTAGTGCATTAATCGTGCATCACAAATCTCAAAAAGACATATCATATATCAGATCTTGGTGAAAACCTGATGGTTAATCTCTTTGGTGGCAAGCCTTTTCATACAATATCATCCATGCCCCATATCATTTTCTCCACAAAAATGGGAAATGGTTAAGTATTTGTTACTTCTCAACGGCTTCGCCCAACATCAGATGCAACAAGATTCCATTGCCAACGTGTGTACTTTGGTATGGATAGGTATGGCAAATGAAATGAATCCAACTGGATGGAGATGGAAACAGGAAAATAATCAACTAATTCCAATCGTGACCCAAACACCAATGTACCTTAGGAGCTTTTATCCTCGAACGTGTTCATCGTGTTGGTAATGTTTATTTAGTACAGTCATTTCTTAAATCACAACACATTAAACTTACAAAAATACATTGACAGTTTCGTCAGCTGCTACTGACATCTTCAAAATGATCAACTTCGTATGACAGGCGGTCAATCATCTCGGTCACCGTCGTCGCCGAGAAGTAGGTCATACACTCACGAGAGCTGGTGGGCCCCCTCATCCCGGTTCATGACCTGCCTGTTGGTGCTGATGTGTACTGCCTCCTTAATCTATCTTGTCTTCCAATCACTCTCTCTCTCTCTCTATCACACAAGCGCTATCCCAATCAATGTCATGGTTTTGTTGATTGACATGGTCCGTAATCGCACATCCGCACCAAGAGGCAGGTCATGAACCGGAACGAGGGGGCCCACCAGCTCTCGCGAGTGTATGACCCACTTCTCGGTGGCGGTGGCAGTGGCACTCAAGATGATTGACCGCCTGTCATGCGCAGTTGATCATTTTGAAGATGTCAGTAGCAGCTGACGAAACTGTCAATGTATTTTTGTAAGTTTAATGTGTTGTGCTTTAGAAAATAACTGTACTATACCTTGGAGGTTTTTCAAAATTATTATTTGCAACTGTTCCCAGGGATGCAAATCCTCTCGATGTGGCTGCAGATCCTATCTGCACTGCTGCATGTGGCACTTGCCAAACTGAAAACTACCAAGTATGAAAATCCAACCAATACTCAAGAAATTGTGGATGAGGATATAGATGAGGATGAGGATGCTCAAAACTATACCTTCCGAAATTTTATTAGTAGACGAAGGTGTAAATTAGAATGTTTTAGTCAATACATTTTGTGTTACAAATAAAAGCAAAATAGTTTTTATGTTCTAAATGTGTTCATTACCCTAAAATAACCTAAGTATACACGCCTTGATCATCAAATTTGAGCGGATAGTTGCATAGTTATGATCATTTAGAGATTTTAGCGGCCATCGTGGAAAACATTTAGTATGTTATAAAGTATACTGTCCCCTTTCAGAAACAGTTAAGAAAACTTTTTAACGTATTTTTGGAGGTTAAACTGTACTTTGATCTGACTGCAATTATGATCACCATTAAATATATTTGTTAGTATTTATCCAACAAATAGTTAATTAATGTGTGAGATAGTTTTGTATTTTATTACTGCTAAATTTTGAACTGTATTTTGTTTATAAATTTATATGGTTCATTGTACATATGTTTGGTACTTATTCCTGGACTAACCAACATATTTGTTGTTCTTTCCTAAAGTAGCTCAATTAGCAGGATTGATGTAAAGTTTTGCATTCATTGTTAGGCCTAATGAAAAATCATTAAGACTTTGTGTGGTTTATTGATATATGTTGCACGATTGAATTAGTAAGAATCATATTGGAAGAATATGAATTTCATCGACAAAATAGCCACATCCTTAACTCCACAGGAAATTTATTTCAACATTGGCAGCAAAAACATAATTTTCACTGCTGCTATTTGTTATGCTGATTATCGTTCATTTTACATTTTTACATATTTAGAAGCAAGGATGTTATATTATTGCGTTCCAAAGGATTTCTAAATCATTAAAACTCTGTGTGGTCCATAAATATATGTTCGCAGTTTTTTCTACACTCATCAAGAAAGGGCAGGCAAAGATTTACTGCTCATTTGCTAGTGGGGGCTGCAAAAGTTTGCATGGAAGTGTGCTTTTGTGTCGGTTTATTTCAAATGCAGCACTTTTAAAATGTGTATTTGTGTGTATTTGTGCAATACCTTATCTTGGTCATTTTAAAGACTTCAGGTCATAAGAATAATTACTTATTGTCACTTTTCAAATGATCACTGAAATATCATTCCAATTTTCCACTGCTAACAAATGAGTTATATATTTTCCCATACAAAATACCGTACTTACAATTCTATTGTATTTTCAAAGTCATCAAAATGTTTACAACATTCAAAATAGCCAAAACAATGAACTCAATATATGTATGGTTTCGCACACTAAATATTCCTCATACTCTAAACGATTCTCACACTCCAGGGTGTATTTATGAATGAATGGCGGTGATGATATACCTCATCTCACATCCCCCAAATATGGTCATCATAGTAATTAGACTCCGCCCACTTTTACTACAATATTTACAGCCCGTGCTATAAAGCGCCGATTGGTCAAAAGAAGTGGTGTGATGTTTGCTATGATTCCTCATCACAGGACGAGTTGATTATCTGAGGGGTGTTAGGTCGTTTGTCTTTGGCAGAACTACTTATTTTCAACTTTGTGGAACAAACATTATTTTTTGCCATTTTACATCATAACTTTATTGTGCTTCACTAGCAGTAAAATGTTTATTTTGAAAATATTCCAAAGTAAAATATTCATTCTAAAAAACTACCTACCCCTCTCAAACGACGAGTTGATTATCTGAGAGGGGGCCAGGTTATTTGACTTTGGCTAAAACATTTATTTTCAATTTTGTGGTGCAAACATTATTTGATTCTGTTTTACATCACAACTTTATTCTATTTCACTAGCAGTAAAATATCTATTTTTAAAGTTTTTTTTAAAGTTTTTAAAGTTTCAGAAGTAAAATATGTATTCAAAAATACAACCTCAGATGTAACAGCCCACAAAGGTGGGTAAAATGACTTTACTTATATGCATAGACCTTGTTAGTGACCTTTTAACCATGTCTTGAATTGAGTTCATTTTTATGTTGCAAGCTTATTTGCATATGCTGGCACTGCTGACAATGAATTGCCCGGTTTAAATGATAAAATATATACGTTGATGATTTTATTTCTAGAGCTGGCGCTCACTCGTGATTCCCTACAGATATGATATTTCTCATATCACACCCAACCCAATATGATAACCCTTAAATCCCCACCACCACCCACCACCCCCCAATAAATAAATAAATAAATAACAAAAAATAATAAAAAATAATGAGTAAACAAATGGACCACAGGTTCTATTCAAAGATCTTTTTCTGAAAGGTGTGAACTTAATTCTTACGTGAGGTTGTATCCAGAGTTGCGTAAGTCTGGAAACTCGGCTATCATTGTCCAGGCCATGCGAAATTCATACATTGCCGTGAAGATGGTGGTTTTCTCCGCAGGAGCTTCAGCAAGAGGACCCATATTTATCTGCAAATATGCAGTACATCAATAATTAGTATCATAAGGCTATAGTAACGATTTGTTAGATAATTCTAGGCTTTCAGTACATAAACATGAAAATGATTAAATTCATATATTAAAATTAAATGACAATTTTAGAAACTGGCTTCGTTACAATAAGATTTTGAAAGTATACTTTTCACATATACTACCAACAAGTGTGATCCATGTACTAACATACGTGCCTTGATAAGGAATTATGGCTGATTTTGAAATAATGATGAACACTTACAAGTTAAAACAGTCTAAGAAATAGGACCCGTATCGATGCTTGCCATGTGGACCGTTTGAAAAAGTACACAAAAATACACACGCAGAGACTTTTATGCAAAGTAGCCACACCACCTAACTGTGTATACATGTACACACCTTGAGAGTATGGAGGGTGCTAGCGGACGAGGTGAAGTCTGGGAAAGTCGTTAGACTGTTGAACAAGAAGTCGACATATTCTAAGGCCATGAGTGGTGCCAACAGGTGGTCGGGGATGGCCACGAAATTCGTCCTCCGCATCTTGATCAGTGTCAACGAGCCTCCCATCGGGGTCAGGTCCTGGACATGGGTAGGTGTTTATAAGTGAAATACAATGTATGAGGTGATTATTAGGAGAAAATCTAAGGCTGGAGTTAGGGGTCTTTCTTACACAAACACAAATTGATTTAACAATATCCCTAGGCTGAAGAAAGCATGATTTCACGTGTATTGTAATAATAATAATATGATTCATGTGCAAGCAGATATTGGAATTCTCGAGACCCAGTTCTAGTTTGCTAGTCTCGATCAACTAGGTGTGTGATCACCAAGTATGCAATAGATCCTATTTTGCTAAGTATGACATTAAACAGTTAATCTGGATTTACACCTGGAAAATAATCTATATGCTGATATACTACCCATTTCGAATGAGATACGAATTCATTGGTAATCACCATGAACAGTAAAAATATAAACATTGCTGTAATTTCCAATTCCACCGGGGAATAACAAAGTACGCAATTTGTGCCAAGAATTTTAAGTGATGGATTATGAAAGAGCTTAGGAACAAAGTGGAAAAATGATTTTAGGGTAGCATTACTTGTATTCCCTTGATTTTTACCTTCTCATGTGCTCTATCGCTATAATTACCGGGAACTCCAATAGATTGTTGTCGCTGAAGTCGATGCTGGTGACTTCCATGAATTCGGCGGGTGCAGGCGGGATGACTTGCGTGTCGGTTACGCAGCCCGCCATGTTGATGTCAGTGGCAGAGGACGTGTAGTTCTCCCAGTAGCACAACTGGGCCGAGATGTCTGGGGCCAGGAGGAGGAGGAGGGCCGGCACAGGCAGCAGCATGGTGGAGCAAATCTGGAACTTACAACTTAGTAATTGCATTATTTACCCATACCACATGGCTGCATTTTGTTGTTAGGTTTAATATAGATGCTATTTGATTCTAAAAAATAAGCAACTCCAACGTATTTGATATTTTATTCATGCTTTTCAGCTCTAAAAATGCCTTAACCATAAGCGGTTGTTATTGAAGGCTCTTGGGAGCTGAAAAGCTTGAATATAGAATAAATGTGTTGAACTTGTTTATTTCTCTTTTTAGTATCAATAGATAGTGGAGAGGGTACAAAATCAATAGTGCATAGTCTTTGTGTGTGCCAGTGTAGTAGTGAAAAGATAATCACATATAATATACATATAATATTATTTTAACTTGAAAAGTTGGCCTCCACCATGGGCAAAAATGATGTCAGTAGACGGATTAGGACAGAGGGGGGGGGGGGGGACGGGTGTTCTAGAAAAAAAACATAGTCAGAATTTATCACAAAAATTATAAGTTGCATGTATTGTTTCTTCGTGTATGTCTAGAAACATGTCCTAATATTTCATGAAAGTTTCCTCGTGTACATTCCGGAGGCTAATATTCCACAGAAGACAAAATCCAAGGAGATAATCTTTTACCAAACAGTGAGTTGCAACATTGATATGATTGATGTGTGCATGGAAGCAAGGTCGACGGCAATTGGACAAGCGCAGTAGGTTTTTTGAAGGGAAGCGGTATGCCTATGTTTAGACAATGTGTTCTCATGTTTTGAATGAATCATAAAGACAACAAATAATGGTTTGGGGGGTGAGCTTGGTATTTTTTTCTACTATATGTAGAGGCAGCACGGAATGTTATTGAGCATCTTCACCAATTCGGGGTTCTAGCCATAACCTACTATATATTATCTATCTATAACATTTGATAGATATTACCTTGCTGTGGCAAGACGGATATTGAGTAGCTTCAGTTGAAACGAAAGCCATGTGTTTGTTTTGTGTCTAAGTGTATCAAACTTTGTACAACCATGAGGAATGACCCGACACAGAACCTCGATTTCGCACGTTTTCTTGCTTACGTCAATACCGCATACATTCGTTTGTTGCCACTGCATAATATAATACAAACAAGAAACGGAATGGAGCGTTGTCTTGAGAATACATCACACATGTATGGGATTGTATGGTTCAATTAGTTAAACATATTAATTGGCATATTCGTGGAAACACTATAGGTAAATACTCAAAAGGGAAATCATTGTACACATTGATACCCCCTCATAGCAAGACCAAAATTTACATACATAGATAGATAGATAGATTTATTTTATTATAGTGTCATGTGTTAAAATACATATATAAAACATTCCTATGAACAAATTAATATCAAAACACCCAACCACTAGGGTTTATAAGACACTTTACATATATTATCATTAAAATTAAAATCATCTTGTTACAAGTTAAAATACAATTTATAAAGTATGTAACATGTGGTCGTATTAAAACATTCAGCAATAAGTTTGTCTCCTTTTAAACATTTTGTTTACAGTATTAGCGACAAGTTTAATAACCGACACGTCTGCCATTATGGTACAATATTTTGCTAAAGATGGTAATTGATTAAAACCGTTATATTTTACATTAAACTCATTTCGCATTGCATAGCGGAGATCATCATAAAACTTACACTCAATAGTAAAATGTATCTCATCTTCAATCTTGTTTGCATCACATAAAATACATGTTCGTAATTCTAGAGGTACCTTATTATAGCGACCAGTTTCTATATTCAGGGGTAGTGAACCACAACGAAGTTTGGCCAAAGTTGATCTGTTATATCTTGAAACTAATTTAACATATTCCTCCGTATTTAGTCTATTTTTATGCATTCTATATGCCCGTAATTTGTTTCCATTAGGGCAATTTTTATCATCTAACATATCATACCACCATTGTTTTTGGTCAACATCTACTAGTAACTGCTTCATATCATTTAAAACTCTTGCTTGAGAGAATTCTCCATCTGGTATCACAAGACCAATTCTATTAAAGAGAGCTTTGGCTTTCTTTTCCCAAGTAGAATTTCCTCCATGGTGTTGACTAAATTGATGGATTTGGTTAGTTTGGCGTTCATTTGGTAAGAGCTGCAGACGGCAATATACACGTGTAACCTCAATATATTGTTTATGACGTTGTTTTTGCCAACCCATTTCACCCCTAGTTGCCAGGTTAGATGTGTTTGATCCGACGCCCAGGAAGAAGCGGCATGCACGATGCTGTATTGTATTCGCTATTTTATATTCCGAAGTTCCCCATAAGCCAGCACCATAGTTTAATATTGGGTCAACCAATGAACTGTATAACTTTGTATATATATCAAAATTGAATCCTCCACATCTCTTAAATTTAGTCATAAGAGCTCCGAGAGCTCTCCCTGCCGATGCAGTGAGAGGCTGGGGCCAAGATACTTGTACTTTGTAGTTATGTCAATGTGACCCTCTCCATATTTGAAATCATAGATCGTTCTTGGGATGGATTGATGTCGAAAATGTACCAACTTAGTTTTATCCAAATTTAATGATAACCGCCATTTGCTGCACCATGTAAAGAGACAGTCTAACATAGTTTGCATCTTATCCTCGCTGTCTGACAATAGGGCGATATCGTCTGCAAACATCAATATACTAATTTGGTTATCACCCAAGTTGATTCCACACTGTAGATCTTTAATTTCACATGCCAAGTCATTGACGAGTATTGCAAATAGGGCTGGGGAAAGCAGACAGCCTTGTTTTACTCCATTAGGGACTTTGAACCAATTTGATAACATGCCGTTCAATCTCACTGCACATTCTACATTATTGTAAAGAGACTGTATGGCCTTAAGCATTTTACCCTGCAACCCAATCCTCTGAAGCTTGTACCATAGACATATCCTATCAACACTGTCAAAAGCTTTCTTTGCATCTACAAAGCACACATAAGCAGATTTTTTATTTGACTTTTGTTAATTTATAACATTATGTAGCACATACAGATGGTCTAGGCATGACCGGTTACGGCGAAAGCCATTTTGTTCATCCACAAGAATTGAGTGCTCTTCCATCCATTTTGACAATCTATTATTTAAGACTATACAATATATTTTGCATGGGATGGAGATTAGTGTTATTCCACGATAATTCAATGGGTTGCGAGGATCATTACTGGCTGACTTAGGAATGGGATGGATTATGCCTTTATTCCAGTCGCCTGGTACAATTCCCAAGTTGAAGGCACTTGTAATTATCCTATGTAGCATATTAATACAACAATCATTTTTTAAAACCTCCAGACACTTCTCTTGTAATATTCACCAAATGCTCATCATCATAAAGTGTTTCATTTGTATTTTCATTTTGATAAATACTAGTAAAGTCATTTTGCCATTTATTTAAAACAGAGTCTTTGTCAGTCAAAATTTCTCCATTTCTATTTGTAACTTCCCATGGTATGAAATGTTTTCTCTCACTTGATAAGCCAACTTTTCCTATTTTCTTCCAAAACAATGACTGATCTTTTGACTCATAACAGTCTTCGAGTACCTTCATTTGTGAACATTGATACTGTCTCTTTGCCCTTTTAAGTAGTCTATCAAAATATTTTCTGTAATTACAATAAATAGTCTTCAGGTGCTTTTTATTTGGCCCATTTTCACGTATCCAGTTTTTCTCAGCTTCTGATTTATCATTCCATGCATTCTGAAGTTCCTCAGACCAATAGGGTTTGTAAAATGACTTTGCTGGTTTAAAACCACATTTACATTCACGCCTCAGCCATTGAAAACACCAGAATAGGGTTTTCCTCAGCCACGTAAATCATATTGCATCGGCCGAGGCCTGGATTTTCATGATATATGTTCACTCAAAGGGGGGACGAACATCATATACCATTGGAAAGCTTACAATCTCAGCTTTTAAACCATGTATGATGGCAATGTATAACGAGTAGCTTTTGATTACAAAATTGTGCTAGAAAAAACAACACTTTTAATTCATTCGGGGCGAATTCTGTGACATTCAACAGAGCATTCCTTTTCTTGAATGTTTGTGACCCCATATACAAGTTGTGTTTGATGATATATCCAATGTGTAATATACCATTAAAAAGGAGGGACTGTCTACATTACAGTGATACATGTAGAGTATTTCTAACTCTTATTGATATAGGGAAATCATTAATTATACAAATGGGTCTTACAGGCACTCGTCATTTCAAAAAACATGAAAAAATTCTCTCTAATCCTCAGCTTACGTTTAATCCCAGACACATAAATCTTCCATTTTGGCAATTTATTATACACCACACAAATGCTTATGTGTTAAGCTGTACTTTATTACCTAATCATAACTTTTAGGAAGAAGTGTAGAAATGAATGACACAGTAAAACATTTTCATATTTATTGATATGAAAGTTCAATTATCTAAGCTAACATGTAAATAACATTTACCCTCAAGTGATTACTTAGATATATATGGCTAAAAGAAAACTTTAATGTACTAAGTGAACAAGTAATATATACAGTAATACAGTGATACACATGATATGTTCCCACTCTACATGACATTAAGCTGCTGTGCAATAACCATATCTGATATAAGACTTGGTAAAGTAGAAAAGGAAGGAAAGAAAACTAACTAAAACATGCAACATGCTGATTGGGCTGTTGGGGTTTACATGGAAAACCAAAATGTATAGAATTTGGTGGGGAATAACAGATTGCTATCCCCCACCTCAGGTCAACCTTCTAAAATATGAAGGGTGTACACTAACAAAGACAATGCCAATCCAAGCCAAATCATCAATTAGGGGGAAAATTCTCATAATCACGATTTTTACATTCTTCATTTACAAAAAAATGGCCCCACCACATAAACAATTTGTTTAAGAAATGTTTTTAATATTTTTTAATATTTTTTAAACACGGAATGTTCAGAAATATAGGCATATCTTTAGGTACATAAATAAAAACAGTCAGCCACACGTCACTTCTGTAAATCCTGTGGTTCTATCTTAGATTATTTATCAACGTCGCCCCAGCCTTCTTGTTTCATTTTGTGACCTTGTATTCAAGCAATTGATGAAAAAATTTCCAACATCCATATTTGAGATTGTGTTTTCTTCTGTCATAAACGATATTGCAATAGGTACAAGATTTTACCAAGTTTATGCCATAATCCAATGTTGTGTTGTCACTCAATTTTTAAAGTGTTGACACAATTAAAGATGTTTATTCCATTGATTGGATTATAACTGTATCTGCCACTGCTTTTTATAGAATGTTAATTCAACAGAAAACTATTTATACAATTTCTTGAAATCTTCAGATATCATGAAATTAATATGCAGTAATACTTGTTGAAATGAGGTCCTACTACAGACAAACATGTCTATATAAGCACCTCTATATTTAGGAGACCAGTATTGTATGGACACATTTCTCTTCTCCAATTATTTCACTGCCACATTGAGAACCTCTCTGTTCAGGATATCTGCCTTACATGATCGATTTTCATTTTTGCAAAGGTCTCCACATAGGACAGGTTCTACATTATACCACTCTATCCAGGACACACCATTGAATACTGTTCTCTGATTGTCTGAGAGCCAAAATCAGCCGGGGATAATTACTCGATATGGCTTAATTTTGCCCTCAGAGAGTAGAATCGTCTTCCATTTTGAAACCGTCGAGTAAAAAATATAATCAACTATATTTACGTTACCGCACATATTTTGATTCACACAGTTGGATAAATAGCCATGACAATATAATCTCCTATACTACTAGTACTAATAGTTAAATTTGATCCGGATTAGGGAGCATATTAATGCAGCCAAGCTGAACTGTTTAGACTAGCATCGCTGCAGTGAAATTCGTCACAGTTGAACGAATCTTTTGATTGTTCAGAAATAATTTTAAGTAAAAACGATGAATTTAAATGTGATAAACCTAGAGCTATTAGTTTCAGTGATTAGAATTGCTTAGACAAATGTTAAATGCCGGGTAATGCTAATAATGTGTGCAAAACCGGCAGAAGGTAGTATGACTTGTCCTTCGGTGTTGGCCAATGTGGAGCTTTTCCATCTAATAAAATCTGTTTGTGAAGGTTAATCGTGGTATAATGAATATATGTCATGTCATAAAAGCTAGAAACATATTTGAAATTACTATTTTGCATTAAAATCATATATTTAAAAATTCTAAGGCTGGAGCGATTTAAAGAAATATCTCTATACAAGAGATGTGTTTCTATCTAATGACACACTATCAGTGGTTCAGTGTATGTACAAGTACATGTACCTAAATATGTGGTCATTATTTCACAAAAAATACCTTTTAAAACATTTAAAAAAACTCACTTCTGAAAAAATTGAGAAAAATTCTTAAATCATGTTATACCAATGCTTATGAAAATCATCTATATCAACTAAAAATTAGAAAAGTAAAAAAATATGTTCTGGGCTTCCCCCTTAAAAGCCACAATTGAACCCATGGGTAGATATCATAACACTGAATAAATAAAAGAAATTCCCGTAGACATACAATGTATGATTATGCTTTAGTGCATTCCTGGATTCATTCAAACATTTTACGTAAACAAAAAATAACTCACATTCAATCCCCCGTATGTCACTCTCTTTGCAGGTAGGACCAGGAATATATGATTAATAAATAGTTAAACATATGCTTTATCGTCTTACCACTAATTATCAATTTCCATAAAACTATAAAATAACCGTTTTCCTGTTGAATTGTTGAACTAAGACTATATTACGAAGATAATGTCGAATTTATACATTAGAATAGAACAATCTGGACGGTACTCACGTGTTCTTGCTCTATCTAAATTCAACAGCAGTGTTCATTTCTTGAAAGCCTCTTTTCTCATCACTCTAATAGGGTCAATTGGCTTCTTCTGATCCCACCGAGCCAATGGCACCCGCACGTTTAAGCGGCTATAATCAATCCATATGTTTGTTTTGCACAAGACGGTCATCTTTGATTACAGTAGAACCTCCAATTGAGACCACCTCAGTAGTAGGGTCTATAGACCCGAGCGGCGTGCCAGGCACCCCTCTGTGGTCTGTAGACCCCGACTTCCGGATTAGTCTACCTCATGGGTTTCGGCGTGAGAAACTCAGACCGCGCAATAGGTTATCGCGGGAACTCGAGCTGTCAGCATCGAGTACGATGATTTATCAGTCAGTTAGAGCGTGCCGCGGTGATAGGTATCAATTATTTACAATGCTACAGCAAGAACCCCGCTCAAGAGCGCTCCAGCGCTTTCGGTGGGGAGCTGTCAATCAAAGTGCAACAACCTCACCATGTGCAATTAGCGCGTGCGCCATACATCAACTTTTGCATCAGCGGTAACCACAGAACTCAACTGGTGGGCCACGAGGCAGCACGCCTGCTGTCAAGAAATGATGGATGATGGATGGCATGGTAAAGCTGAGCCGAGCACTCACAAGGGGTCTAGCTCAGCTAGTGGGGACATTGGGGACAGTTTTCCTTAGACAACCATTCCACCTATTACGGATTTTGGATATTTTTGGCGGGAAAGCTGGCAAGAAAAATGAAGGATGATGCCAGCGGCGCCAGACCTTGCTAGCGTCTACATTGGACATTAATTTCCCTCTATTATGGATTTTTTGGCAGGAAAGCTGTCAAAATGTTGATTGATTACCCCACGTGTAGGCAGAGGACACTCCCCCCAATATTTTGATTTCGATGAGCGTCAAGCTAGAGAGACCCTGCGATGACTCGTTTAGCTCGGTTAGCTGGGACACGGGGGGGGGGGCTTCCACTGAGCTGTATCCCCTATTTTTTGCTGGGAAAGCTGTCAAAATGATAATTGATTACGCTAGCGTAGGGAGAAATACCTTGGGGTATAAAGGATTTGAAGAATGTTGGTAGCAAACTTGTCAGCATTTTTTTATATAGAAGGCTAGCCGTAAAACATACTATGGTGGTGGAATACTGTGTAACTAATGTCGTTGTACAGTCACGACTCATCACACGAGAGCAGCTAGATTTGACTTTATTAGCTGAACATCTAAAAAAATGTTGTGTACAACCCTGAAGAGTTTAGTTGCCTGCGCATCGGACATAGGACTATAAGTGGTACATTGCTGCTATTTGGAAAGAATACGCGATTTCTCACGGTCATTGCTGACGTTCGGAAGCAGAAACGGTTTTATGGCGACTCATACAGAGATGCGGCAACCCCGACATCTATCACCCGTCAGACTCATGACCGTTACATTAGCCGCCAGCGTCGGCTGGGCACCCGCCCGTCCTTACCCAAGTGCGGGAGACTTTGACCAGATCTGGCCATGACCAAGCAATTGAGACCTCACTTTGTCAGAACTCATAACCCCGCTCCGGGTCTCAACTTTTTCTGGAAGGCAGATCTCATAGACTTCAGCACGGTGTCTGAGCAGAATGACAAAGAACCCTAAGGAGAAGGCAGCGGCGTTTCAGTCAATTATAGCTACTCGGAGGTGGCCAACGTACAGTTTATGTACCGACGAGGGGACGGAGTTCAGGGGCGAGTTTGAGAAATATTTAGCAATGCTTAAGCTACACTACTATGTAGCACGCTATTTAGCACACTAGAATGTATAGAGCCTTCCTCAACACTCAAAAGCACCGACGGATTGACAATCTGGACGATATAGTGGCGTCCTACAATGCTTCAATGCATCGTATGACTGCTTATGCCCCCGTGGACGTGAGTAATACCAATGAGCCGCTCGTGGTTGTGAGTCAGTCGAACATCTGGCGTAAACTACATCCGCCTGCTAAAAGAAAGTCAGTCTAAATCGTCCGTGGGAATCGTTAGCAGGAAAAAATACCCTACCGTTTCAAGCTGGGGTACTTGGTAATTACTGTAAACGTTACAACACTACGTAGAGCATTTGCAACACAGTACAATAAGAATCTTAGTGGGGAGTTATTCAAAGTGAGCAAAGGCTACAGACGTGGCGAAAAGAACGTTTACCAGCCTCACGCCTGGGCTGATGAAGGTGCATTTATGAAGAGGAACTGACGCATGCAAGCGCTCCAGTGGACAAGGTGTTCAAAGTTGATATGGTTCTAAAGACCAGAGGGCGTGGCCCGAATAAGTAAGCGTTCGTCTCCTGGCTGCACTACCCTAAAAAATTTAATTCCTTGATTCCATTCAGTCAGCTCAAAGACTTGCATTGTTTATATTTAGCGATATCACTCAACCAGCACTCTCAGGCTTTCAAACCCCTCTAGAGATCAGTATAGATTTACCAAAGCCTGTGAGACTGGACGGGAAGCAACGATACCTATCACTCACAGATTTAACAATTGTTCATCACGGATCAGTCGCGCCAGAAGTACATATAAGTGCCGACTGCGTGGGATCATTAATTTTAAAAGCGCCACGACCAACCTTCTGAGAATTGTACAGATAAAACATCACAACGTAACCGGTGAGCAAAAGACCTTCCGAGAGCACACACAGAATTCGTTAACGCGTACCCCATCAAGGCTAACCAGCCGACTCTCAACACCATCCATCTTACCCTGTCTTCCACTAACAACCAGAGTGTCGAACTTATAACATGAGTAAGCTGTGTGTTAATTCTCCACAATGATGACAAGAGCCGAGATGCTGAGATCCCACCCATCAGCTAAAAAGTGGACGGCTTACTATGAGAAGATGATATCAGCGGGGTACTTGGGCCAGAGCGCATTTTTTGTGGAGTGGCATAGCGGTGAAAAGCATGTCACGCAGCTGAAAGAAGTAATAAAAGCGGTGATCAAGACAGCCTCAGTACTAGCACAGGCAAAAGAAAAATTCCAGCCATGGAAAAAAACGTCGCGTGCAAACCAAGCTACTCAGAAAGGGGGCTCAACAACACAGTGAGATAATCACAGCGTAACTTCCAATGATGCAAGCGACGAGCGGCTACATTGTAAGCCTACTTTCAACACCTGGCGTTAACTCAGGGGTGGACCACATTGAAAAGGTCGTATACAGACCTACGTTCTAGATTCCAACTCACAACTCGTGCAACGATTTCTACATACCCACAGCCCAAAACACATACGTGTGAACTTTAGCCATCCTGTAGCTACAGATACATGTACTCGCTAGTGAGATTCGTCGACTGCTCATTGAAACTACAGATGGTGACATTAAAAAAACGAGCTCGTTACTTCACACAAGAGCCTGCTGGAGAATCGCGATGCTATCTACCCGTTCGAGATGTCAGACTATCGCGTATTCAACATCAGGAAAAGTGACTTAAACTGCTGACAACCTTTTTAACGGCAGAGTGCCAAAGAAAGCAATTTGCTTTTTCGTCACCAGTGATGGTATGAATGATACTTATATCCTAAATTTGATTTTGAACACTATGACGCTACATTTGTTATTTTTTCCGTGGACGGCGTGAGCCAATATTCTCTAAAACCTGGATATTAGATTTCTCAAATGAGCAGTATAATGAAGTATTTGTCAATCTGTATAAAACCCTAGATCAATTTGGTCAGAATGCGGGGTACGGGATCACTTGGGGCAACAAAATGAAAAATTATGCAAATTTTTAAACAAAACGTGGTATCTAATAATGTTTTATATCAAAGTAAATGATTTGTTATTTCTGATGTAACTGTCAATCATTTATAAGTTCCAAAATTAAATTTAATGAATACCTTGACATTAATATAAGAACCGTTCATGCCAGCTCGATTTTCTATGATTTGGGTCATGTTCTAAAAATAGCCGCTGTGACGTGTACACCGGATCACGTTGGGAAAGCCCCTACAGCATCATGTACAACCCCTTAGAAACCCTTGCAATAGGTTCAGACTTTATTCTCCGCCCACACCCCTCCTAAACGTATTTCATTACTATGCATAATCTACAGAATTGTGCATTTCCAACCATAAACACTAAAAATTTCTTTCATTGTCAAACTTTTACTGTAAAAAATAGAGGATGTGAACACTTATAGATATCTAGGAATTATTTTTCATGTTAGTGGTAGACCAATATATGCAAGACAGGATTTACTAGACAGGGGTTTAAAGGCACTTTTTAAATTGTTAAGTTTTTTAAAGCAATGTAAGCCCACAGTGGGGAACAGGATTTCACCTTTTGATATGATTGTAAAACCAGTTCTTATGTATGCAGCAGATATGGGTGGTTACAACACTTCAAAGTGTCATTCAATTTATAATGAGCTATTTAAGGATATGTATGAAAAATGTCATATGAGACCACTGCAGATATATCTTAGGTGTGAATAAACATGCAATCTATGGAGAAACAGGGCGTTTTCCATTATATATTAGTTCCATTAGGCTATTTGTAAAAAGATTGGTTTAGATTAAACAAAAATGTACAGAAAAAGTCTAACAAGTCACAATACTGTGCATACGAGTACAATATAAACATATCAAGTAATTGGTCAAAATCTATAAATAAGCTATGTAAAATGATAAATTTGAATCCTTACGCAAGCAGAAAAGTTTAGCAGAAAAATTATGTTGTGAATAAAAATAACAGAAATAAGAAAAAACAATGTAACTCTTAAAAAGAATTTATTCAGGGTTGGAATGTTGATAATCTAAATAATGACAAGAGAAAAGATTGTGACATGAAAAACAAATTGAGGTGTTATAGGAGTTTTAAAAATAATTTTCAAACAGAGCATTACTTATATCATTGTTCAAATCCAGTATTTAGAAGCAACATTTATCGAGTAAGGATACGTTGTCATAGTTTACATATTGAAACAGGTAGATATATTAGCATGGGTAAAAGATTAAAACCAGAAGAAAGAATCTGTAAACATTGTAATTTAAATAAAGTTGAGGATGAGAACCATTTTTATTAGAATGTACATTGTATGAAGAGGAGAGAGAGAACCTAATGTCTGTACTTAAAAGTGTGTATAATGAATTTGAAGACCTTCAACAAAACCATCTTAAGTTTAATTATATAATGTCAAGTGTAGATGATAATATAATCTATTATCTTTAGGTTAGATACAACCATATGTTTTAAGAAAACTTTGGTAACCAAAATGTGCATATTCTTGATGGTCAATTTGACAGATACAACACTCCCGCTCACATTCAGTGACAAAAATTAGGAAAAACACCACACAGAAATTGAATGATATATGAGTTATTAACATTGTATTAATATATGCTTTTGATGGCAATAACTTGTAGTAATATGCGATTCTACCATATGTATAAGGTCATATAATTGTCTAAACTAAATAGTTTATTTCGAGCATTTATCTTGTGCATCGTGAAATTTGACAGGTGAAATGAGACCGAGGGAGCTGTCAAGTGAATGGAGTGAAAGTGTCAGTAGATTGTGCTTCGTCAACCAGCCCCATCCCAAGCTAAAAATATTGTATTACTATGTATATAATCTATAGAAGTATTAGTTTCCAACCATATCAATTATGAAAATTCAGTAGCATATTTTATTACTAAACTTTGAGGGTCAAAAGTGGGCATTCTATCGTTGTCTATTTTGACAGCCTCGGCAGATTCCATAATGATATTGCAAAAATGTGTTATATGTCACATATAAACTATCAATCAACACACAAAGGCTTCCTTGTGTGATGGAATATGTATCATTATTTTACAAGCTACTATAAACTCACAAATTGATTTGAAACTGTCTGATTCCTCAAATCGCCATCAGAAAATGCACTTGTCGAATTGTCACTTGTAATTTGGTGTAGATAAATCACCCCTTGAATAAAATAATATGACTCGTAACTTCAAATGTGAGTCTAAATACATGAAAATATGAATATTCGATGGAAAAGATGTTGTTCCAGATATGCTTTTAATTTATGTTTATAAATGAAAACCTCCATCAGACTTTGTACAATAATGCTACAACAATACATGCATTACCCACTTCTCTATAAGGAAAATACAGAGCAATCACATTAGGATGATGAAATAGCTTAATTAGGTTCATACATTGTACATGGAATTCAACAATTTGTACAAATTTCAATAGGTCATACCGTTGACTAATTTGATTACAAAATTATACAAGTATATAATTCATTGGTAAATTAGCACATTATTGTATAAATGATTGTAAGTGTACATGAAACATCAACACAAACCACTGGAAATCAGTGACAGTAATATATCATGCCACTGAAGATATTTCCTTATAGCGGAGTTTAAAATTGTCCAGATCTAAGTGGTTTGCTCACTTTTGAGTTAAAGCATAAACTTTCAACAAATGATTGGTGGCATGAAGGGCAACCAACCATACCAATTACACAATATATTATGTTGGTCAAAGTTCAGAATTTTACCCAAAATTTATTATGAACTTCATAGTCAGCATTGTGTTAGTTACTTTTCAACTAACATTCTAGCTTTTCTTAAGCATTATCTTTTTCCATATGTAAATTGTTGCAATTATTTTAGCCATCAGTTAGTTACAAGAATATTGCAAGAACAAATAAGTTTGAGATATTTTTTTAGGAGATTACACGTGTAATTTAGGTGAGCAGCAGCTTCAATTGGCATATGCAGGAAAGACAGACTAATAGTACACAAACTAGTATTGGTGCTAGTGCCTGTGAAATGAATGACGTAAAACACACCTCGGCCTGCTCCTCAGCCGTGCCCCTCCACCGCCGCTGCCGACATTTTGGCCGTAGAACTGGCAGCTGAACCTATACTGAAGATCTAGACCACTAAGCAGGCACCCAGTACACTAGAATCTCTAATTAAAACCGTCTCTATATTGTGACCATCTACATGTATATAATAGGACATTTCGCATGCTCCCAAATTCTCATAACGCAACCAAAATGAACCTGCTTATAAAGACCAACTCTCTTTTGAGACCACTTGAGGTCAGTCCCACGGTTATATCAATAGAGGGGCTCTACTCTATTAGAATTGCAATGAATAGTTTTTAAAAGATCACATTTCAGTGTCTAGCTCTTTATGAAGTTCCCCCTAGTCCACGATTTAAAGCTGAAATCTGAAGTCATGAATAACTTCATGATGCCACGGGCAATTATAAGACCCTCTGATATTACATTGCATTTCTTTTCTCTTTTTATAGAGATAAACGTGGTTCCTGGTATAATGAAAATATTTGTTTGTTTGTTTTCTGTTTTTCTTGCCATATAGTGTATTTCAATACCCTAATCTTCAGAACTAGCGCCTGGATCCTCGTCTAGACTGTATGCGTGGCTGGCTGCATCCCAATCTCCACAGCAATTCACAAACGGTTGCCACTGTGGTTTTCATGGTTGCATAAATTGCCCTGCTGGGTATATGAGCACTGAAGTAATGCAGAAACTGAGAGGTGGTCAATGTATTAATGAACGGATTTGCAATGGCGGGAGCAATGCTTGCAATCAAAGTCACATAGACATAGATGTTTTCTGTCATTTGAAAAAAGTAGGCAATAGAGGTCAGAACAACAGTTGTTAGTGAGGCTAGAAATGTGGTGATCATCATCACACACAGCCTGATGATCATTCTTCGCGTTTTATTCTTAAACTTGGTGGCCAAAAGTGACTTCTGAACATCAGTAATAAAACTGGAATAGCATAGACCTATGCCAAATGCAACCAGAACATTTATTGTAACATTGTAGATGACAACAAACAATGAATGGATGTCATAGACGCATACATCTGTTTTTACTTCCGCATTCATGTAGAGAATAAAAGGAATGAGACAACTGAGACAGACAATGACCCACAGCACACACATCACAGGGTAAAGTTTCTTTACAACTCGCTGGTTTGACAGAAATCTAAGAAGGTGTCGACAGGACCTGTATATTCCAAGCGCAAGAGAAGAAGTTCTGGATACTGTGATAGATGTGAGGTGTGTGACGGCTGCTAGGTTGCACCAGATAGAGTATTGCCACGCTATTACAAAGTACTCCTTATTGCCCTGGTTTAAGTAGCTTATTGCAAGAACATTGGCTAGGTACAGGGCTAACAGTAGATCAGCAGCCATCTGAACAAAGATCAAGAATGTGTTGGTAGAATTCTTGCTTTTTATATAAAACAACATGCCCATGACATTGAAAACTATGATTGCAATCATCAAGAACTGGAAAGATACAGAGACAGTATCGTTTTGCAAGATGGATTGACACTGATTGTACAAACTATACCTGTGCTCACGAGAAGAGTCAGATTTGCAGATTGTATCTGCAGAGGCTAGGCAACAAATGGCGTGGTCTGTTACCTCTAGATATCTAATCTTTTTAAGCCATTTGGATATGCCAAACCCAAGTTGAGAAACATCAACATTTGAATGAGAAAATACAAATGTATCAAGGGTTGTTGAAACGGCCAATTCATCAATAAAGTCATTATATAATTGCGTGTTTTGTGCAAAAAGATATTTTAAATTTTGAAGTAAAGAAACATGTGTTATAGACACTATAAATGTGTGTGATACATCCAAGTTGTGGATATTTAGTACAGTAGTGTTAAATGCTATATAGGTTAATGGATTTCCTTTCAGACTAACAGACGTTAGGTGTTTCAATGGTGTAGATAGTACTAATGTGACCAGGGAACAATAGTTGATTGATAATGTTGTGATATACTCCAGTCCTGTAAAGATACTCTCTGGCAGTTCAGAAATTGGCGTGTTTATGATTGTTAACACTAACAAATGCGCTAATTTTACAAATGGTTTTTGTTCTTTAAATACACTGAGGTACATTATCCAAATATATGCTTTTAGTTTCAGTTTTAATCTCGGGTATTTTATTAGCCTGAACACAGTGGAGTGCAAAGCCTTTAGTGTTGCAAAAAGGTTCCAAGAGTGCATTGAAATAGATGTGTATTGTGTCATCATTGGACAACGGGCAGTGAACATAATCTTCGGATATTTGTTTAAGGTGTATCATAGTTTGTTCACGCACACATCTCAAAGAGCCTACTATGTACAATGAGTTGTTGCACATGGCCAGAGGTTCATCGATTCCAAACATGCATTGTGCAGTTCCATCACACAAGTGTGCAGTAGAAACACTACGCATCACAGCCTTCTGACCTAAGCATGTGCCATAATTTCTAAACGAAATTGAGTTATGACGCAGTCTGGCATAATTACAGCTGAAATATGAACACAAGCTGGCTACTTCATCGGAACCATCAGCGCAGTCACTGTAGCAGTCACATATGGTTGACATGGGCACACAGCCACCTGAAATGCACTGGAAGTAGAGAGGTGCACAGGTGCAGAGTGGCTGTTTGCAAGTGGAATAGCAGTGCTCGTCAGAGAGAAGATTCTCTGTGGCGGACTCTGTCTCACACACTGTGCAGTTTTTCTCATCTTCTCCGTCAGGACAGTCATAATTGCCATTACAAACGTGGTAATTCAAGATCACGGTGTAGTCAGTACACACGAAGAATGTGCCATTTGAAAGGTATTGGTCAATATAACTCCTGATCACCCTATCTGTCTCATTTGGGAGTAGGCTGGATTCATCTTTTAAAAATTGTGAAGATCGTTTTCTGTCGAATCTTACAGCATTTACCATTCCAGTAAACTCATTTGATTGTTTAGTGTTGAATGACTTGGGAACTGTATTGGATAAAGAGGAACTGAACTGTTTGGGTGGACCTCTAGCATCTAATCCATCAGCTGATCCAATGTGGTCTTTAATGCTCAATTTTCTAGACCCGTTAGAATGAAATTGTCTAGAATTTTTGTGGGATCTTGGAGCAGGAGATCTAGGAAGTTCTTGGAGATCGTCTGGATATTCCCACCCTGCTTTCTCTTTGATGTCTTTCCTAATATTTAGTGGTGGACAAAGTAGAGCAGCGGGTTCTCGATAAACTTCACCCAATTTCATCTGTGGAGAATGAACCGGTCCATGAAATGATTTATTGACACTGAACATGAAGTCCTTTCTATTAAATGAACAATGCTTTAAATTAGTTGATATGGGAGGTCCAGTGCACAGAACACCAGCATTCTGAAATTGCATGTCGCACGGCACAAAGAATAATATGGGTGCAATCCCAATTTTGAACATTGTTGGACAATAATCAGAATATAACCGCATGAAAACCTCCATGCTATATCTGCTATCACAAAAGATCATCTCATTAAACTTGAGAACAGTTGCTGGAATATAGAAATGAAAAATACGTTGATATTGATCTTTAAATTCCATGTAATGGATGTAATGTAGCCTGCCGATATCTATGCATATTCTGTCGACCTCCTCTTTAGATAGTACTAGTCTATGAGAGATAGTGACGTACCAGACAAGAATAGAATGGAAATCTTCTACATCCAGTGACTGGCTGAGGACATATTCCCTCTCAACAAACATCACAAATTGTCTGTAAGATGAAAACTGAAAAAGGGACTTGTTTTGTTGAGCACACGCATCAAGGGCCATTCGCCATGATAATGCTTTTGGTTCCATAATGGTCATATTGACACTGACCTTAGTGTCTACATTAGTATATTGACCATGGGCATTATAACCCATTATGAATGTCCAAAGTGATTGTATAGGTGGACCTTGAAATAGTCCTCTTAAGTAGAAATCATACTGTAACTGGTACTTTTTCTTATTCTGATCAAGCGTCTTTTTGGAAAATCCATATTTCATAAACTCAGGGCCCCAGGGGCATAAGTCCATGCAGATAATGCGTTCAAGCAGATCTTTATGCATGTGGCCAAAAGGAGCTCTTTGATATTGGCTATCTATCTGCATATTGGTATACTGGATTGTCACTTGTGTGTATTGCCTTACGTTTACTATCAATGAATCGCCAGAGGACAATATCATGAAGAACATGTCTATGTGATTAGTAAGAAAAGACAGTGTTTTGGTTAAGTTTAAAAGAGAGTGGATGAAGTCAGTAGCTAGACTGTTATAGTATTCAGGGGTACCAGTGATAGAAATATGTGTATGTAAAATACCATAGTTTACAGGTATACTACTGAAATGTGCTTTTTGGTAGGTAAAAATCAGCTTAATGATCTGCCGATTGGAAATGTCCAGTATTCCACAGTCAAAGAGATTGAACATGGACATTTCAGTGTACTCATTTCTAACGGGTAATTCATAGTTCTCTGCAGAACAGAATGTTGGCTTGTTACTATCACGAATGTTGGACATAATGTGCACTAGAATAGTGCTGTTGGAGCAAGTCCTAGTTTGAGAAAAATTGAAATGAATAGAGACTCTAATTCTGGGAAATAAGACCATTTTTAGGCTTCCAGTCGCGTTGAATTCATTTCGACAACGCATTATACTGCATCGAGTGTGTTGCTCCACTAGTTGAAACTTAAATTTACACTGTGTGTGCCTGTGCACAACCTGTATGAACATGTAACTATGAATGTCGCTTTGGCTATTATATATTACAACCGTTATTTTTTTATTTTGGTGGAATGGGAACAGAAGCAATTGAAAATTTCTATCGTGGAAACTTGAGAAAAATGTATTGGACGGATTCAAATGTAAATCAGAAGAAAATACATTTTGTAGAGTAGACAGTTTGTATTTAATGTCTAAACTTAGAGTCGCCACGCCTCTTATGCCATAGAGGAGAAACAGCAGTGTGTGTTTGCCCGTGTTGACGTCATGCTGCGTTGGAAGGCTGAAGAGACCGTCATCACAGAAGATGCCCTTGTGCTCATCTGTTGATGATGTCATCAATTCTAGACCTCCAAATGCGCACAGACCTATTTTTATAAAATATGATACTACTGAGCACAAAAGATTATACACACTATCACTGAAGATGTCTATCGATTTTTATTCACTACAGTCTGAAAATAACAACATTTATTTTCTCAATGCTTATAAGCCTGCAATCTAGATTGAAGCGCATCATCTGTCTTAAGAATCAAGGTTATAATGAATTTTTTAACTAAAATCAGCAAACCCTCCCCGGAAGACAAGTGTGACTGATCTCACCTGCGCCCATGGTGTGGTCTCCTCCCACCAGGTGGCGTGGCTGTGTGGCATGCACACCCTCGTACCGAAAGCGTGTCATCTTCAAGCCGGTATGGGGTGGCACAGAGCATGCGCGCAATCCCTCGCTGCCTGACACCTGGTAGTGACAGGTGCAGCACTAATTATGAATTGATAATTACTATTTACAATCTAACTTGTTGACAAACTGCATGGAAATATAGGTTTAGTTTCCACGCAGTTCTTGTAGTAGCACATGAGCTTTTAGGTCGAATGCTGGTGGGGGGCTGTTACGTGAGAGGATATATTTGCATTGATATCTCAATATATTGTTCACCAGAGTACAGGAGTAATTATTTAAAAAATGAAACTAAACTAATCTCAATGTCAAGTTGCACGATTGATTTGGAAAATTATATGATTAAACTGAATTGATCTGCTACTTTAATTATTCAAACTAAACTAAATTTTCAAGCGAAAGATTTACACATTGAAAATGTTAACATATTTCTTTTTTTTCTAATTAACTATTTCATATAAAAATAAATCTAAATATCATAATATACCCTACCTTTTCTAAAGCATTGTTTTCAATTTATCAAATATTATAATATATTTTTGAGATTTCTCTTAAACCAAAACTAATCACGATTAAAATTTAACGTTGAATGACTAAATTGCATTAATTAAACTAAACTAAACATCCACTTTTAATGAGTACACTAAAACTACACTACATTCCACTTTTGATGGAAATAGTCGATTAAAACTATTCTCACGGGAGTAATTAGGAATGGCCTACAGTGGCGATGTAACGCAAATCTCACCGTCCAACTATGGGTATGAGTAGTAAAATAGGAGGGGCTATAGTAGAAATGTGTCAATCAAATCAAATTTTCATTGAGACATTTCTACTATAGCCCCGCCAATTTTACTCTAACGTGACGTTCTACTTAACTTATGGGCTTGACTTCTCTGGTAGGCCTACCAATAATAACGTGAGTCGCTCACTGAACGTAATCTATAAATGCATTCCTACATATGATAATAGTGTGGTAGTCTCTAAATTATGATACACAAAACAAGTTATTTCAATGCGTGGTTATGTGACTTGTTAAATAAGGTAAGAGTAAAGGTAGAGTGTGAGAAAAGTGTTATCACATGTGTTTGGGTGCGATATGAGTGATATATCTTGTCCGTAGAGAAGACTCGTGTGCTGCGCACACTCGTCATTCTGCATGGACATGATATATATGACAGTGTCTAACTAGGGTATTCATCATTAGTCGTAGATATAACGCATATCGCGAACCATCACATGGCCCGTCTAAGCGAGGCTGGCTGGTCGAGTTTAACTTTAGCTCCACCCATTTTACTCTGAAAGTCAACCTCCAAGCTGTTAAGCGTGACGTCCTCTTTCAGCGAGACGGACGAAGTACGTTGTGATGTATCTACTATCACTTTACTTTTCACTTTTCGAACCGATAGTGACCGGCTTGGAGGTTGGCTGAAAGTAAAATACTGTGCGCTGGGCATATCCTTTAAAACGTCCGCTGTACCACGACTGACTTGTCGATTTTACGTGATATAATGCATATTGTACCCCATCGTGGGTTTCACGCCTTTCCCATTCACACAGCCTTCAAAGTTCAATGTTTAATAAGTATTAAATAAGCCCGAATAGATAAGGATGATCGTACCCAAACACACGCAATAACTCTTAAACCTCGCCCCAACTATAACTGATCACAAGCATTTTTCTATTACATATTTTACTTCTAAAAAATCCAATGGTTTATAATAACACGAAGATTACATTTTTATTGTGGATGCATTCTCCACAGAACTATAACTAACATGTCATCATATGATTCCGAGGTAGCAATGTTCCCAAAGGTTTTTTTTCAACAAAGCGTGAAAATAACAGATTGTGGGGGATAGGGGTTTATAAAACGAGACATTCATGTATAGAATGACATTACGTGTACATATAGTGTTCCCTCACCTGCTCAGTTGGCCTGCAGGTCTGCAAGGTCAAGCGTCTCGCATCCATTCCAATGGTTATGTTCAGTTCTATTCCTTTAAACACATACGCTTGTCTACATTTCAGTTGAAGAGTCACATATCTATGAAAATCTAGTGCTACTTTTACACTCTCTGACACATTGGTACTAAATTCTACGTTTGGTTCAACTTGACACTGTGTCCAATACAGAGAGAGCAAACCAGGGAATACGGCCAGTGAGCATCTTGGGGCATGGAAATGATGGATGTCTAAAGTACTGTAGGCAAGACTACTGTTAGTAAAGTAGTACTTAAGGTGGTTGACGATGTGCCAGGTAAAGTACTCATCCATCCCTAGTCTAGCATCGTTTCCAAGTGACGCCAAATCAGCGCCATGTAGGTCGGTTATCAGTACGGTGTGTCCGCGTTTATAATGTCCTGGGGAGATCCGAGCAATATTTTTCGTCATTACTGAATACTGCAGCATGAACCTTGCCACACGTGTAGCTATAAATGCATCATTGGTGTCCACTAATATGCCCACCTGATTAGATTCCACAAAGACTTTATTCATGTCATTAAGCCCGCACAATTGTTCTACAGTGTCGGCGGTAATGTTTACACGTGTATATATGCGAATAGAATGCTTTGAACATGAACTGCTATAGGGTATGTATGACTTTATTATCAACAGATTCAAATGAAAGTACGCGTGAGTTTTGATCACCCACCATTTTTCTCTAGGATACCGCGTGACTGCACTTATCATACCAATTGGAGCTGTTTTCCAGGAACGGCCATCATCATATTTACTTAGTAGACTGCCTATCAACTTTCGTTGATGCTTCCAAATGACTTGGTACAGGTCACTCATTGACATCATCAGATTCTTGTGTGCTTGATTAAGAATCCTACTTGAAAGATAATCACAATATGCAGGCCAGTGCTTTTCTGCAAATTTCAATGCATGCTTCTTGGATGTTCCTGACAGTGTGTTGCCACTATCATCAACCCGCTTTTTGCCATAATGCCCCATCACTGCTCTAGCACAGAGCACGCCAAGAACAAGCTTCAGCGTCCAACCCATTGTCTACATTCTTCTGAAATCAGCCGGGATTTGATCTGCCACGCCTTTGCCCCAGCTAGTCTGCCACTTGCTATATAAAGGGGGAAGCAGATGGACCTTTAAGTTAACAATCACGACCCAGTCGGAAAAACTCCAATCTGAATGAGTAATGGCAATTCAAGTGGCCACAATGCGATGAACATGATAATGCTGTAATGTAATACTATCAGTTGTCACGTTCTTGCACAATGGACAGGAGTAACAGAGCACATGATCCTTTTGTCTGGGATCCATTGATGCCTTTATTACACAAGATTATAATACTATGACAAACTATAATGACCTTTCACTGCAAATGTCGGTGCAGTTACCTGATTTACATACTAAAACTGTTCAATTGACATGGTGATTACTCAGCAACATTTCTTTCGCATAATGTGTTTAAAGTAGTACAAAATGTGTCAAATGCTGATTATTTTTCCACAGAACACAAAGAATTAAACATGGGCATCACATGGGATTACAAACTGGCGCCACAATGTATGCATGTCACACATATAGAAAAAAAATCTTTGAAAAACGAGCGCATTGTTAGTGGGGGATTTCGGGATTGAAAAATTGCCAGACAATAAATGGATTACGGCAGACGTCAGGCCTTTTACAGCAGGCGTTAACAAAACATCAAAGTGATTTCAGACCTGCCCACACGAGAGGGAGATGTGTTCGACACTCTGATTTCTGACATCTGATACCCAGAGCGGGGTTCAAGTAACCAAGTTATTTTTTTTTAATTTGACCTGTTTAATCATTTCAATGACTGTATCTTTGGCGATGAATAAAATATATTCAATCGACTCTAATCCAAAACCAATAATGTCGGTTATTTGCGTCACTGTCTGAACTCTACCTAACATAAGACATGTTATTGATATCATTAATAATGCACCGTCATAATTAATATATAATTACGAAAACACGGCTGTGCCTTCTTTTGCCCACCACCCCCTACGAATCTCGGACATTTATCCCCCTTTGCTCTTATCAGTGGCGTTTTAGGGCTTCAAAACTAGACCCGCTCCCTGCCTTACTACTGTGTGCATGTTGCCATATGCACCATACCTTTCATTCTCTACTCATTTAGGCGACTGCTTCACCGAATCTGCTTGGCAATGCTGATTCGACGAAAATATTTCCTCTCCTGGCGCTCACCACTACAGTGTTGTCACTTAAAAACTTCAACTTGAGCTGCGTCAGTAATGTACAAATGGGTTCACAAGCCGCACACATTCAATTATGTCATCATTTATGAGAAAACTGTTTTGAAATGGTCAAAAAAGACCCTTCACTATAAGTGGAAGTGTTCTGTTTCCGGCCACTCCATGGCCGTTGTTCAATTCGACGCATTTGTTTATTTGCTGATACAACGGTTTGTTATTACACAATTGTCCACGGGTAAATCTGCCGAACAAAGGCGTAACAAAGACGCTATTATCCATTAATCAACCTTCCTGGGACAACTAACCTAATCCATTGGTTAATCTAAATAAGGATGTATAAATTGTTTGGCGAAATAGCTTATGATTAAAAAGAAAACAAAATAATTTTTTATTAAAATATGTGATGAAACAACAAAGCATTCTTCCGTCCCGCTGAAAGAGGACGTTATGATTTCCTGTTGGAGGTTGATGCCGTTGCAAACTAAACTTTCTTACAATGGATTTATTTTAATGTAAATAGATTTTCTGTTATAAACTACTACCACACATACATATAATAATACTAGATATAAATAAACGGTATGTGCAATTGTATTAGAATAAAAAAAAACGGCCGGTTTCCAACAGTTTATGCCCTGTGTACGTAGGCTGTTTTAATTGTCGGACTTCCATTATCGCCATGCTGGGGTGGCTATACTTCCCTCAAAATAGGCTCCGTAGGAGCCGGGCCAGTTAGTGTTACTAATGATGAACATGAATCAAAACAAAGACAATTTCATTACCATATAATCTAATGCTTTCTCATGATAAAAGTTCATTTGTAGTGTAAATCATATAATTCTATAGTAAATTTATTGGGACAACTACAATAAATTTGAAGAAAATTTGGAAGTAATTTACTTATTTGATGGTTAAGGACAGTAAAGGGGTGCATTATGCCTGGGGCACATTACGGCGCAAGGGCTGTCTACAGCCAGTCTACGACCAAAAACGCATGGGGATCGTAAAGATCCGTGAGTGTTAAGTGCGTCAAACGCAAGCTTTTTAAAGGCCGTAGGGTGGCCGCAGAAGAAGTTTAATTAGCTTGGCAAACGTCTTCTACGACCACCCTACGGTATGGTCTGATCGTGTGGAGACAGTTCCGGAGACCTTACGCTAATCGTCGTATAATCACAGTGTATTTACCCGCACATTGTCGGCACAGATACAGTACTTGCACAGTGCGCTCTCTGTACTATGAAAGTACGGATGCCTTACTTTAGTAATCAGACCGTGCGTAGAACGTAAGTTATACCCGAGTACAACGCACGTTCTATGCAAGTGGATCTCACGGCCACCTCAATAAAAACCACTCCCTGTGCCGACGCACTCCTAACGCACGGAGCCCGTGCGTATGTGCCCACAACTGTACGTTTGCCACTGCATGCAGAAAACGCCGTAGACGCCGCAGACCTCAAGACGTCTGACGGCGACCACGCCCGCAAGGTAGAATGTGCCCCTCGCTTAACATGTATGTTTACACTGACTAATGGCTTTAATCAGCTGTGATAAGCGGTTGTGAACAGTGTTTGTTACCCGTTTAAGTAGACAATACTTACTTTCTGGGGTTTTTTTTGTTTGTTTTGTTTTTTTGGAAACATGTAAGTGTAAATAAATGTAAATGTTTTATTTATAGTCTTGATCCAAGTTTGGATCTCACGACTTTACAATTTACATGTAATAATATTATACTTGAAATCATGTTTCGTATTTTACTCTTTATCTCGTTTAATAGATTTTTATGACCTCAAATATTCAATATCTTTTTTAAATTGAAGGTAACCTACATCAAGTTCATACATTTGAATAGCTTTTGATAAGAATCTCTCCATATGATACAAAAAATATTGCTTTGAATTTTTTGGAGCAGTATTGATTGATTGATATTCTTTAGGAACTAATGTTCCTAGATACCACATGAAAGCGTACATATATACCAGTGTACTGCGCGGGACTGCGGGAGTCCCGCGGGACTGTCCCGCGGGACTCCCGCGGGGCGGGACTGGGATCCCGCGACATTTTCCTGCGGGAGCGGGGCGGGAGTGGTCACAAAACTCGCGGGAGTGGGGCGGGAGTGGTCACATTGTCAACTTGCGGGATTTTTGTGGGACAACAGTCCTGCAACAATCCCGCGATAGTCCCGCGATAATAAAACAGTGTGGATTTTGTCAATCCTCATGACACTTAGATCTTCATAGTAGTTCCATGAAATTCCAGCAACAGTACCTTGATAGCAAAAGATGTGGGACAAAATTGAAGAATATCTAATCATGTTGCTACAATATTTATACATGACACTACAATGACTGTCAAATCCAATGTTAACTCTTCACAAATCAAGATACATTTACAAATCTTATTGAGAACTATGCTAAATCTAAAAAGAGATCTTATTGAGAACTAGGCTTAATTCACAAGGCTTAGACATTCTCAATTAGCCAATGGTTGATTTGCATAATGCATATTATTTTACCTTCAATAATAGTGACCACAGTGGTTGAATTTTGTTTGCTGAGATAATTGTTCCAGTCATTAATTATGTAAAGCAAACACTATCATAAATAGATATTCTCTGACATGAGAAGTAATTTACACATAAGAAAGCAATTATAGATTCAGACGAGCATAAAAAGTTGCCAAACTTTCTCTTGCTCAGCAAATAAAAAGAACAGTTGATTGCTGGTTTTGATATTGTAAAATTAACTGTCACTGTGGGGTGTCTTTTACAATACCCTCTATAACTAGTCAGCAAATGCTAAGTAAATAAACATAACACTTGACCAGTGAATTCAAAGTGGTCAGTTAACCATAATTGCATTGAAAGTAAACAATCACCACTGTTTGCTTAACTGGGCTTTTGTATTCAGCACAAGTGGTGTCAGTAAGTGGTCAGTTAGCCATATCTGTGAATTACTTTTTATAAAGAGACAATCAACTTGAGATGTTGACCATTAATGTACAGTGGAAATTGTCCATGTGGTATATCCCTGTTGAATTTACTTCCCTTATGATATGTATTCATAAAGATCAATTGTAGCTATACTGTCACTGTTTGTTTTATCTTATTTTTATGTCAATATGTATGGGTTTTTTTTCAAGAAATAATGCATAGTTGTTGAAAAATATGTTTCAGTTTTGTTTCATTTGGTTCAAATAAAGTCAGTGAATAATGAGCTTCTGCTTGTATTACGATACATGTCATTAGAATGTCGGTTGTTGAAAGTTTCAATTACACAGCATGAAAAGTAATTGATAAAATAAATGAGGTTAGAGGTACACATTAATCACAATCTATCTACAACTATTGCGGTACTGTTGCAGGAAGATCAAACATGGATGCGGGGACTGCTTCGGGACTGTTGCTATGAATGAAAATAAAAATTGTTGCGGAGCGGGGCGGATTGGGCATAACAAGTGCGGAGTGGGGCGGAGTGGACAGAATATTGGAAACCATCGCGAGCGGGCGGGAGTGGACATCGCATTCTGGACAAACGCGGGCGGGACCAATATTTCAGTCCCGCTGATCACTGATATAT
>CM032665.1:33118968-33129725 GCA_019095985.1 Streblospio benedicti | reverse complement strand
TTATTTACGCTTAATTTTGGGCTAGAGCTGCTGCATTTAACTATTTGGGGTATGAACAGCTTATGAAATTTGGGTTGCGGTTATTATATCAGGGGATGGTACTTATTGCTACAGTTGAAGTATGCTTAGATTTGTACAGGATAATTTAATTACATAATGTACCCAAAAGAGTTGGCATTATATCAAATATCAGAGTAAAGTGTTCCAAGGTTTGAGTGGGGGTATGTCCAGTAGTTTAGATGTGGTATTTCAGGTATTTCCTAGTAGGCATTTTTTCTATGGTGGCACTCTGTGGCTAACTCATTTCTTTCGTTAAGTGACGACATTTGTGGGTGGCGGATGATGAAGTATTTTTCTTTTATGCAGAGGTTACATTTTTTGGAGTTTGGCGAGTATGGTGTGCATTGTGTTCCATTTTAATGTGTATGGTGTGTCATTGTCTTTTAGGTTCCAAATATGTTTAGGTTCCAAATATGTTCCCTCATTGTTTTTGTTTCCATCTGTGACAAGCTTGCGTGAAGCATGAAACAACGCTGCATCACAATGATTTATATATATTTATTATTTACATTAAAAAATGGTCTATATTTTTCCATGTGCTAAAGACATGATCGCGTGTAAAATATTGATAAATCCAATGATATTGAAGCACATTTCATATTTTTGCCACAATACAAATAGGGACTCTTTTAACTGCTCTAAATTATTTAAATAGATTATATAAACGTACACATAATAAAATGAACGATTTCTCTGAGAAGAGGAGGAAAAGTGCATTGTGATGTTAACATTAGGGAAAAAACAGTTTTCTGTAAAATATTTGCAAAATTTAACTAGATCAAAGGTGCTTAGAGAGAGTAGTATTGCTAGAACAACGTTGACTTATGGGCAATAAAGATTTTTTAGTAAAATGCTATGGAAATCTGGAATAAAAGTACACAATTAGAACGTATGCAATCAGGCACAAATGATCTCTGCGCCACTGTCCGTGTATAATGGCTCCGTCATGTTAAATAGTGATCTTGCAGCAACAAACACCAAACAGCACCAGTAGACCTTTGCTGCTGCAGCAATATTAATCCGTGATTGTAGGAATTGACCACGAGATTGGAGTGTCAATCGCAAAATTGAGCATGCTGACGTCTGATAAATCCGAAGTGAGAGTAAACGTCAGCATGCTCAATTTTGCGATTGACAGACAATCGAAAGTCAATTCTATCATCATGAAAATCCATTTTCATGATTTTTATTTTAAATTAAATCATATTATAACATTCAACATTCAAGTCAATTTCTGTTTGTTTTGAGCTGGAGACATCAATTCCTACAGTTTTGAGCGCCGAGGCGTTAGTCTAAACTGTTGCACTCCGCACAGCATGAACACGCCTTACTACGTCAGCGGCTGTATTGATATTGTGAGGAGTTTAGACTAACGCCGTGGGGTTTTTTGGGAGCGTGTTTTCCATCGCAAAATTAAGCACGGAGATTGACCAATCAGCGTGGGTTATTGGCGGTGATTTTTGCACGGAATGATAGAATGTGCATTTAATACTAGTAAGAATGTCGAAAATGGACCATAAATGGCCCTGCCTGTGGAAAGCAAACTTTGATGGGCAAAGTGCCCAAAATCAAATCACTTCGGCCTCATTCCACATAGTTGTGTAAAATTTAAGCAAAACCAGTTCATCGGTAAAAGCTCTAGCTTGTCTGGAGACACACACACATATACACATACATAGTTAATTAGTTAGCTCGTTACAAACGCACGAAGCACAATGCTTTGCTTCAGCAGCTGAGGAGACGCAGTTATTTTTAGGTGGAGATAGATTTAGAGTTTCTGCCAGTTTTTACAACATACAGGCTGTCTGCCAAGATGGAAAGTATTTCGGCCGTTTCAGAAATATTTCCATTGGCAGGTTTTAACCAGGGTTTTACCACCGGGCTCTCCGCCACCAGTGGCGGCGGTAATGTGCCCATTCTGTAGTCCGCGCTACGGTTGTAGTAGTAGGTTTTAATGTTTGTGTAGAACTCTCAATTGGTTCATCAGGCGTAGTTGTTAACACTTCTGGTTCAGTAGTGTATAGTGGCTCTCTGATCGTAGAAGTAGGTTTTTTAAAAGTTTGTGCAGAACTCTCAATTGGTTCATCAGGAGTAGTCGTTAACACTTCTGGTTCAGTAGTGTATAGTGGCTCTCTGATCGTAGAAGTAGGTTTTTTAAAAGTTTGTGCAGAACTCTCAATTGGTTTATCAGGTGTAGTTGTTAGCACTTCTGATTCAGTAGTGTATAGTGGCTCTCTGATCGTAGAAGTAGGTTTTTTAAAAGTTTGTTCAGAACTCTCAATTGGTTCTTCATGTGTAGTCGTTAACACGTCTGGTTCAGTGCTGTATAGTGGCTCTATCAACATAGTAGCAGGTTTAAATATTCGTTTATAATTGTCAATTGGTTCATCAGGCGTAGTCTCCGATCGTAGTAGCAGAGCTCTCAATTGGTCCACCAGGTATTCAAATGTTTGCTCAGAATTGTCAACAGGTGTAGTCGTGAACACTTCTGGTACAGTGTGATATAATGGCTCTCCCATCATAGTAGAAGGTTCAAATGTTTGTCCAGAGCTCTCAATTGTTTTTTCGTGTGTATCAATGAACACTTCTGGCTCAGTGCTGGATAGCGGTAACGATCTTGCCAGGTCAACTGCGCTCACTGCCACAAGGAGGAGGAGACACGTTGAGGCTCTCATTTTCACGTCTGTTGAAATCGAAGTGGAATAAATGTCATAACTATGCAAAGATAGTGCTTAAAATATCATCGCATTCAGTATGTTATGATTGCACAACTACACAGAGCTAGACGCTTTATTTTAGATTGCCAACAATTCAAGATGCACGTAATAAAAAGAACTACGTTTAGATCTTAGGAGGCATTTGTATCGATGTGATACACCATGATCATACTATGCTGGTCCAAAAAAGTCTTATATCTCTCAATGCAAAGAATTCTGTACGTTTATATGTTTAGATCTAGAGTTGAGTTGACATTAGAATTAACCTTGACATTTAATCTTATACAATAATACTTATTTGGGACAATTATAAAACATTGAATTTGAAAAGGACCCTATTGACTATGGGTGTCAAACCAAGTAAAAGAAAGACTTGTTTTGAGTCAAGTGGCATTTGTTTATATTTGTGATCAATTTTAGAAAGTAACACAGCAAATACTTCTACCTTAAAGATATTCAAAAAATGTTAGAGTACCCATGCTTGATAATGAAATACAGTGAATCAAAATTATGAAACATGCCATTTTGTATTCCAACTGAAGTTGGCAAATCCTTAAGCGTCTGGTGTATACAAAAAGGCAATAGAAGGCATTTAAAAAGTCTAATAGGTAGTTCGATATGAAAAGGCAGTGCTCAACTCCGAATAGCGCGTTCTACTCTACACGAACTATAAAAGATGAGACTCAGTTTTACAATACATCCACGATAGACCCACCTGTTTACGCTTCCAAGTTCTGAAACCTGTGTAAACTGGCTAACTGCGCCCAATGCGTTCTTTCTATACACACGTACCAGACAAAAATACGTCTTGTATTTAATGTATGGTGAATGTTGCCATGTGTCACACAACCTGTGCTCTCAGGAAAATGAGAAGTAACTTGTGGGAGGTAACACAAGAATGCAAAAGTGGATACCAACAGCAAAAATCCAATACACTCACAATACCATATTAAGGGACGTCAGCTGTATGGTTTCAAAGTAGAATATTTGGAATGAGTAATGTCATTGAGTGCGTCTGAAGAGGTTGATTTGATTTGATGTGTTTATCTATAATTACACTTAAACAAACATTGTCATTCAAATACACAAAACGCTAACACAATAGGACAAATACACGTTTAATTATAAATTGGTTGACACTACAAAGTTTATTAATAGGAATATTCATTACCTAATTTCCAAGTTGGAGCAAACAAAAATATTCAAAAAAATATAATTGGGCTTTTAAATTCAAGGATGAACCCCGTTTATAGTTGGTCATAAGCCGCTGGCTAAATGCATTGTACATGGTACTTCTGAACGCGAAGCCGGCAGGAATATAAGGCTAACAGAACAGTGTCGGATTCGGGCCACATATATACCGTCTGCACGTCGGCCTCTCAGCGCCTGTATAGCGTCCTCACCTCGGATGATAAAAGCGGCCTTGCTCACGTGGGGCCTCACGTTCCTGCTGTAGGGTCCTCAGGGCAATGTTTATCACCAATGATGAAAGGAAATACTTTTGAGTTAAAAGTTTTAAGAGTGAGAGTTATATAGAAGGCAATAATATTGTTTGATCATCATGGGATCAGCAGAAATGGTCTTATTGAAGAGGTTGTCTTAATTGGAGGTTACTACTAGCTCCTGTCATAAAAAAACGAGGTGCGATTCTTTCGACATCTCTGTATAGTTAAAACCACGGGCAATTGCCGACGGGAAATACAATAATTGACTTTTTAAAGTTTAGACCACCATGAAAAAATTGATAATAAACAGAATAAAGATTTAAGATTTAATACCTCCTGTATGTACCCGCCAATGCGCGTAGCAATAAAACAGATGGTAGACTCGAGCAAATAATGTCTAAAACTAGTTTAAAATATAAAGTTTACTGCTACTCTCGTGTGGGATGTGTATGATAAATATATTGGCAACAATCCTGTGGAATGTGAAGCCTTTACATATGCAGATATATCTTGTTTGGGAAGGGTGTATTGTGGTCAAACATGGTGCGGGCATTTTTCGGTTGCAACGTAATGAGACACATGATTTTCTGCAGCCATAAGTGAGTTTAGTATACAAATATGATAACCATCTTAATCTGTTTGTATCAGGAAGCATTACTTGATGTCCACTTACAGAATTTTCTTATATTGTATTTATTTTGTCTCTCTAGATTGACTCCATGTTGAGGATTGAATGATCAAGACCTCGTATGCTGATACTGGTGACTAGCAGTGGGCCAATTTATAGCCCTTGACACTGTACGACGTCCGCACGTCAGAGATATGTTGGTATTACGGTGTAAATCCGACGAGCGTCTGTTGTAGTACGATGAACATACGTTAAAGTGATGAGATCCAACAATAATCCGCTAAACACGCACACGTCCGCCGAGCGACCGCTAAATTGACGTTATCATACGTCGACGGGTTGTCCGTTCTCAACACGTCCCCATTCCGTGACGGACCCTCCACTGATGCTTCACGGAAGCTCCTCGTATGTTCGTTGTATATTCGTCGGAGATTTTAAGTAAAAAGTCCGTTCCCAATTTTTGAGCAGCCCAAAACACTGGGGACGGAAAAATCGACTCAACGGCATGATAAGGGACATCGACGTATAAACAACGGTGTAATATCGACTGCATATTGGAAGTGACGGACGGTCGACGTATAGTGGCAAAATCTGCCCGTCCTCAGTCCGGTATCAGTCTGTTATATTGGTGTGACAGGCCCTTAATGGCAGTGTTGGAAATTCGTGAGGAAAGGTTGTCTGACATCCGACATGCGCAGAATGAAAGTTACTTGCCCTGACAATATTGTGCAAAAGGGGTGTTAGCGCATCTTCTTGATAAAGAAATTGAAAAGTCTAAATCAGCTAGCGGTGTTGTTGGTCTGTGAGTCCTAGACTAGATATGTTTTTGGGTTTAATCGCCTTCATTAGATTTTTCAGATACCAGGTAGCCCAAAAAGGGTTTTTATTTCAATGTTTTGTTTTTTACCTTCCCCCCTCATTAGATTTGGAATATTGTCAGTACAGAGGGAAAAAAACATAGTGACCTAAGTTAGTATAAAAGTAAGAAATGCAAGAATGATCAAATATTGACAAGCAAAGATACCACCCGTGCAGAGTTAGGGTGATCTCAACATAAAAACATACCATTACCAAACTAAACTAAAAACTAAAAAAAAGCTAAACCATTACCAGTGTTGGAAATATTGCACCAAAGACCATAGCAATTTCATTTTTTTTGTCAAAAAGATGCACTAACACCTTTTTTGCATAATATTGCCTTACCAATAAGATGTATTTTTAACTTTTATTCATGACAGACAATTTGCTTCATATAATCAGAATATGTTTTTAAATCTATGGATATTTTAGCTCCGATGACGAATTTATTTATTTGAAAGCACTTAGTTAATGAATTATAGAAATTTGAATTCACAATAATCTTTTTCGACTAGCATTTCACCACCAGTTACGACATAAAAATGAGGGGGGTGGGGGGAATTTACGCAGACACAAGTTAAACAAGTTTAAGAGGCTTTTCAATGATATTAGATCTTTTCTTCTAACATTATAAATAAAGATCATCTATAACCGAATATACATCATTTGAATACTACATAGAAGATGTAGAAATAATTGCCATGAATTCGTATTTTGTACAATACAACATCAATAATAAGAGCAAAATGTTGTTATTAATCTGCAATGGTTTACTTTGTTTTCAAAATAAAAGTGCCATTTCTAAAGGAATAGCGCACTTATTCTCTGAGTTATTTTGCTTATTCGCCATTGGCCTTTGTGAGGTGATTACAATGACGCTCTGTACTAGTTTTGATTCTTAGTGACACAGCCGTCAGCTAGCTGCTTGGACCTGACCTTGGGGTCATCGTACAACACGGTGCGCATGGCGTTTCCCAGCGTGCAGTTGTAGCCGGCGAGTGCCTCCTCACTGGCTGGGATTGGGAAGTCAGCTGCGAGGTAACTGTGTACAGCGTAGTTATATGTAAGGTCGTAGTTTCCACAAAACAGTGAAAAATCGTGGGGATAACTGGTGTGTGGATACGGGTCGGTGAAGTTCCCATTGAGAATGTGCACCTCTAGTGGCCGGACTTCGGCAAGGCGGCCTAACACTCGGTTTGAGTTGACGTCGTAATGGCTGGGTCTGGAATAGTATATGGATATTACACTGTTGGAATAATTTTGGTACAAAATCAACATTTATTAAAATATAACAGATAGCAAATTGTTATTCTTCATAATTATGTTTTCTCTCTAATATGGATGAAACGCAGTTCTTTGAAAGGTTTTCCATAGCATTTCAAAATCATCCAATATGGATGCCTTGAAATGAATAGATCCTTGAAAGAGTACACATGATGATTTGCTTTGCTTTAGAGCGAAATTGATAAAAACAAATTGTAAAGCTTATGATTTCTTGAAATAAGAGAGATATCTATTGATAATAGAGAGCATCACATAACCTGTACTGGCGGTACATCTCTTGCCATCTCTTCAAGAATTTCTGGTCTGGAGCACTCAACTGCATTGAAAACATAAATTAAATGCAATGAAAACAAACATTTAAAAAAATGTAAAAGCATAATGAAATGAAATGGTACATCAATAATTAACGGCAAATATTCCTTGCTTGAAATCCAGGCATATGTGCATTGATTGACATCATGACTTACAATGATGCCTGGAGCGACTCTGTCTGGTGTCTCTTTCCCCATCGTGACTGGGTACTTCAGCAGGTCAGTGAAGGGGCGAAGTACAAACACATCATGGTCCAGGTAAATACCACCGTAGTCTAAACATTAATTGATTTTCAATGTTTTAGATTCATTGAAGACATGAAGAGATATAAAATGTACAAACTTACTTTAGACACTGGTAATCATTTTTCATGAGCGGTTAGGCCACTGGTGTAGGTACATAGCAGCATAATTACGGTATACAACCTTTTGGAGCCACAGGCCACATACCTAGCAAAATGTGTATTCTCAGCCAGTCTGACTTGTGTTGTACAAAGTCTACCGTTTTTCCTGCGATGGTCTTCACAGGGTTTTTAAACACATAGTAGATGTTTGGGAATTCTTTCAATGTGCGGGCCCACCATTCATTGGTTGTCTTGTCAGGTAGTTCGTCTCCCCATATGATTGTCTAGTGAAGTAAACGATTATTTGACAGTGAAAGGAGACAACTAAATTTTACAAAGTTGGCTTTTAAATCTTGGTACATGATTTTAGATATACTTTATAAAATACTTTATAAAATATATATTTCATGTGTAGGTAAAAGTGATAAATATTCTAACTGGATGTTAATACTGTGTGATGATTTTATTTTATTTTATTTCATGAATATTGGATGAAAAAGAATTCTCATTTTAGAAAATAATAAAACAGCTTTCTTTTGAAATAAATATTAAAGATTTTTTTAACTTTTGTCCTTATATAGCAGACCATCCTTAAAATGAAATAATTTAATTTGTTTTTAATGTTTAGAATTTCCTTTTGAGACTATATTAGTGGTAGCAAATAAAAGGTTGTGTGTGTGGAAACGAACAATTATTCAAAGTAATCTTAAATTATTCCAAAATAACTACTAGAAATTTATATATATATATATCGGTATATTAAAATGTCAATGTGTAATATGCATTGTGACTTAAAATGTCAATGATTTGGGTGGGTAGTCTGTATTTTCCCGCGTGTATTTTCATTTTCTAGGTCTGGATTTATCTAGATCTACTAATACTCCTGAAGCATACAATGGCAGCACATCACGAAACAACAAGAAATTACTGCTTGTATTGAACATATTTAAAATCACATCACCTACCAGCCCGGGCCTGATGTACTTGTACACGCTGAGGAAAGCCACGTATCTGGCAAACCCGAACGTGAAGTTGGGCGCTTTGAAGTGTATGTAGTGCACCACGTTGGGCACCTGTGCTTTGTTAGTTTCTAAGACCACTGTGCTGTTATCGAGGCTAGATGACAGAGGCTCTGGTCTCAAATTGTCCTTGTCTAGGCGCTTCAAATACTGCTTGACAGTGAGGTAACTACTAGCTGTACCAGGGTTTTTCAAACTCGGGAAAACTGGGACCATATTTCTCAGATTGAAATGGGTATTATCCTCCAGTTTTCTTCCATCCAAAAATTTGGCCATTGGTAGTGTCTTGTTGGTCATGGCACTTTTCACGTTGGCCACCAGATCGGATTCTTGTGCGGTCAGTTTTCTGGGTTTGCTCACAATGTGATTAGTCAGTAAAATGCCGGTCCCTATTAGGAATATCAATATTGATGAGGAAGCTAAACCTCTCAAGAGTCTCATCCACCGAGGAAACATTTCAAAACAACAGCAAATGCGATGACGCCACAGTAGTCTCATGCTAAAATCAACCCATGTGCCATGCGTCGCATGGTTGTACAATCAATGCACCCAACCAGCCGATTACTTGATGCAATAGCATTTTTGGGAGCTTATTGATTTTTTACCAGTATAAGATCAATTTAGCTAGTCTTGTTTAGGTCTATAAAAACGTTCATGAACCAGAGATAGTTAACTTTAACTTTAATGCTCTTTGCATGAACTTGCTGGCGTCCAAGCCAATCGGATATAGTCCATGAGGCAAATTCCCGAATTGGCATTTTTGGTGATAGAGATTGTAGGAATTGACCACGAGATTGGAGTGTCAATCGCAAAATAGGAAATACTATAGGACGTGCTGACGTGCAATTTATTTACCTGAACGAACATAGAGGGTAAATCAGACGTCAGCATGCTCAATTTTGTGATTGACACGACAATCGAGTTGTCAATCACCATTCTATCATGACTAAAATCCATTTTATTTTAAAATAAATCATATTATAATATTCAACATTCAAGTCAATTTCGTTTGTTTTGAGCGCGCGGAGACGTCAATTCCTACAGTTTTGAGCGCGCGGAGGCGTTAGTCTAAACTGTTCTCCGCTACAGAACACGCGCCTTGCGTCGTTAGCGGCTGTATTGATATTGTGAGGAGATTAGACTAGCGCCGTAGTTTTTTGGGAGCGTGTTTTCCATCGCAAAATTGAGCACGGAGATTGACCAATCAGCGTGGGTTATTGGCGGTGATTTTTGCACGGAATGATAGAATGTTAATTTGAGGTCCTTTATGGTGTAACATATATAGCATATCTCCTAGTTTTCATTGTCTATATAACTTTCCACAAACATTAATTTATGTGGTTTCACTGTATACTACCATTCAAGTGATCCAGTAGTGGTGCTTACGCCCCAATTAGCCTGGGCGTGGCGTGGGCGATGTTAGGCGGTCTCCTGCCGCCCAAGGCCGCAAAATCAAAAAAGCAAGAACAAAATGCTTCCATTCCCATGCCTCGCGGTGTCAGAAGTCACGCCGCGGGTAAAAAGTGAAGCGCCACGACCACCCCGCCTCCCCGCCCCCCCAAATTTTAAAATAATATAGGTACTGTTATACCAGGACTTTAACTTAATGGCAAGGATTAGATCCAAGCCATGTAAAGAGATGTGATGTTTTTATAGGATAAGATACGTCACTTTTACTGCTATTTATTAAATAACATCTAGTACAATACGACCTTTGAAATAGCAAGTCCTTCATTGTGGCGCTGTGATACCCTGCATCTTACGCCTGCAGCAATACACCTAAAACAGAGAATGAAATGTGACGACTGTAAACGTATTTGGAGGTGGGGGCATAGTTATTTGGGTAACCGAAATCCAACATCCCCATTTTTGTCTTAATTTCCAGAACCCTTATTGGCTTGGCCTTTTCCCTACATCTCACTTCCCTGAAACCCCACAAGACTCTTTTTATCCCTCACCCCCACACCCTTTTCAGTCCCCCCCCCCAGCACCCACTTCCAAAGTTCAAGCTATTAAAAGGGATGTTCACAAATTAGAGATGTAGGAGGGATACATTATGTTGAAAATATATTTGTAATTTGTTGAATAATG
>CM032665.1:33090235-33110521 GCA_019095985.1 Streblospio benedicti | reverse complement strand
CTGCCTTCAACGCTAAACACAGTACAGGGACAGCATTGGTCAAGATCAAGAATGATATTCTCTCTCATTTGGACTCCAGAAAATGTGTCATCCTTGTTCTTTTGGATCTTTCTGTAGCCTTTGACACCATTGATCATACCATATAAATGTCAAGGTTGCAATGTAGAATCTGTATCACTGCACCTGCTCTAGACTGGTTTCATTCTTATCTTACGGATCGTTACCAGTATGTTTATATCCAGGGAGTCATCTGATCCAGTGCAACTACTGTATGGAGTCCCTCAGGGTTCAGTACTGGGACCTTATGAATTCTTAATTTGCATGTGTCCTACCTATGGTAATACTGAAAAACATAACATCAGTATACATCAGTATTCTGATGATATCCACCTCTATGTGGCCTTTGACTTCAATAATCAGCAGGGACCTATCGGGAGGATGGAGGAATGTGTGAATGACATCAGAGCCGAGATGTGACTCAACAAATTAAAAGTTAATGATGACATAACCGAACTGATCATTATTGCTCCAGCCAGATATGCCCATAAAGTATGAACTGCAAAAAAACCCGAACCCCCCTTTTGCTTGATAAATAAATCATGGTTACTTTTATATGATTTCAAATTATATTTGGCTTTATATGAACTTAAATATCATTTACGCTTGTTGGGTGTGGGAAAACAAATTGATCGCAAGGTGTTGATGCCTTTACGTCATACGCCTCACGTGCAAGAACCAAGAACGTCTAACTACTACGGAACGTGAAGCGTGCACTGTTGTACTAGGTCTAGGTCTAGGTGAGTTGACCGGCTGGGAGCTTGCTCATAAACGCCGGTTGTGCCTGGTGGGTCCAATTGGGGGTGAGATGCACTAAGCCGGCTCTTGAAGATGTCAGTATAGCCGGCCTCCGCTACAAGGGTGGGGAGTCTGTTCCATGCCGGAATAGTTCGATATAGTTTGAGACGGTTAGTGCGGGCACCTTTCTCTCTAAACTTGTGTCTGTGGGCCGCTCGTGTTCTGCTATCCGCTCTCTGCAAACCAAGGTCATCCGGTGTAATGGCCACCTCTCCATTGACCACTTTGTGGAAAAGAACTAGCCGGTGGTGGAGTCTTCTATCCTCCAGGGTCAGCATATCTAGCTCTTTCCTCAGACTCGTGACGCTGCACCTTTGTCGAGGTCGGATCCCCATAATCCATCTAATGGCACGATTCTGTACTTGCTCTAGTGTCTTCCTGTGAGTTGCTAGGTGCGGATCCCAGACCACTGATCCATATTCTAGCCCTGAACGAACAAGACTGGTATACGCCATTTTTCTGATTGATGCGGGGCAGTCTTTTAGGTTTCTTTTCAGAAACCCAAGCTTCTTGTTTGCTTTTGAGACTGTTTCCTCGATGTGACGGGCAAACTCGAGCGTAGCCTGGAGACTGATGCCCAGGTTTTTGGCTGTGTCCACCTGTTCCAGGATCTTCCCATTCATCTCATAGAACGATACACATGGTTCTGCTTGGCTTGAGATGCACATGATGTTACACTTGCTGACGTTGAAGTGCATGCCCCACTGGTGGCCCCATGTGGTCAGACTGTTGAGGTCTCTTTGAAAGGCACACTGATCCTCGCTACAACTGATGGTTCTGTATGCGAGGCAGTCATCAGCAAAGAGGCGTATCTGTGTGTTTGGGTCGACAACAGCTGGGAGGTCATTAATGAAACACAGAAAGAGAAGTGGCCCAAGGATGGTACCTTGTGGAACTCCCGATAATACATCAGAGCTTCCAAATAAATGGCCATCGATGCACACTTTCTGAGTCCGGTTTGTGAGGAAGGCTTCGATCCAGGATGACACTTTTCCATCAATGCCAATGAGCCTGAGCTTGCTCATCAAACGGGCATGAGGAACTTTATCGAAGGCCTTCGAAAAATCAAGGACTGCCACATCTATTCTTGAATGCGCTTGGTCTGCCTTCTCCAGTACTTATTTTCTACGAAAATTTAATAAGCAATGCAGTAAATAGTATCTTTATTATACATTAAAATATTTTCATTATTGGTTACTTCTATCACCAAGTAAAGTAAATTGGGTGTCATTTAGGTGTGCACCAAGTGACACAAAGTTTGTACCAAAGTGTTGCGCATACGTTACCTATAAGATGATTCCAAACGTCACCCCTTTGCCATCAATCGCGTCAATAGACGGCTGGTTTAGGCTTTGTGGTGATTAGTTTATGACCAAATAGCTGAGTACTCATTTTGACAGTTTACATGGCTCATACTTGTACAACACAGGGTAGACTTGAGTGCATAATGCTTAAAACTGGTTTGAAATAGGTAGGTTTACCGCTGGATTTGTGTGGGTTGGGTATGAGTAAAATATTGCCAACACATCTGTATAATGTGAAGCCTTTACATATGCAGACATCTTGTTTGATCTTACGGTGTCTTGTGGTCAAACGTGGTGTGCACATTTGTGGGTTGTAATGTGATGAGACACAGGAATATTTGTAGCCCTAATTGAGCGTAGTATATAAAGACGGGAGGCACCCAATGTTACATCCATGGTTTAGGAAGCCGCACCTCCCTTCCCTTGTGCTTGTCCACTCTCCACAACACAAATTGCAAGTCTATTTATGGTAGCGCGTGACATGACGGGAGCCCACAGGTAGAAGAGAATCAAAATAACGTCTCCCGAGAAGTGATAACAACTTTTGGGATAGAACCAGGCAGAAGTGTGTCATTTCCTTCAGGAAGACCGCATTAATCTGGATGCAGCATCGTGAACAACCGAACTGTTGGAACAGATGCTTCTCTTTTATGGTTCCATTGCTTCAGATTGTAACAGTTAGGCCACAGTTAGGCAAAAAGACATAACCACCCAGAAGTGATCCATTACCAAATGAATCACACAGACCACTCAATATTTGAGACCAGAACACCCACGAACCACCTCGAAATGACACTAACCACTAAACATTGGATGACTCCAGTAAACACATCTGATACCGTCGTAGGTTAGTAAAACAAAAATGCTCTCCACTGTATGGTTCAACTAGTTCACATTTGCTCTGGTTATATTTTGCGGCAGAGGTTATATTTTGCGTCACCAGGTCCATTTTCGGGGGTTTGAAATAACTGGTTATATTTTGCGGCTGGTTATGTTTTGCGGTCTAACAGCCTCCACCTTTCTCTGAAAATTCAAAATCAGTTGCAATGATCAGTCACTCATTGGATGAAATCAAACTAGCCATGGAAAATAGTAAATCTAAGCCAATTACCCATCACAGCATTTGACCAACCCTTCTTTGCAGTAGTTAAAGTTATCAACTCTGCCTGTATTGAGCTGTTTGTAAAAACGTGACGTACACATGTAACAATGAACATGTTTCACCAACTACACATGCATTGAATTGAATGCATTGCATTAAAACAACATGTTGCAAGAGAATCATTTCAAGGTGCATTTGTTCAATAGGCTCAATCTATGAATAGAATACAAAGTCTGCCATCTCCTACATACCGAGGCTGGAAACACTGTGCTGGCACGAGTTTACTATGGACAACTTTACCACCGCCAAGCACGTCCGCACAGGAGTTATTCTGTTGTGGATGCAAAAAGAATTGCAATGTAAGGTGCCAGTGTAAAAAAAGCTAACTTAAAATGCACTGCTTTATGCTTTCGTGATAGAGAGTGCAACTCTACCAACTGACTGAATATCTAGCTTTTGTTACCAGTTAAGGGTACCATTTATGGTTATTGGTACCATGATATACGATTTCCATCAATAAAACATAATTCAAATAATCTTTTATTCTGTTTATGTTAATAATTGACCTTAAAACATGAGACAATATACCACATTGACATCATTATCTCTCTTAGATGCAAAGATATTAGTAGAAATGTGTTCAATCGTAATGGCGGAAATAAAATGGCCGCTAAAATTAAACGAGGCAAAAGCTGCGATGCCTCCATATACTTTTGTGATGGAGAACTCTACTAACTGACTGAATATCTAGCTTTTGTTACCAATTACGGATATCATTTATGGTTATAGATATCACGATATATAATTTCCATCAATAAAACATCATTCAAATAATCTTTTGTACTGTTTATGTTAATAATTGACCTTAAAACATAAGAAAATATACCACATTGACATCATAATCTGTCTTACATACATAGATATTTAATGTGTTCGGTCATAATTGGAATACAAATGGCCGCCAAAATATTAGAAGTAAAAAATGTGTCCATATCGAAATCTTCATGATATATGTTTCTCCTCATCTGTGCCAATTTTCATGCTTTTTAAAACTAAACGAGGCAAATGTTGTGATGCCATATGTTAAATCTTCATGATATCATAATGCTTTTTTCCTCATCTGTGCCAATTTTTCATTCTTTTAACACGACTTAAAGTTGAAATTAATTTTAAGTCTATGGTTGCCCATAATGTTATAAATGGCAATTAATTTATAATGAGCTTGTTTTCATGTACATAGATTACACAATCTTCTACCAGGATTCCAGATGTAAAGTTGAAATTAATTGTAAGTCTAGGTTGCCCATTATTAATGATAAACTGCAATTAATTTATCCCTGAAATGCTTCTCACCAGTAACAGAATTTATCTCATTTCTTTATTCCCCTGTTTGAGTAACCCCTTGAAGAGACTATTCTGTATGTGCAGTATGATTTCCAACTGTTATTGATTGATATGTTTGTTCCCACTGGGAGCTTAATCATGTTAATGGCGGTCATGTGTTTTCTATTTGTGGCTGTTTACTCTGGTTTCTGTTTGCTGTTTTTTAGTTTGTTCTTGTAAGTGAACTTCCAATCATGGAAAACTGGATTTCATCTCAGCCATTGGTTGCATTATAACATGTAAATCGTTTTGATGTTCAAAAATAGTGTACAGTGAATATTTTTATAGCCACAATACTGCTTCATATGATTCCTTGTAAATCTAATGTGAAGTATTAAGGTATATATAAAAAATAGTGTGTGATTATAGCATACAGGGTGGCGAGGTGGCGGCTTGGCTTGAGAGAAGGCAGAGGCTTGAGACTATATGGGTGGTGGATGAGGCGATAATGAGTATAGGTAAGGGGGCTTGACTTGAGAGAAGGATAGAGCTTGAGAGTATTTTCTGGTGAAAACATACATTTACAAAAGATTGAAAAGAGGGTAGCTTCGTGCGGGTTTGGAAAAGCTGGGGGCGGATCCTTCGCTGACTCAAACTCCACGAAGATTAGCATCGGTGAATCACGGCTATATACTGCGTATAATGATATAGCCGTAAAATATGACGATAGTAATTGCTAAATCAAATTTGGCATTGTGTCGGGTTTTACACAAGAGGTTTTTTTTCTTCATAAGAGCAAACACTTTAGGACATTTAACTTTAAAATTTGAAGTAAACTATGAACATAAACTTAGACTTTTCTTAGAGTGTATTCAATATCACTGTTACATACATTCCAAATACAAATTAACCAGTATTGACACTAACAATGAACGCTTATACAATGCATTGACTAAGCAAATACATACTGAAACACAACCTTTATGTGACAACTTATTTACAATCCATTCAGCAAATTTGTTTTCCTTAATCACCAGTCACCAATACATTTCATTGTCTTTCACCAATCACCAGGAATTGTAATTGAATAGGTTCCATCACATTTCACGCACTTAAATACAGACAATTCAAGATTGACGCTCAAGATTTGGGGCAAATCACCAAGTACCTTTTTTGCTATATGACCCCCTCATTAAGGCAGTACTCCTAATATTTCTTTTTGTCGTATGGTATTTGCTGGGGTGACGTTTATGGTCTTTCCAGAATTATACAGCATGTCCTCTACTCGAATTATGATGTCCATGGCCTGGAATAAAAGTGATTTACGCATAAAGTCTGCTGCTAAATCGGCAGTAATCTCTCCACAGTTAGTAATTGGGCTCCAAAATCAAGATTTTTGCCATTTGATAGTTACGTTTTGATAGTTACGTTTAAACAGGTTCTGACAAAATATATTTCTGCGTTATGCGGGCATTAAAATTGTGAATCTTTAGGACCAAAATAACAAGTGTAAACTACATATAACAAATTTTAACTAAAATCCACATAAAATCAGACAAAAACTGACTACATCCTTTAAAGACAATGCATATAGGGGCTGCATTCCATCACGCTCGAATTAAAACACAAAAGATGATCAACCATAAAGTATATCTCTCCTAGCCACCCTAAACCATCAAAAGCCCCATCCATAATCTTCAGCCTACCCATTCAAAGAAGTTCACGGCACTCTTGGCGTTGTTAGCCACATCATCTCGCCCTTCACAGTCCACCTCAAGTATCTGCTTGGCCCGAGCGCAGATTTCCGGGTGTACTTGCGACACTCTCAGCTGCTTCATCTTGCTCAGTAGGCCTTTTGGTCCGTGGGGATTGCACACTTTTAGACAGTAAGGCCATGCCTAAAATCATATAATTCCTTTATTGTATTGATATAAAAGAGATTTGACTTCATTCTGACCACAATCACATCTGATATTGTTGCGTATGCTCATCTATCCTGGTATGTAACACAAGCACACAGTCTAAAGTAATAACCTGTAAATGTATGTATCAAAGGCATAGCTAATTAAAGGGGTCTGCATAACACGTGCAGTTCTTCTGTAGATTTGCATAGATAGAGCATATGCCATATTAGGGTGTTAATTGATAGTTTAAGTCAGCCTGCTGTTAAATCCCAGGAGTTTGTTAACCCTTGTGCAGGGACCATGTTCCTCCATGCATGACTACTGAGCAGTACTCAATGACTTTTATTGAAACATTGCATTGTGCTCGCGATGTCACCATGAATGTTCTCACCCCAGTTCTGGCCTCATCGTGTCCAAGCAACAGCAGCGCGGCAGTGACCACCCGCTTGACCGTCACAGGGGGGTTGGCCAGGCTGCGCACCTCAATGATGTCCGTCATGCTCACCATGCTGGGGACTAACACCGGGGGATAGAAATATCTGTTTACACCGTCAACACTTAATCATTTATTTTTGTTTTAAGAACCGTCATAGGCACTTTGAGTATCAGATGTCTAGATATCCGGATAGGAAATCATCATTATGTTTTTCCTATGTGATGTAAGACATATGAATCTAACTCTATGAATATTTTCATATTTCTTTTATAATAATAAAATTGTCATACTTGAGTCCTATGACTGAGCATCAGATGTCAATTTTTAACTTACACTGTACTTTAACATTATGTTGTTACAAATTTGATCTACTTTTTTTTATATTTTTGTTTGTATGCATTTAAAAAATAGCCATTATGTCAATACGGTTCAATTTGTAATGTTAAGAAAATTAGGTGTTCAGTACTTAAAACAGAACAAAAACAAATACCTTGAGAGTTTGCTGTGTTCTATTTAAGTCAATGTGTCACAGAAACATCACATAGTTATCCAAATGAAAATTTATGTTTCGTGTATGGTATATTCTCAAATTCTCAAAAATGACGTGGTAAACTGTGATATTAAATGCGATTGTATAAATGTAGAACCTACTTGTTCATCCAGTGCCAAAATATACACCTATAACTCGATAACCTATAGTCAGTTATTCACAGAGATTTACATTGAACATTCTAGACAGACACTTAACAGATTAACACAGATATCGATGTATGGAGCTGTTGAAAGTTTAGGCCATTGTTATGTTAATTTGATGACCAATACATTTGTACATGGGGGTTAGAATATGACTGCCTGGTGATCTTAGAAAGAGGTGGAAACATTCGTGCTGATTCACTTTTTAAGACATGCAACGTCACATAGTTCTATACACGGAGTTTGAAACGTGTGTAGTTTTAGAAGGCTGGTGTTTTATAAGTATGTCTGTCGACATAGGCGGGAAAACAAACAAAAAATAACCAAGCAAAACAAGGTAACAAAACAAATAACAAACAGTTGTGTAATGTGCCGTTTATCCCAGTGTTCTATGTGAATACTCAATTGTTGTTCATGATATGATTCTTTTGGCTTTGATTACTCATTTTAGGTTACCGATTTGGTATTTGCTAGTCCGGTTAAATTATTTTCTGAATGACCCGTCCTTCTCTTGTTCAAGATGTACAATTTCGAGTACTGATTTTGGCTGGTCAACTTCTTCGTAATTAATGGACAGTCCCCAACGAAGATAAACATTATCATATTATCAAATAGTATCATGGAATAGCACAAAATGAATAGAAGGTTTGGTCGTTATAACTGCAAAAGAAAAGCCGGCAAGGTCCAAAAAATGGTGTACAGTGGAACCTGAACGTGTATATATAAGAGAGGTTCCATTGTATTCCCCTTGAGCTCATTTGAATGACGACAAAAACAATGACGAATGACATTGGACTTCAAGTTCTGAATGAAAACGCACTGTTCACGGAGCGGTGGATCAATATTACATGGTTGACTCACCCATCGAACACAAAATAATCCCTACTCATTCGGAACAAAGTAGTGCTGTATTGGCGTAGTACTATGTAGGCTAAATAGTGCTCGTGACAAAGTGTTATTAGCTGCGTTTTTGTATGAAATTAAAAACCGTGAGCCGACAGTAACACTTCTACACATACCGGGGTACGTATATGTAGTTACAATGTCTAGTTGTGCGCATACGTGTTGGATTACAAAGAAAGACAGTAACGTGTAGAATTTATACCAAAGCAGTTTCCATTTAGAAACGATAACCGGCTTTCCCGTTGCAACGATGATTTTTAACTGTTGCGGATATTGTTTCCATTTTCTGAGTGAAGGTAAACATTTGTTAATGTATTTTGCGTACAAAAAGATATAATACACTGCTGCAGCAGTGCATTTATTTAGCTTCATAAAATAGAGTTGGCGTGTGTGTGCCATTGAGTACTGAGCACGTGGTTGTCACGTGATCATGTTGCTTGTTGTACTTCTCATTCAGCATCACGGGTCGTGGTCAGTGACAGTTTCAACAGTATTGGTTCCATCAAAGTATTGCTTTTCAATTAGATGGAATCTGGTATTGGTGTTCACAATACTAGTCGGCTATATCTTGGTCCTATGTATTCAGTGATGACCTGTGTGTCACACAAGTCCTTAGTCAGTGATATAACTACAGATAATTCTGTAATGACGTTGATAATATCATGTATATAAACATAAGTCCACAAGTCACAGGGAAGTTATCAAGAATTTCATATGAGTGTCTTATTGTAGTATTGGCCAAAGAACATGTCATAGAGATTACGTACGCACCAATGCTGAAAGCCTATCATTTTTTGAATCACGTTTGCTGAGTAGATTTCAGAGCAAACTCTGCGCGCTCTACAACACTCAAACTGGGCCTACCAGGGTTTGCGAGAAATCGCGCATCCCTAATCTGACACACACACCCCCATTCTATGCGCATTCTATCACATCCCTGAAAGTTTAAGCAGTTTTTACTCCACATCCCACATATCTCTGTTTTGCCACGTTCAGTTCAACATTGGAAAGCAAAGAACTGTTGTCTTTCCTTTCGCACATTTGATGATTCATACCTTTTAAATATAACCTTTTTAAATTCTAACCTATTGTGAAAAAGCCATGCGATTAACTTAAAGATAATGAATATCAGTATCAGATAACAATGTATATTCAAAACCATTAAATACAATTCACTGAGGTTTAGCTTGTAAGAAATATTTCGGGAGCGACCATCATTAATTGTACTGGAGGCGGTCATTTTGCATTGACAAGATAAAAAAAAATTGAATGCCCTTCCCATATGACCATTCAAAAACTGAGCGCCCCACCCCCACCCCATACACACACCCGGATAAAAATAAACAATGACATACTTGCGTATTATAAAGTTTGATATAGGACAGATTCCCTCAAAACTGTTTAAAGTGTATTGCAATGAATCGTTCACTGTCAATGGTCAATAAATAGATATTTAACAATCTATTTGACTTGTTGACAATACAATACAGTTAAATCCAAGAGCATGCATACTGCGGGAATGCATCAATTCGAAACAAAAGTGCGTAAAATATTACCTTTTCAGTATGAAAATTCAGTATCTTCCCTCTCACTTTGAATTAGAATTGAACGCCCTCCAACCTGTGACCAAGGAAAATTGAGCGCCCCACCCCCACCCCCACCCCCACCCCCACCCCCACCAAATGAACGCTACCCATGTACAATTAATGATGGTCGCCGACGCTCCCTTAGGAAGGAATCGTATCCACCGTAGAAATGATGACCATTCTGAACTACGGACTCTATAACAGCACAGATGTGCATAACTGCTCGACATTTTGAAGGCAATAGCAAGGACGTTGCCCTGCTTCTTGCCTTACATTCCACATAATTGTTCACGCAAGAATTAGACCCTGTCATATCGTATTGCATGCATATATCTGGTGCATATTTACTTTTGAAATGCAACAACGATTGTACATATATGTCGATGATCGTGATAGCTACTACAAACAGGTGCATTTTACATCATGCTCTACATATATTTTATAATACTCTTGCAAAATATCATGGATAACAATTTATAGGGACTAGCACTATTGTCACTGCATAAGGTAAAATAGAGCTATTTTTTACATTATCAATCTATTGAACCAATATACATTTTATTTGGAAGTGTCTGTCTCGAAGCTATTAACCCCATTTCACATTTACATGATGGTATCGGACTCTACGGTTTGACACATCTGACTCCCTGCTGGTCACAACCGCGCTTGGGGGGGCGTAGGAACTGTGTTGGGTAGGTACACTTGTTGTATGCTCCACGGTGAGTTCAAAATGGGGAGTCTTATTTTTTGCTATGGTTATAGATATGGTTTATGCCAGAATAGGGGGTCTTAAATATTGGTGTTTAAAACAATACATTAAATCTATATGAAACTTGAAGGCAACAACAAAAGATCAAAGAGATGATGATATATTTTGTTGCCTGCAAGTTTGATATAGATTCAATATATTGTTTTAAACAGCAATATTTCAAACCCTCTCTTGAATTCTGGCACAAACCATATTCAAGACACCCCATTTCACTAAAAATTAAGACCCTTCATTTAAAGACCACGTGAAAACTATAAATAGCAATCCTATCTTCAAAATGGCTGATACTATCCAATCACTACTTAACAGCCAACTTGAAGTCTGAGTCGGAAAACTAAAACCTGAATTTCTTTAGCACAAACAAGTGACTCCACATTTTGATGTGACCAATTTGTACATGAATATCCAATGCATAGATACACCCATATTTTGTTTCATGACAGCTTATACTAATCATGATATTTATGTTTTATCTGAAGGAATAGTTTGAAAATTTGAAAATGATTGACAGCTATTTAGATCCCGCCTCCAGACTAATCAGCCTGTGTCAGTCTCATACAGCTGATGAGCAAGACCCATCTGAGCAGTTAGCATCGCGGCTGCTGCCGTCTGCTGGCATGTGTTTACTAGCACTCTGTGTGCGTCACTAGCAACGACAGTTAGACCACCGCTTACAAGACTTGGTGTTTATATTAATAGCCAATCAAAGTGGGCAGAGGCACCAATGAGACACTAATTGCTGTGCGGTGGGCAAATGACTGGTTTGTCACTGTGAAGCATACCTACCCAAAACAGATGCTAGTGCCACCCCACCCCCCGCCCCACCCCGGGTACAAACCATAGACCCTCCCGTAACGACGGAAGGTCTGGTAGAGGCCTGCACCTATACTTGACTTTCACGTTTGGACTTTGACAATATACACATATACACTGACCACAATCTCTGTTTGATCCTATCCGGAATTTAGCACTGTTATCATCAATGATTGGATCTCGGTCTGTCAACATCACCATGTTTGCGGTTATTTGTCTTAACCATATTCCCTGACCCGCAGTCTGCACGATGAAAACACGTAAATATTAGAGATGATAATGAAATTACATACACCAGTGAGGTAGCCTTCACATATGACGTCACCCGGCAGGTCGGGGGGCGGGTAGCGAAACATGACGAAAGATCACAAGGCGGGGGGGGGGCGTGTATAGCACTTGGTGATGTCACCTTTCGAAACAAAAATGTTGTAGTTATTTAACAGTATTTGAACTTACTTTCTGACAGGTTAAGTGAGTTGTGATATATCTACTAGTTGTAAACACATTACCATGTGTGCTTCATGTCATAAATGCACTTGTAAAATTATGTAGGCTAAATTATGGACATATATAACGGCACAGTTAAATCAATGTCATCGCAAAACCAAGTCCCGGAGGTGGGGGTGTGAGACAAAGATGACGTCACTTACCAGGAGTGTGGGGTGCTGCAAAGATGACGAAAGGTGACAGCGGCGGGGGTAATTAGTGAACGATCCCTTACTGCAGATGCAGATGCTTGCGGATAAGAATCCAGACGCATCCGCAAGAATATGTAGATATACTTAACCAGTTATGCAGGCCTTTGCCACGTATAAAATGTCCGTCAAATGTCCGTAAAATACGTAACTCTCACGTAAGATACGTAAACTCATCTGGAAGCTTTTACGTATCTATCCATAGCAGAGATAATTAGGTAATGCTCTTTGTCCATAGCCAGATCTGCAGAATCCGTGATCATGCGATGATCCACCTCCTCAGATGTGATGTTGACAGCTGCGACATTCGCTCTCTCCCCTGTGCATTTTCTGTATCACTCTCCCCTGTGCATTTTCTGTATCACAATGCTACAGATAAAATGGACGTAATACTATAATACTTCATACAAGAGGATAATGTGATGGCCATTTTGCATTTAAGTTAGTGTTTTTTATATTAAATGTAGAGATCTTACTCTCCCTTTTAAAACCATGATGTTATAATGGTTAAAATAGCACAAAAATGTCGGGAAATTGTGGTGGCCCTTGGATCCGCCACAAAAAGTACACATGACCTCAAGATCTACAATTTGACATTCAAATACACTGCGTGTATGATTCACTTGAACACCCGTATCAAAGAGTGAAGGAGTCTAAACTATCGGATCTGGATTTCAATCAGATAGTGTGTATGCCAAATTTGATCTGTGCTAAGGGCTGTATAACTTTGTTCGACGTGACTGTAATTTTGTTGTGATGGGAGTCCTAAAGAGAATATACTAAGTGAGTAATAATTGAAAATAGATTTAGATAACGGCCACCTGAAGGAACGTTTGTGTTTATGCTGCTTTAAAACATTGTGTTTATAGAGAAAAAACATCTAGTTATTCTGTGACCTTCTTTATGCACAATGAAATGGACATCGCCGTTGTGACTGAACGTGCAAAATTGCAAAGCCGTATGCAAATAAGAACTTTTAAAATAGGGGACAACACTGTCGTCTTTAGAAACCCATATACGCAATAGAATAACTGGAGACAATTTAATTTGCAATGTGTCAAAATTGGACACAGCTAGGCGATGATTAGTTGTTATGTAATCGCTGTGAAAGGTATATATATATGTGATATTTCATTCACTAATTCATGTATATAAAAGACAAAAACAGCACAAGAAATACAAAATAAAATTAAAGAGATTTTTTTAAACTTGCTCTGTGTGACATACGTTTATCGAATCCCTTCATTGTTGCACCGTAGGTAGGCTATTAGGCAAGAGGTTAAAGGGTACACTGTTAGAATAAAATGTGCACATTTTGCAGATGCATACACAAATACATGTAGATACCCACAAAAAACAGAACAAATACAAATGCTTGTGTTTCAGCATAAGGGACCCTAATTCACAACAAAACACTATAATTTCCTAAATTAGCACTTGGAGAACCCGAAATCTATGTTTAAAGTATAATATATTGAAAAGATAGATGAGAATCGTTATGGTGTTGTTCCACATTGTCCTTAAAAGTGGTTACTCCCACATATTGTATCATAACTTTTAAACAGCCAAAAACATGTATTTTCGTATTTTAAGGACATATAGGCGTTACGTTGCTCCCAAACTTGCTTCTATATCATGAACTAATAATATGATTTAAGTTTTAAAAATAAGTCGTGACGTGTTGTGGTATCATACCCTCATGACTTTTCCCCTCTGATAATGATTGCGTGAGTTGACCTGAATACAACCTGTGGGAGTAACATTCGGTTACCCCCAACATGTCCCGTTACCACCATAATTTACACAAACAGAAGTAAACCAAAGGTTTTGAGGGTGAGTTTGAGCTGGGAGTTGTATAGTAGTGTCACTGAAAAATATACTTCTAAATCAATCCTCCCTTATATTTTATGCATATCATATGACCAATTTAACAAACACAAAATGTCCAATAACCCCCACCATTCGGTAGGCATGTGTTACTCCCACCAACTGGACATGTGGTTACTCCCTCTTCTAAACATTCTGAAATACTAATATTGTTTTACCACTTATGTTTTGTTTTGTTTTTTTATCCTGGAGATAAGACAAGTAATATTTTTCAAAGTTTATTTTTGAAACCTTACATTTAGAAGAGTAGAAATATTTCGAATGTCCAGTCACCCCCAACCATGTCCCGTAACCACCACAATTGACACAAAAGGAAATTAAGCTTTGGAGGGTGGGTTTCGGGTGTTTGACGTTGTATAGCAGTTGTAAAGCCCTGCTAGAAAATCATGAAGATACAAACGAAAATTTAAAAAGAAAATGATATTTTGCAGAAAAGTGGGAACAATACCGTGACAACTCTCAGATACAACACAATGAAAAAAGAAGAAAATAATTCATTTCCCAAAGTATGTTCAGGACTTAAAGAATATTTGTGCACAGATTGCAAGATCCAGGTTTTCAGAAAGGGCGGGGGCTCACTTAAGGAATCTCATGGGTTTTGAATGTACCACCAATAACTAACATATACCATAAACGCATGAAAACGAGGTATTTTGGTGGGGAAATGAAGGACGGACGGCCCCTGCAACCCCTCAGATGTGCCTATGTATGTCCACATAAATGTACTGTAGAACATGTCTCTCTTAGGACCACCGTTGAGACCAGTATTAAGTGGTCTCAACAGAGAGGTGGTCTTTATACAGAGGTTCATCATGGTAGCTTTATGAACGTTTGGGACCATGAAAAGTGGTCCCATTACAGAGGTGATCTCACTATAGAAGGGGTCTCACTTTAAGGTTCTACTGTACTTGCAGTGAGCATGCGGCTGCCGGCGGTGAGCTACTCGTGCGTGGTGCTGGGCGCGGCCTGCCTCATCACGGCGCTCGACTCCACCACAAACGGGTTGATGGGAGTGCTGCTGCTCAACCTGGGCGCACGCTACCCCGAGCATCACTACCTCACCCGCCTCGTCGTATCGCTGCAGAACCCCGTCGCATGGCTCGGCTGTACGTGGCGATTTTATGCATGGGCCTTAGCATCATGGGAGGAGGTAGGAGGTAGATAATAGTCGACTACTATGGTTTACAAACACTATACCATACAGTATGCAGTATATATGACTATAGTCATACAGTATTCTGTATACTGTATGGTATAGTGTTTGTAAACCATAGTAGATGATGACCATTACATACCCACCACCCCTCCCATGATGCTGAGGCCCATGGTTTTATGCAAGTAAAACGATTAGGCCTAATAATTGGCATTCAATGTTACACGTCAATATGTGTTAAATTTATAAATAATAGAAAAAAGTCATACTTTCATCTGAAATAAATTCAAGGTCAATGTTTTAAGTGTCAGTGTTTAGAACATTGCTCAAAATGTAGGATTTGACATCAATATTGAGGTTTTAGGGCAACTGATAGCTTCATATTGTTAGATTGATTATTTTGGCGGCCATCGTGAAAAACGCGGCCATATTGAATCTATTCAAATGGGTTCCCTTATTTATCTCAAAAAAATAATCATATCAAGCTAACTGTCTGCAAATGTTGGTGCTTTTAACCCTAACTTAGCAATCTCCTTCGCTATCTACTCAAATCTGCCCCACTATAGCCTAGCTACATAGGAGGCAAGAGAGGCAACTGTCACATATGTTTTGGAGGGATTTTTCTTTTGCCCAACCCCACTTGAAAGGGATTTTAAAAATATGTTTTAAGGTTACGCCTCCGATGTGAAAAAGAGTTCTTCAACTAAAAAATTTCTATGGAGACCAAGCCCCGAAATCCCCCTCGAAAAGCTGTTTGCTTCCATCCTTGTCTAACATATTTTTTGCCTCTTATCTTTTGCAATCCTGGCTACGGCCCTGCTATGTGATATAGTGAAATATTTTAGCACGATATTTTCACACTGTTAATATTACAGATGTTTAACTCACGGGAGTACTATATACTGTAGATCCTCTCTATTAGGACCACTTTTGGGCCAAATGTTAGATGGTCTCAATAGAGAGGTGGTGTCTATACAGTGTTTCATTTTGGTAGCTTTACGAAGGTCTGGAACTGTGAAATGTGGTCCTATTATAGATGTGGCCTCAATAGAGAGGTGGTCTTAATTGGATGTTTCACTGTAATGTGCCCCGCAGCCTCGGTGATGGGTGTGCTCATGGCTGTGATTGGCTGCCGTGCCGGCATTATGATTGGCTCCTGTGTCGCCACCCTTGGTTACGTCATCAGCGCGTTCTGCCACAACCTCTACGCCATCATCTTCACCTATGATTTTGTGGTTGGTAAGTGCTCTATTCCATTACAATTATTGTTAAATAGAAATAAGAAAATATTATCATTCGTGTTATTTTCTATGCATCGGATCCAAGTCCAGTAGAATTTACATGTGCATCTATTGCTATGATTGTCATCAAGAACAAACTCTTATTAGTATGTTTAGTACCTACCAGAAATTTAGATTCTTAACAAGGAAAACATTTTAATTGCTACACTTTACATCCATCTTTTTGGTGCTGTAACTCCCAAGTTCCTGCCACGGCCGTCCTCCAATTATACACCTTCATATGACCACTTTTCACTGTCCAACTTTTATTTGACAGCAATTGGCATGGGATCCATGTATGTTGGAGCAATCATCGCAGTCCAGCAGTACTTCACCTCTTCGAGAGCCCTGGCGCAAGGAGTGATCATGTCCGCTCACGGGATGGCACAGTTCATGTGGGCACCACTGGTGGAGTACCTACTTCAGCAGCTGGCACTCTCGGGAACCTTTATCATAATGGCGGGGGTCATATTGCACGGAACAGTGGCTGGGGCACTGATAAGACCAAACAGAACTCATACGCGATCAGAGTCGTGTGTGGTCAAGGCTGACCGCAATGGTGATGTAGATGGTGAGTTATCTACTGGTCATCAGGATAGACAGAAGGAAAGTTTGAACAATGTTTGTAGAGAGGATGTCCCTAATGATGGTGGGGATCACAGTTCTTTACAATTGAATATTAACAAAGGACACTCAGAAGAAGATTATGGTTTTGATAAAGCTGATAGGGGAAATCCAGTAAGTAGGGAACCTAATGGCGTACTAAATGCACCATTTCACAGTGAAAACAATGAACGGTATCAATGCAAAGAAACACAATTCGCAAAAGTTGAAAATCCCATTGACAGAGATGCAAAAGTATTCTCAGAAAGAGACCTTTGTCTAGTGGAGCCGAATGAAAGTGAGTATGTGTCTTCAGGAACGACAGACAGTCCCGGTGGACTTAAACGTAAAGAGTATCGGGCTGTTGATTTGGGAGCAGTGAGGAAGCCATCGTTTCTAATTTACGTGGCCGCCGTATTCTGCGGGACGCTGGGGTATAACGTGGAGTTTCTCTATCTGCCCAAGCTGGGAGTGGAGATGGGCGCAACGGCCATGCAGGCTGCTCTGTTGCTGTCCATATTCAGTAAGTAGCACTGTTATCGTTATAGCATAGATGTTAGAGATAAGATTTTGAAAGGTGAATTTACTCTGACTAGCAGACTGTATGTATGTTGTCACTATGTATATTCATCTATCCAGATTTTATATACTAAAGAACAAGGTCGGGGGGGGGGGATTCAGAACTAATAACTGGTAACAGTGTCCCTAATTAATAAGATTCTCATATAAAGGCATTTTCATAGGAGGAAAGCGGTACGTTTCACTAAATTGCGACATGCTATAAATTTCATCAACTGTGTCAGCAATGGATTCATAATGCAAACTCATGGTAAACACACTGTCCTGTCAAACCTTGCTAATAAGCCATTTGAAATGGAGTAGAACATGATTTTTCGATGATTTCATTGAGACCAACACCGTGTCATCTAAAATCCAAAACCCACATCATTTTTCTTTAAGGGCAATAATAGCTCGATATGTTATGATCACAACTGAGTTTTTATTATGTTTTTTTTTTGTTTATCCGTCGGTCTGGGGTGTGTGGATGGGGCTGAGTGATTGTCTAATTATATACACTATAAATACTCAAATACAATGTGTATACAGTAGAACCTCCAATTAAGACCACCTCTCTGTTGAGACCATCTCTACAATCAGACCATGTTTTACGGTCCCAAACCTTCATAAAGCGACCAAAATAAATCTCTGTATAAAAACCACGTCACTGCTGACACAACCAGCACTGGTCCCAAAGGTGATCCTAATAGAGAGGTTCTACAGTACATAGGATTACGACCATTATGCTACAAGGCCAAGACTGATTGATCTTACTAATATTCTATCAACAATGGCAGATCCGGATTTTAGGAAAAGAGAGGGGGGCACTTAAGGGATTTCATGGGTTTGTACTCTACGAAAATTAACTATTTTGGTGGGAAAACAGGCTGAGGGCGCCACCTGCGCCGCCCCCTAGATCTGCCTCTGATCTATTATGATACAATGATATAACACGTGTACCACGTGCATTCATCCAAATACCCACTCTACCGTTAGGTGTGATCAACTGCGTGTGCCGCCTGCTGTGTGGGGCGCTGTGTTCCTTGCCGTGGGTGAAGCGCCGGCGCACACTCGTCATGGCACTGGCGTTTGGCCTGTCCGGCGCCACCCTCCTACTGCTGCCTGCCGCCACGCTCTATGCACATCTCTGCTTCTTCGCGTCAATACAGGGCATTTTTACAGGTACACTGTTTCAGATGCAGGAAATTCCTTGGCATATCCAGGTTTTCAGAAAAGAGTGGCACACTGAAGTGATTTCATTCGTATATTGTAAGCGCTATCAATAGCAAACATGCACCCCCTTGTATCTGCCTAAGAACAATTATTTATATATATTTTATATATAATAGACCAATTAGGTATTTTCAGGTTTTAGTGGGAGGCCACTCAATGTCGGACACTTAGGTATTAATTTTCAATATTTGTTCATGCATGCATTCTTTTTATTAGCTTCTTTATGGGGTCAGCGTTTTGTCATTTAGACCTTGTGCAGATTTTGGACTATGATACCGAATGGCATATCCAGGTTTTTAGAAAAGGGGGTGCATACTTAAGAGATATCATGGATTTCCTACACGCGATTGATGGCGGACATGTTTAAAAAAACTACAAAACTGAAGTATTTTGGTGGGAAAAGGGGTGGGGGGTCATCCTGCACTCCCCCCCCCCCTGCTGTGCTATGATACCGGTATAAACATTCAAAATACGTCGTGTATGATCTCAAACTCGGATAACTCCCCTTAATGGACCGATAGACATCTATCTCGTTTTCCCTTTAATACTACTTTTACAAATTTGATATGTGCAGATATTTTGTTTTACTGTTAATCTTCAATTGTGTGCAATTAGAGTTTGTCCATGACCACTAGATCGCATGATGTACATTTTACCTCTATCTTTACATTTTAGACTGTATTTTTATGATATTATAGTGAAGATTCAACTCTTCTGGTCAATGTACATGTACATATATATACAGTTTATTACTTTAAACCTTACTTTGGGCTTCCTCAGACTGTCAATATTACAAACTTGTTTGTAATATTGACACAAACAACAAAACAACACAAACAACAAGCAAGTCTGTAATATTGACAGTCTGAGGAAGCCCAAAGTATGGGTGAAAGCTTACAAGGTTTTTTCCCGTATATATCATTTGGTTTAAAGTAATAAACAGTATACCTTGTATTTATGTATTGTATTTTAGGCTGTATTTTTCCTGTTTTAGGCTGTATCATTTCCCTGCTGTACACGGTGGGCGTGGACATTGCGGGTACACAGCATGTGGAGGTGGCCAGCGCGTCCCTCGGACTGGTCATAGGGCTCGCCACACTCGCGTTCAGCTCTTTAACAGGTCAACAGTACAGGTTGATTGATATAGGGGAGAGCGGCGCTATTTAAGACACTTTTTAGTATTCATTAA